>JAENPR010002905.1:0-36133 GCA_018135685.1 Themeda triandra
CCATCTGTCGCTTAAAAATTTGATGTTTTAACTCTTGGAACTAGGCCGGGGCTCATATATTGTGGTGTACCATCACTACATGTCACCATTTTAATTAATATGGATCACCTTCAATAAATAGAGGTACATGAGTAATTTCAATTAAACACTAATCTCAAATCGTAAAACAAGAAGGTTTTTTTTTAGGATGGCGAGTACCTACCTAACAAAAGCAAATATTGAATGTTCTAGGAAACGAGTACGAGCAAAGCGGGAAAGAAGGAAGTTTCAAACAAAAACAAAAAAAAAAAAAGCGGGAAATAAGGTGAAAACGGGCGAGGTGAGAATAATTGTGTGGTGGGCCGGTGGGCTGGGGTTACTCTTGCTGGCCTGAGTAGGTAGGAAGCGAGACAGAAGCCCAATTCTCCACAAAAAGCAGTCTCGCAACTGTGCTTACGGCCCAAAGATTTTCTATGGGCTGTTTTTCTTTGAATCGTAGGCTGGGCCTGAGGTATCCAGTAGAGCTACTTGATTGTATTTGTGTGGAAAGTGGAAACAGAAGCCGAGCTACTTGTGGTTACTGACTTATACTGCTTTCAAGTTTCAACAGAGGGGACACAAAAAGAATCTTTACTCATGTACACAGTACACATTCGTGCAGGTCGTTGCAGATGACGTCGGAGCGGTTGGTCAAGTCGAGGTCCCAGGCGCTCAACGCCGAGAGGGCCTTCGTGTCATGGGACTGGGCGTGGCTTCTCTGGCCGTGACGGGGCTACTGGCCGCCGGCGAGGCAAGTCCGGCGACCGGCGTTGCCCTGGTCATGGTGCTGATAGGCGGCCTGTCCCTCGCCATCATCCCAGTGCTCCGTGGCCGCGACGTGTAGTCAGTACATCAGTATCAATGGTAAGGCACGAGGGAGGTGTGAGACATCGAAATAATTTGGGTTAGTCGTGTTGTGAGTTCGGTGGGGATTTCTTCTTCAGGTTTGTTCAACTCCTGGTGGTCCACGATGAGAGTTTTCATTAGTTCGAGAGAAATGTGGAACTGTGTATTTGTGCTTCCATTGCCGTTATCCGAAGACATATTTAGCCGTCGTTTTGTAGTAGAGCCGGTCTCCTTTTGGTGTTTATTATTTAAGCTTCCATGACTGTTTCTCTTTGAGACGAAGGCATGGTGGTCAGCTAGGAGCTTCTCCAGTCTCCGTGGCCAGCGCCCAATGTGGACACCCGCACCTGCCGGGCTGCCATGTGTCATCACCATCGAAACACCATAATCGCCCTCTGCCCGTCCGGCGACCGGCCACCCGCCACCACCCGCAGACCACCGTTGGCGGATCGGCGATGGCACACGCACAGCTAGTCTGAAGCCTTTCCGTTCCACCGCACCGCATGTGCACCGGCACCGCCGAGCATCGCTACTGAAGCTGCCACCGCCTTAGGTAACCAGCTCCACGGTCACGCCCTTGGGGAACGGGCGAGTTTGGAAGGGTGACCCTGGCCAACGCGGCCCACGGTCCATGCCATGGCCAGCTAGAGCCTGGAGGACTTGGGCCACCCTCTCTTGTTTGTTTCACTGGCCCAAAACGACCAGGCCACCTCCTGAGACTAGTTTATGAATTTGTGGTTTCTCAAAAAAAAAAGTTTATAAATTTGTGTCCATACTTATTGCCGCTTCTTAGCAACGGAGGTATTGTTAAGTAGACGTTTCTATCAAAATCGATCTCTACAAATAATTCCTAAGTCAGCCCACTTATAGAAAATTTGTTTTTTTTTAAGATGGCTAGGATTTATAGCCATCCTTAAAAAATACTCCAAACTTTAGAGACCGCTAGATCTAGAGCCACCATTTTTAGAGGTGACTAGAGCCAACTTTGAGATCGATTTTGGAGCTAAAAGCTTGTGTTTGTTGCTATTGTTAAGCTCTTCTTTGGTAAAGATAAGCCAAACTTGAAATGATTTCTCTTCTCTTGGGGAAAAAACGAAAAACAGGGTGCAAATTGAATTAGTAAATAATGATGGATTCGAGATGGTGAAAATTGAGATTGTAAATTTTGTCAATAATATCGGCACAATCAGCTAAATCAACACTGACTAATATACGAAATTTATTCTCCACAAAAGAAAATAATGTTCTTATTGCAATGGAAAGGTTGTCAAGGATTTATGAGTGTAACTAAACGACTTATAAGTTGGAATTGAGGTAGTACTAAAATAAAAATGCTGAGAAAGCAGGTCATGATACTGTACAGTTGGCTGCTAGCAGAAAACTGCAGTGCTAGCTAGGCACATAATCAAGGAAACAAACATGTTCATGCTGATGGAGACTGAGGCGTCGTTCCTCTGGTGGAAAGTCAATTCTTCTGGAATCCTGTTTATCTAGCATCCCCATGTATACCATGGGTGTGTACTACTTGTATGAAGGGAACTTCCAGAGAATTGACACTTTGAGAGCTAGATTCTATTGGCAAGGGACAAGCAAAAAAAGAAAATATCACATGGTTAAATGGGAAGCACTAGCCAGACCCAAGAATTTTGGAGGGCTTGGTTTCACAGATATTAGAGCAATGAACACTTGCCTTATGGTGAAATGGATAGATAGATTAGAGAGAGGGGAAACTAGCTTATGCTGTACTTTATTGAGAAACAAGTACTTAGGTGACAAAAGCATTTATCAAATCAAAAAGAGAGGTGGCTCACAGTTTTGGAGATCACTCCTAGACCTAAGAAGTGAATTTCAGAGAGGCAGAGTTATAGAGGTACAAGGGGGTCATCAGACTAGATTTTGGAAAGATGCTTAGTTAATGGGGGCTCCTCTAGAGAGAGGTTTTTATAGATTATATCAGATAGCTTTAAATCAAATCAGGACATTAGTGTAGCAGAGGTTTGGGATGAGGGGAGTGGTCTATACAGTTTAGAAGACAGCTAGTGGGTGGGCTGAGAGATGATTGGCAAGAGCTTTTGAGTTTATTAGAAAATGTGACCATTACAGATGGGAGAGATAGAATGACTTGGGCTCTTGAGCAATCTGGGAAGTACTCAACAAAATCTTTATATAAAGAACTAACTACAGGTGGTGTGGTAGATACCCAAATGATGTTCATTTGGAAGAGTAATATCCATTTGAAAAGTAAAATTTTTTCTGTGGATGGCTATACATGATAGAATCAATTCTGGGGAACAATTGAAACAGAAAAAGTGGGATGGTGAGCCAGAGTGCATTATCTGTGGAGAGTTAGAAACAGCTACCACATTCTGTTTCGTTGTCCCCCAGCAGTGTTTCTGTGGTCATTTCTAAGAGATAAATTGGGGTGGTTGCGATCCCCCACTTCTTGTTCAGATCTTGTGTTTGACTTCATTAGAGATTGTAGAGGTATAATCAGGAAGATGCATTTTCATATTTGTGCAAGTGTGGTGTGGACTTTGTGGAAGATCAAAAATGATGCAGTGTTCAACAAGAAAGTGATTGCATCTCCCCAGGTGGCCGTCTACAAGACCCTGACCCTGCTCAAGACCTAGACACCGCTGTTCAAGGAGAAGATGAAGCCGTTGATGGAGGAAACCATCTCGCTGCTCACAGCGCAGGTGGCACATATCGAGTGATGAAGGAAGAAGAAGAGAGAAGACCGAAGAGTCTGGAGTCCAGTTTGGCAGCACGCACAACAGCGCCCCAGAACTTGTTTATCTTTTGCTGTCAAAACTGTAATAATGTGGAGTGTTTGCTTGGGCCAAACTTAAACTCAGTTGCCTTGGCAGTCGTTGGTAGAAGTTATTTGCGTAGGTGGTTGACTTAGAGGTATCGTCATCATGGAGTCCTTAGAGTTTTTGGAGTAAGCGCTGTCATGTGAAACTGGAAACCCCAGTCAATGATCGGGGCGTCGTTAAGCTTTCAATAAAGCCGGGTGAATGCCTTTGATCTAAAAAAGACTGAGGCGTCGTGTGAGTGTGACAGCGAATTACCTACCACTTGCTTAGGCATCTAGGGCGCGTTTGATAACCTGCCTCTGGCCGGCTGGCCTGGCTATGGCTAGCCACAGCCATGTCCAGATGGTGCAAGCTACTATGTTTGGTTGCCGAGCTCTGCGGAGCCGAATCCAAAGGAGAACATGTTTGGTTGCCAGCCACCATGAAGTATGACTACCTTGTACATGATTGGGGTAGCCTTACCACCATGAAGTTTCACTAGGGAATTTCATCGAGCAGTTGATGGGCAAGCGGAGCTCGCGGCCATAGAGTCGTAGCTCGTGGCCATGGCGAGCTGCGCACCCGGCGGAGGCGGAGCTGGCGGCCACGGCGAGCGGCGCGCGCGGCGGAGACAGAGCTCGTGGCCACGGCGAGCGGCGCACGTGGCGGAGGCAGACGGCACGCGCGCGTGGAGCTCGGGTTCTTTCCACCCCGCGTCGTGCTCCGTCGCGCCGCCTCGACTCGTGCTCGCCGGAGCTGGCAGTGGCGCGCGCCGTGGTGGGCGGCTGCTCACCCCGAGTCGTGCTCCGCCGCGCCGCCTCGACTCGTGCTCGCCGGAGCTGGCAGTTGCGCGCGCCGCGGTGGGCGGCTGCTCACCCCGCGCCGCCTCGACTCGTGCTCGCCGGAGCTGGCAATGGCGCACGCCGTGGTGGGCAGCTACTCCACGGGAAGGGTGGCGCAGTCGCTTGGCGCGGGAACGACGACGAGGTGGTGAGGACGACCGATGGAGAGGAGCGCCGTGGAAGGTAAGGGAGAGAGAGGTGACCTTATCCATTAACCCAGCACCGAGAGGCCTCGAACGAGCCAGGCTCTGGGGATACGAAGGGGAGGAGCGTATCCCGGGAGCCAGGCCGGAAGGCTCTTTTTGCTTCTGGCGAGACAGGCCGGTGGTGGGCCCAGTGCACCCAAACACGGGCTACTGCAGCCCGGGAGCGCGAGCCAGGGGCCTGGGCCGCCAGCAAATGCGCCCCTAGTAGCTGTGCAGTAACTGGATGACTGCCATCCTGCTACTTAGATATAGAAGATTGATACTGTATGTTCTGCGGCTTAACAACGATGTTATAAAATTTTAAACAGGGAAGAGTCTTTAATTTTATTATCATATATCACATTGCAGTCACTATCATCGTCATCTGATCAATTATGGGATTTGTCAATATATGGTTTAAAATTTAAATTAAGGGAAAGTCAACACAGTTCATAGCGGAGCTTTGCTAAGCTGGTGAAAGCTTTCATTTAGTTGAATGTTTATGTAGGACTAAGAGGATCAAACTGGCGTCATCAGGATTCTATTCTTCAATCATACCTGCACTAGAGAAATTATTGCATATGCAGCAGGCATGTTCCTTTTTTCTTCATTACAACATAATTGTACCCAATAGTCAGCTCCAAAGCCTCCAATTTATATGTTATCTTGACATGCAGGTTGACATAGCAAGGTAAATCAAATTAAATAGACGAATAATTTTCTTCTTGAGATTAGAACATTGAGCCACCCAAATGGTTCCTCAATGATCCATATATAATTAATGGCCTCAATAATCTACTCCCTCCGTTCCATATCTTTTTTAGAGCATTTCAAGAGTTTCTAAAATTCATTGGAAAATTGTTTAGGACCAAAATATTCACTACGAATTTGTAAAAGTCAGTATAAAAGGTTAGCATCGATCATATTCCTAGTAGGGTGTATTTGTAAGGAAATGATGAATGAAGCGAGAGGTCATAGGCGGTTGTGATGTCCGCCTCAGAAAATCCAAAATATCCGCCTCAGAAAACTCTTATTTTATAGTAGTGACACATAAAACTCTGTAGTTTCGTGTAATTGGAACCGCAAAGGTGTGACCAGTCTGTGGGTGGCGACCCAAAGTTCTACAGTGTAGGTGTGATGAAAGCAAAAACTGGTTATAAACAGTTTATATTGTTATCTCTCAGTGCACCATTTAAAGTTTATTTGACACATGATCCATGCGCCTCATATAAAAATAAAGAAACCAACTGGTTTGTATGCATGTGAATGCCTCAATCTTAGGAATGGTAATTTTTTATACAATGCAAATGGTGACACATGATATATATACAATATGCCTCAGAATAGCCCCGTCCATGGCCTCCTTCATTTTGCTTGGAGGAGAATCTACCAATCGTGTAGCATTCCCTCACCCTAGAATTACACTTCACCAACCACCTAGTGCTTATTATTAGGCAAGGGCACCAAAATTTTTACTAGAAGTGGAAGAGTTACACACAATTTATGAAATGATAACAAGGGTATATGCACTAAGAACAGGCAAGACTTTTTGGGTTGTATCCGAAAACATGGAAAATGATGTTTTTATGTCAGCGACCAAGCCAAAGCTTATGGACTTGTCAATATTGTAAGGGATGAAATGATTGAAGAGCGCTGGGATACTGATCCTGTGTGGTTTATAGAAATTGTTTAAGGACTGGTAGTGGGTGGAGATTATTGGTGCAGTACACAGCTCATATGACTAACTAAATATTTGGCATCGTCACTATATTGTGGAAATAATGTCTTCGTATCATCAGTGCACTAATGGATATTTTGGCTACTCTCCTATCCTAAAAAGAATAGTATTCTAGCATAGCACCGAGTTGAGAGTTGGGCCGTGCCATTTGTGGACGGGACATGACACTGTCGTTCAGCACGGCCTAAAGCATGACATGGCACAAAATATTTTGGATTGTGCTAGCACGGCGCGAATGTGAGGGCCATGCCATGCCTAGGGTCTCGGCATGATGGACTATACAACATGAAAATAGCAAGCAAGCACGATGTCAGCCTGTGGCAATGATCAATCAAGGAAACAGTAGTCAATCAACGTGCAAAGCAGCGATCAATCAATCAATGTGCATTCAAGGAAACAACCGATCAATGTAGCAAGGTAGTGGTAGAAAAAAGAATAAAAAAATAATACTCGCTCAGTTCCAAATTACAAGTCACTTTGACTTTTTTGGTTCATCTATTTTCCATTTTGCTATGTATTGATGGTCTTGAAGGTGATGAAGAGGAAGTAGCACATAAGCGACACCGATGCTCTCCTAGTCCTTCAATGCGTGAGACGGTTGTCAATCTCAATCCATGCCAGCTCTCCACAAGTACGGGAAAGACTATGGCATGGACGGCCATAATATTGATGGTCTTGAAGGCGATGAGGAGAACGGGCTACCTGTAAATTGTTTAATCCCAACAGATACAATAACAAGCAATTTCTCCATCCTGGAGACTCCAGCCACCGGTAATGGCTCACCCTATTCACTTGAACTTATCAGCACAGTTTATCAGCCATAGTATAGTATTTTTCTCTCACTACATAACAACATCAGCCAGCTTATCTACTGCAAAAACTATGTACCGAACAATCACAACGTGCTGGAAACATTTCACCAAGATCTATGGTGGTAATAATGTTTTAATTTCTGCAAGTCCTAGTTATTGCAAGAAAGACTCTTCTACAAGACCACATGGTGTTACTGGCCATCTTAATCGGCATTACGTGGCATGCTTGGAAAAGTATGCCATGAAAGAAAAATGTGGAAGAGTGGAAACGCAGTTGAACATCAGCTCTGTAAGCATTGTCTATGATCCTGGTTGAGGCGCTCACATGCCTTAAGGATTGGGAGGCAGCACACGGCAACAGCACCATCTAGCTAGAGGACCAAGAGATTGTATAGGAGATGGCTGACCTCGAGCTTGAGGATAATGAGTAGTTCTCACTAGGGAGCCCTATGTTATGGGGTGTAAGGTTTTTTGATGAGATAATGTACTAATTTCAAATTAATATAGCATATGTTCTCCAATTCAATGTCTTTTTGCATTTCAAAAAATATATAATTTTTTATATTACCAATGATTGGAGAAGCAAGCTAAAACATAGTGAAGGTTGTGCTTGGACTGGCATGGCACGGAGGCGGGTTGTTGGCCATGGGCCATGCTTGGGCCTGGAGAAAATCTTGGCACGCTGTTCGGCACGGCCCGACATGTCGAGCGTGCCTAAGATGCTAGGCTTGACATAGCCCGAAGCAAGAACAATTTGTGCCATGCTGGCTCCGTCTGGCCCGACCGAACTCCCGCCTTCAGCACTGAGTCATACCATTAAGTCATACCATTATTAGTTTTATCATGGAATATATTTATCATAGTACACCTATATTACGTTATAAATGTTGATAATTTTGTTTTCTGTACCAACTTGGTTTATTTTAAGAAAACTTGGCTAAGGATAGATTAGAATCAAGTCCTTTTCAAAACAGGGGTATATTATTAGGTATATAGCACATGCCGGGCCCTCCTGATGTATAGAGGCGCGCTTTCACATGTGAGGCCCCATATTCGTTTTGGGTTTTGCATCTTCTATATAAACCCTGTGTTTTGGCCGGACGGAGCGTGAGCCGCAGGAGCAGAAACAAGGCGTGTACACAGTATATCGCCTAGCTAGCGCCATGGCGTGTGAGGGCTTGGTGGACTGGACGGGGAAACCCATCAACACAAAGGTTCATGGTGGAGTCCGTGCTGCATGGTATCTTTATTGTAAGTTTTATTTGACTGGGCCTCTCGATCGGTTACTTGTTAGACTTAAATGGAGACGATCAACACAGTATAGCTATATATATATAGTTTGTTTTGTGTTGTGTTGTGTACACACATATATATTCACGCATGATTCTGCCTGTGTTTTGTTTTTGTTTTGTACAGTTCTCATTGTAGTGAATTTCTTGGTGCACGTTCCAAACCTTCAGAATATGACAACGTATCTGCGTGAAGTAATGCACATGGGAGTGTCTGATGCTTCAACCACACTAACCAACTTTGTTGGTGCCATGTGCGGATTTGCTCTGTTGGGAGGTTTCCTCTCGGATTCGTACATCACTTGCGCCAGAACTATGCTACTCTCTGTGCCATTAGTGATTTTGGTATAGTATTTTCCATCAATCCATTATCTACTACGTATTTTACTATTATGCTTAACAACAGAGTTGGTTAACTGCTACTTAACAAGTGGATCTACATAATTACACATGCAGCAAAGAAGTATGGCATTTATTTCTTGAGAAGTCAGCAAGAGGTTTGCTGATTTATAGAAACAAATGGAGAAACAAAAACAATAAAATGAAAAAGATTCCAGCCTTCCCGTAAACCCGTCTAGAGTAGGTGAGGGGGTCGAAAAATCAATACCTCATCTCTTTCATTGTCAGTTACCCATATATGGACTATTTTGCCATAAAGAGAGACTAGTAGTGTGAGGGTTCATTGATAAATACCAGTGAAAAGGAGAGGCAAGAGAGAAAAGGAGGAAGACCTGACCCATGCATCAACCGTTGTACTCTTTCCCTTGATGAGTTTTTCCCACAGGGTTTTCTCATGAAAGGTTTTTAACGAGGCAACGGGTGCAACATAAGTGATGACTGTGATGTACTCTTTTCTCCTACCCTTTTTCTCACTGGGTTTTTGGGGGAGTTTTTAACGAGGCATGCACACGGCAATAATTTGGCCAAGGGGGGGGGGTGTTGTGAAATAAAATAAATGTGGCCAAATTACATGAGGAGGATAGAGGATTCTGGAAGCACGAATCTCAAAGTAGACACGAATCTCAAAGCAGAGATATTTGAGGACTACAGTAAATCCAGAGAATTCCTATTCTACTGTAGATGTGCTTATCCAGCTTTTCACCCCCTTATAGATAGGGGTGTCCCTTTCATTGTAACATCAAGTGAAAAAGCAATAAAGAAAGACAGCAGCCCTTCCTCCTCCATCTTCTGTTCTCCAGTGCTCTTGTGTGCAATCCTAAGAACGATTTCTAACATAGTGCAATGTCGGACACGTACTGGGGCACATGGTGGAGTAGCGCCAAGACAACATGGCCACCGCCACCCCTACTTGGCTTGACCCACCGTACCATGGCTGCCGCTGCCCTCTCTTAGTTCAGCTTGCCAACAACGATGCATAGCACACGTGCATAGGAACAAGTGGAGTCACAATATGAGATGAAGGAGGGTTGAACGTGCCTGCCAACAATGAAGCATAGCACACACATGCACAGGAACAAGTGGACGGCATGAAGGAGGGTTTACGAGTCTCTTTTGCACGAGTGAAGTCCTCCTTATCTAAGGGTCTGTTTGGCATGGCTCTAACTCCAGATAGAGCAACTCCACTCTAGAAATTCAGGTGGAGCTGACTTTGAGTGGAGTTAGAGTTGTGTGCCAGGTGTGTTTGGTCGTTTCTGGCTGACTGATTCTTGATGTTGCTGATTTGTTGTGAGAGAAAAACACTGCTGAATCGCTTGCTGTAAGCACTGATAAGAACAGGGCGATACTCTCAGCTCCAGAATAATGTTTTATTAGGGTGGATTGCCTAGTTTGCCCTTGATTGTTATGAGTGTACTGTAACGATGTATATAGCAGTAAACAAACATGTGGATTAAATATATTTCAAAATGATCATGTCTAACCAAATAATCTGAAATACAAGCCCATGGTTTTAAATATGATTACATTAATTCCAAGCAAACACTTGTATGGAGCAACAAGTAGGACCTGATGTCTCGATGCATCATGCATGCTTCTCTGTCAAAGATAGTTCTGCATTGTGACTGCACAAGCCAACGTCCCAAAATTTTTCGAAACCGACAGCAGAACAAGACACCTAGGAAATGGCAAGGAAAATTCCTACGATGCCAAGATCAGGCCTATGCGTGTCTGTGCCGCAAATCTAAAAGCAGTAATCATCATGAACATGCAATGAACACATCGCAAGCCCATGTCATCTTCAGAATGGGCAGCAACCGAAACCACAAATCCGCTGGGGACGGTGTGCTCAAGCCCTTCGTCGCGGAGCAGCTGGTCCGGCAGAGGCGCGGTAGCAGCGGCGGCGGCGGCGGCGTCCCCCCAGTGGCAGACTGGCAGGCAAGGAGTAGATCGAGGCGATGGAGGACGAGCGCTGGAGCCACAACTTCTTCTCGATGGATTTCTGCAATTGCTTCGAACTGAATGACGGACCCATTGGAACCTCACTGGTATCAGAGAGCCGCTGATGGTACGTCGTCTCTTGCGCACCTTTGCCATCTCGTCCTTGCGTGGTGCCTCAATCTCGTCTCTACACGAGGTGAAGGACGGATCTGGAGTCGCAGCCATTGGGGTGCAACCGTGAGGGAAGGAGACGAGGGAGATAGGTGAAGGGAGGTGTGGTGGCGGTTGCGACCGGAGAGGTGGGCGCGCGCGAGGGAGGCGGCGACCGGCAAGGCGGGCGGCGGCGCACCGAGTTGTGTTGGAGAGTGACGGGAGAGGAGTCGCGGAAGGCGCTGGATAGAGGTGAGTTGGGGGCGGTCACAAACATAAGAAATAACGGTTCGATGGGCTGGTTGTGTAATCGATGGCAAAAGCGAGTAATTTCTGTAAAATTCTATGTCTAGGTTCATTTTGAAGAGTTTTTGAGTAGGGAGGCCTGTTTGGTAGGGTTCGGATTCACTAAATTCAGATTCATATAGTTGGATTCACCAAAAAAATTCTCAAACGTCTCAGATCCACGAAATTCAGATCCACCAAATTTATGAATCTAGAGGCCAGATTCATCAAATTGGTGGAGCTCCTCATAAGGTGCTCCACGAATAGATATTTCATACATGGTCATGAATTTTGGTGGAAATTACCCACCTTTGCCACTGGTTACACACCCTCATCTTACCGGTTCGTTTCTTTTCCTCACTCACCGTCCCATACGTACGCGTCTTCTTCCCGTTCATACGTACGCCGCCGCCTGATCGTAGTCCAACAATGCCTACCATCGCAAGGTGCTGGTGACCAAACAACTGCATAACAAATTCGTTCGTAGGTGCTCATGGACAACAAGCTCGGGATGAAGATGTTCGACATCGGCGACGTGCACCAAGGCCTGCTCAAGACCGCCAACATCATCCTGGAGCGGGAGACGGAAACGCTGCGAGACCTGCTGTGCCGCTACTGGCATGTACAAGCTCATGCTCATGGGCCACTTGCTCGGGCGCTCGGCTCTGGGATCGCCTCGCTCATGACCGTGCTGGTGCTCTAATGACGGCGGCGTCGTGGGACGCATTGGCCGCCATGGCCGTGCGCAGCGGTGTGGTCATGCTCCAAGCCGATTACGCCGCCGGCACCCAGCAAAACAGGCTGCAGCAGACGGGATACTCTGGAACCTCGTCGCGTTCCCGGATCTCCTACCGACGCTGTGTTCCGTGACGAGGGCGCGCTGCCGATGCTCAGTGTCGAGCGTGACGCTGTGGCGCACGCGCCGGCGGCGATCCTGGCCGCGTCGAGCGGGTGCATGAATCTAGATCTGTTGTTTTGCCAAACAGTGTTTCAGTGGATCCACGGTCTATTTCTGATTCACGGTGGATCTGATTCACGGTGAATCCCTGATCCAGATTCACATTTTACTACGGTGAATCCCTACCAAACAGGCCTCTCAAAAATTGTATTAGAGCTCCATAAACTCTATAAAGTTGGGCTGCTCCAACAGTTTTTAGAGCTGAGATGTTTGGCTAGCTCCATTCAACTCTAGCCTATAGTTTAGCTCTGAAGCCATGCTAAACAGACCCTAAGGTATATTCCACTACTATCTCCAAGCAAATCAACAACTTAGAAACTAAGACCGTCCCGTCTCGTCACCTTTGTTCTTGGACCATCTTAAATTAAATCTTCTTGTCTAACTATAGCCTTATAGCGTTAAAAGCTAAAGCAATCCCTGATTCAAGGAAACATTCATGGTCTTTACCATCTCTCTTAATCTCTCCTAAAATTCCTAGAACACCAAGGTTTTTAGTACAGAGAAGTATAATTAACATAACTGCATAATAGTAAAATATGTAGTATAGGAAATATTAATTACTCCCTCCATTCCAAATTATAAGTCATTCCAAGATTCTTAGAGAGTTAAAGCATCTCAATATTGTGACCAAAATTATAGAAAAACTTCAAAGTTTTGTGACATCAAATAGTTATACTATGAAAATATAATTAATAAATAATCTAATTATACTTAGTTGACGTCATAAATTTTATTACCTTATCATATAAATTTGGTCAAATTTGAGTTCCATTAACTCTCTAAGATTCTTAAAATGACTTATAAATTGGATGGAGAGAGTATATTTTCTAATTGTCATTTCTTATAAATTCATTCCATTGAGTATATTAGATTTTTGTAGGAATGCAATATATGTTAGATGAATACTCGAACATGGTATACCCAAGCCACCCATGGTCTCGGTTGGTGGTGCTCATGGCCCATGGGCCATCCCAGTGGTGGGGTCCGTCAGACCTTCAAGCGTCGACTGAAGTAAAATTGCCACATTTAAATTGGAAACAACGATCACCAACTAGACTCAAAGATTAGAATTAGAGAATGTTATGGATCTCTTCAAAATCATGGAATTTGATCTATTGAACCATAACTACGGGGATTCTGTTAGTTTCGATAAATTTGTGACGTAAATTTAGTATAGTCTTGTCTTTAGTTACTTGGGTACCAGGACAACACCTCAACGACCCACGGTAGCTAGCATGTATTGTATAATTGTATTGTTCCCTGCACCACATGCTCAGATTAACGACATATTTGAAAATGACCAGGAACATGATTCACATTTTTTTTAGGACAACATGATTCATATTTCACTGAATGGTTTGCCGTTTCTGTCAATTGAAAGCGAATGATTTGTCTTTTTTCCTGGATTGGGACAGGTACGTATCCAAGTAGGCATGTGTTTATACATGCGAGAAGTGTGGTTCACGCAACGATGGGGACTTCTCACGTCGTCTTTCGGTGTGTGGTACTCGTGTGCTGATGTGCTTGTGCGCCTAAGCGGCCATCACTGGCTTCCGAGGAACTGGCGTCGTTTTGCGCCACGTCCTTAGCCAGCAGCAAGATGCTGTATGGATCGCCAGCAGCAAGATGCTGTATGGATCTGATGATGGCATTGCAGCGGTACGGTCCTGGGCAGCTGATTTTGTAACTGCCTCTGCGTTGTGGTGCCTGCATGTAAAGCGTTTGTACCGGCAGTGAATGTATGGGTAGTGTGTGCAACCTGCAGAAAATGACATGAGTGACTTACATGGCGAAAACAACATTATATATATTAATGCCAACAGCTGCAGCTCTGCGTTTAAAACGTGAAGCACATTATTGATGCCCAAAAGTGATGAGTGGACGACAATGCGTTCAGAATAGAAAAGAAAAAAAAAATAGTGGGCCAAAGCAAACTTGATTTTGGACACGCACCACGCTGGCTATAAGAGAACACATAGAATCGAGTGCTTGCCATGTAGATCTGCGCTGCTGGTACGTGCAACAACAAGTGTAGTTAGCAGGAGCTAGCTAAGTAGCTGAACCACCATACATGGCAACTGAGGTAAAGAGAGAGATTCATCAAGCTCCACAGGCAAAGATGGAGATTCATCAAGCTCCACAGAATGAGGACGTGCATCGCCACAAGTACCACTCCACCCTGTGGGGTGACTTCTTCCTTCATCATGTCCCATGCACTCCATTACAAGTATGTAGTATGTTGAACAACTCCATCCTCTCTGCTATTATATTACATTATTACTTGATTTATTTTAGATAATACCAAATTAGCATTGCAATAAAAGAGGGATTTGCCCAGCTGATTTCACACCGCTATGAACAACGTTCACATTGGTTTCTATAGTTTACACCGACCTTAATTCATCAGGTGTCTCTTCAAGTAGAATATGGCTCATTGTGTTGTTGCATATATATGGAAGGATTTGCACATTGGCATTTACACTAATACAAGATTAACTATAACATTGCAAATATCTTTCTTGCAGTATTTGATGATGAAGGATAAGGTCGAAGTAATGAAGGGGGAGGTGAAGAAAATGTTACTGGATGTTGATTCTTTTGATTTGTCCGAAAAGTTAGATTGTATTGATACCCTAGAACGGCTTGGATTGGATTATCACTTTACCACGGAGATTGATAAGTTAATGTGTAATATCTTCGAAGCTCGGAATCAAGATCTTGATCTTCCTACAACATCACATCTTTTCTATTTGCTTAGGAAGCATGGATATCATATTTCTTCCGGTAAGACTCCAGATTCATCTTGCTATTGTAATTGCCGTATATTTGTTAGTTGGAATTTCAGATAACTTTTGAGGGGCTTTTATGGTCCATACCTTCCACCGAAGCAACAGAGAGGGGTTTTATTACTTCAAACAGTGTGGTGATACATATCCTTAAGTGTCAAATGTAGTCTCCGCTTATAATAAAGATGACACAACTTACGGTATTGTAATTATATTATTCTAGGGTAAAATCCATTTTCCACGTCCAACTTCACGGTGGTCCAATTTTAAACTCTAAATTATGAAATCAAGTAGTAGATAGCCTCCAACTTTTGAAATTGAGAAAATTTGGTTCTCTAGCTGGTTTCAAAGATGATTTCTATTTTTTCTTAAAATAATAAAAAAACTAGTTTAATCACAAAAGAATCTTAACTAATTTGTTTTAGATTACGTAAATATGTAAGTATCAGTTTATTTTCTAAAAATATTATCTGTCAGTTAATGATCTATTTAGATTTAATTTGAACTTTTTTGTATTATTTTATTCCTTGTATTGAAACACGAAGAAGATGAACAAATAAGATTTGAAAATGTATAAAAAGGGCACCAGAATATAGATGATATATTTTGAAAAAAAAATGTACATGTTGCACATTTCTTTGATTTAAGATAGACACTACTTACTAATTTGTAGAGGTTAAACTATTTTTTATTCTAAAAAAAACAATTTGATCAATTTCGGTAGTTGGAGAGCATCCAGTACCCAGCTTCATTTCAAAGTAGAGAAATCGAACTACCCTTCAAGTTGAAGATTAATTGGACTCTATATACTATTATTCTAACACCGTCATCTGTTACAATTGTTTCCTAGTTCATACTTCTGGCCAACAATATAATTGTTGTCTCACATGTTTTTAATGTCGCAGATGTATTTTTGAAGTTCATAAATGACAACGGAAATATTGTAACAAATGATGCAAGATGTTTATTGAGAATGTATGAAGCCGCACATCTTAGAGTGAAAGGGGAAGAAATACTTGACAATATTCTTCTTTTCGCCAAGAGTCAGCTTCAGTGTATTGTAGACAATCTCGAACCACAATTGAAAGAAGAAGTGAAATATGCATTGGAAACACCTCTTTGCAGAAGGCTCAACAGAGTACAAGCGAGGCAATATATCTCAATACACGAGAAAAATACTACACATAATAGTATGCTCCTGGAGTTTTCAAAGTTAGACTTCAACATTTTGCTAACCCTATATTGTGAGGAGCTAAAAGATCTTACAATGTAAGAACCATCATTACATATTGATGTTGTGCTAAGTTCTCGCATTACCGTTATTTCTAGATATCTTTTCATACTTTATATATATGTACAGGTGGTGGAAAGAGTTCCAAACGCAGGCTAACACATCAATCTATGCACGAGATAGGATGGTGGAGATGCATTTCTGGATGATGGAGTATTCTTTGAGCCCCAATTTTCCTATTCACGAAAGATGCTCACGCAATTGTTTATGATTGTGTCTGTACTCGATGACTTGTACGACAATCATTGCACCACAGAAGAAGGCAATGTCTTCACTGCAGCACTGCAAAGGTTTGCAACACTTCTATTCTATCCATATTCATCTTGTTGCTTACTCCCTCCGTCCCAAAAAGAGTGTCACTTTATTTTTCATCTATCATGTTTCATAAAACAGTCTTAAACAAAAAAAAAAATTATGAATATTATTTATTTTTTTATAACTTATTTATCATTAGAGATACTTTAACACTGATTTATTTATTTTCTAATATACTAAAAAAAATTTGAATAAGACCAAGTGGTCAAACACGATGCCGCCACGGAAGTTAAAAACAACACTCTTTTTGGGACGTTCATGGACTATAGGGTAATAAATTTATATAGTCCTAGTTAATCATTTATTTGTATGGAAAGCTCATGTCTTTAGTAGTTTATTTTTAATACATATGGTAACAAAAATAATAAGTTTCATAAATGACAGGTGGGATGAAGAAGCGGTTGAGGAATGCCCAACATACTTGAGGACTTTGTATATAAATATACTTACCACCGTAAAAGCCATCGAGGAGGAGTTGATTCTTCAAAACAACAAACATGCCAAGTTGGTGAAAAGACTGGTATGTGTTAATGAAACAACAAGATTAAAATGGAGAAACAATTGTATATATCCCTAGGAGGAAAAATTATCGTGGTTGACATATCTAAAAAGCCATCAAGGTTATATATGTGTGTGTGTGTGTGTGTGTAAATGTTCATTGTGCATCTTTGTGACTTACATATCTAAGTACAATGCAATCTAAAATTAATATAGAGCATTATGATTGTCACAACTTTATTTTTATTCATTATATCCTAATCAAAACAAGTGTACAACATCTAATCTAATCTAGTTCCAACAATTTTTTTTTGCATGTGTGGTAGAGATGTGGAACTTAACATGGGCGGCTGCTTGATCTAATATTAACTACTCCATCTAAAACTTAGGGCTTCTGATTATGAAAATTCTGGCTTGAAACTTTTTTGTTCAACAATTATTCAGATTATATATGCATGTATAGTAGATAAAAGTATTTAGATTATAGTTTAAAGTTACCTTTGAGCTTTCACACTAATGTTACATGCATTTTAGATAATCGATATGGCCAAATGCTACAATGCCGAGACTGAATGGCGTGACAAGAAATATGTGCCAAACACCGTTGACGAACATCTAAAAATTTCAGCACGAAGTAGTGGTTGTATGCACTTGGTGAGCCTGGGATTCATTTCAATGGGAGATGTGGCAACTAGCAAGGCTATTGAGTGGGCTTCTACCTATCCGAAAATCATCCGAGCTGTCTGCATTATTGCACGCCTCGCTAATGATATAATGTCATACAAGGTAGCACCAGTTAGTCCATATTTTCTAAGTGCTAATAAATGATAAGCTCAGTTTTATAGAAACGTTCCTAAACTTGTCAATGTCTTTTCTCTGCAGCGAGAAGCAACATCAATGAATATGGTATCTACAGTGCAAACTTGTGCAAAAGAATATGATATCACAGTAGAAGAAGCTATAGAACAGCTTAGAGAGCTCATCGAGGAAGCGTGGATGGACATCACAGAAGAGTGCCTGAGACAGCCACAGCCAAAGGCTCTTCTGGAGAGGGCGGCCAACTTGGCTCGTACTATGGATTTTCTATACAAAGATGTGGATGGATACACTGATTCACGGAGTATCAAAGGCGTATTGGATTCATTATATGTGGATCTAATCAACTAAAATTAGACAATGGTGTGACCAGCTGGACAATAATTCAATATGCTCGTGTTAGTCGTGTATACATAGTTTGTATGTGTAGTATTTACACATGTATTGTGTTTCTCGCAAGATCTCGCAGATATTACTTTAGAGATCTTTTTCTATAGGAATATGTTTACTCGCCACTGTAAAATCCAAACCTTACTAGGTTTCGAAGTACGACATGTTTGTAATAATTTTGAGGCACCAAAAAAATATTGAAATCGGAGCTTATAGACACATGGACGACATTTAATTGAGAAATTTGTTATTATTTTTGAGATAAACATAGATATTCAAACCAACTTATTTTATTCTACAAACTACAAACCATGTATGTTCCAGGAGTATAGTTAGAAGTATGCAAACCAGTACAGAGCCAGTGTTGTGCTAATTGTTTAACGGGCCTTGTACGACAGAATTGGGCTGGGCCTGAATGGTTTGTCTCCTACCCTATTCTGTACCCATGTTGGCTGGGCTAGAAGCTAAGTTCATGGGCTCATTTCTTTCTAACGAATGAACGAATCGGGTCGGGTGTGCTGTAAAAAAAGTTGCAGCAAGTGATAAAGAAAAAAGTTGCAGCAACTCTTGTTCTTCGTGGCCGAGCACCGTACGTATGTAGCAGCAGCTGGAAGTCTGGAACATTGTTTATATCTTTTCAAGAATCTAGCAAAACACGCTTGTAAGTTTGTTCTCTTTTCCAAATTCCAATGAATTAATAAGATCGATCCTGATGGAATAATTTTTCGCCGTAGCATATGGTCAAACCAGATGTCCTAATTCTGTCTCTTCCATCTCTGTAGTCGTCGTCGTTCCCGTTCATGCGGCGAAATCAAATCCGCGCACGATCCGAAGTGGCCTACTAGATGGTGAGCTTCAGCTAGAGTATTGTGTGCTGACGCGCGCTATCGCTATGCTCTTTCGTTGTCTTCCATGCAGAAAGTGGCATTCGACGTCGACGTCGACGACGCGCTTCCACTATCGTTTCTAGACTCGTCTGGCAACTGATACCCAGTGCACATCTCTGTAAAAAAACACTTCACAAACTAGTGTACAATCACGTACTACGCGTTTGTCCTCGATACAGAAAGCAACAATGGACGTCAGATCAACGCGCTTTCCATTATCGTTTTTCTAATAATTTGGCAACTGATACCCGTTGCACATGTGTGGAAAATTTGACAGCTAGTACAGTCACGTACTAGCACTAATGACGTGTGTTGGTTCTTTCGTCATCTTCGATACAGAAAACTTCACAACTAGTACAGTCATGCCGGAATGAAAGCAACAATAACTACTCCTTTCATCCTAAATTATAATTATTCTTAATTTTCCTATAGAGTCAAAGCATCTCAATTTTAATAAAATTTATATAAACACATAACATAATAACTATGATAATACCGAATAAACATTATTAGACTTTTATTAATTATATTTTTATAGTGTAAACCTATTTGATATGATAAATCTTTGTAATCATCGATAAGTTTATTCAAACTTTCGGCTCTTTTTTCGCGAATACGCAAAAGACTTGCGCATCTTTTTCATTAAGTAGAAGAAGGCAAGATGCAATGCAATACAACGAAACCGTGGTGGAAACAGGATTTGAAACAAGCTCTGCCACCACGGTAAGACCGACAAGAAACGAAAAGAAAGAAAGGGCCACCTCCCAACCCAACAACGACCTGCGGAGCAAAGCTCACGCGAAGACACTACCCTAGCAACCGAGCTGGCCGACGGCGACAAAACACAAGAAGCACCGGGGCGGCAGACAAGATGGGAGCTCGTGGCGGCCTCATCGGAGCCTTCAAGAAGGGAATGACGTCCTCGGGCGCCAACTCCAGAGGTGCCCCGCCGAAACCTTCGTCCCTGAGCCCGCCATTCGCCGCAGATGGACGGAGAGCCGACGATGCCTTCAGGAAGGGAATGACGAGAACGCCACCGTCGCCGCTCCCGGGCGAACCCGAGGAGAATTGGTTTTCACCATTGCCGTCGTCTGAGCGATCAGCCGCCCGAAGAGAAGCCATAGGAGTCGTTGCTGGGTAGTTGGGGCAGCGCGCCGCGGGGCGGCCCGGCCATCGACCCACCACCCGGTGAGGAGGACGGGCCCCGTAGAAGGAGTTGGCGCGCGCGCTGGCCCTCCCGGCCGCCCAGCCCCTATCATCGGCAGGCACCCTCCCCGCCCCCGGCCGAAGTCCCCTGACCTCAAGGCCGGGTCGGAGAGGTGCGCCGGTAAACTGGAGTTAAGCACGGTGGGGCTGGCGCCACAGTGCGTGTAGACCAAAGCGAGCCGACGAACCCCGTCGCCGCCGCTAGCAGGAGAAGAGGTCACGGCGCGCGCGAGGGCTCTCCCGTCGCCAAGAACTGCTTTGCTAACGCCGGAGTTGAGGTTGGTGGCATCCCCGCCGCAACGACCCTAGCCGAAGCCCCTGCCTCAAGGTCGGGGGTGCAGCGGGCGTGGGGCGCAGCAAGGCAAGAGGCTCGGAGACGGACCGCGCACGCTCCGTCCTCCCCCAAGACTAGGAAGTATGGGGCCGCCGGCGCCGGGTTGAACCCGTGCCGGCCCACAAGCACCGCTGGGGGCACGGGAGAAAGGGGAGGTGGAGGAGGTGCGGCACCAGCGCCGCCCCGGCCAAGACGCCCCGCGTCAACAGGCCGGGGCCGCCGGGCACGGCGGTGGCAGCAGCCCGGCCACCTCAACCCGCTGTTGATGGGCATCGGGGCAAGGGGAGGTGGCCGGGGATGGGCGTGGTGGGGCCCTGGGTGACGAGGAAGAAGGGGCGCCCAAGGCCACCGGAAGGCCCCGACGACGGCGCGGCCACCTCAACCCACCGGGGATCTGCGTTGGTCGTGGGGAGATGGCACGGGCGACGCGTTGGCCTCGGCCATCAACCCGCCCTCGGGGAGGCCGTGGCACCGCCGTCGCCCGAGCTGTGGTGGGCGCCCGATCTGCTCCGATCCGCCAAGGATGTCGGTGAAGGTCCCCACCGCGTCCACCCCAGCCGAGGTACCCAACTTCGAGGCTAGGGACGCAGCAGGCGGCCGAATCGGAGCAGCGGAGGAGGCGTGCCCCGGACGTCGTCGCAGGCCGGGCAGCCACCGGCGGCCCAAACCCTAGGCCGCTGCCGCTGGCGCTGCCGGGCGCAGCCATCCACTCTCGACCCAGATCCGCCCGCGACGAGCCAAATCGGGCGGGGAGGAGGCGCACCCGGCCGCCCAGCCCGGCGCCGGTCAGCAGGCGCGGAGGGGTTGCGGAGCTCCCTGGGGCGCGCGGGGGAGCCGGGGGCTGGGCTGGCCGGCAGCCCACCGGCGGCCACGAACCCTATGCTCCCACCGCCGCCACCGCAGGGGGGCCGGATCCGGCCCCGGCGGGGCTAGATCCGCCTCCCTGCCGGCCGGCGGCCGTCGGCGCCGAGGAAGATGGGGGAGGGGGAGGACGGGAGAAGGAGGATGGGGAGCTAGGAAGAGAGGACGCGAGGGGCCACCTTTTTGAGCAGCCAACCCGCGGGCCGCCACCACCGGCGAGGAGAGGCGGCGGCGGCCCGGCCGGCGAGGGTGGGGTGGGGAGTTCGGCGGCGGGGCGGGGGCCCTCGGGTCGCCCCCGGGAGGGCGACGCGAGGGAGCGGCCTAGGGATTATAATTTAGAACGGCCGGAAACAGAAAACTTAGCATGTTACCCATAACCGTATAACCTTTTTTTATGAACTGGGCGATATAATTTATTATGTTTAATCGTTGTAGGTCGTAGGACTACTGTTCATTTCAATTCAAGGCCTTGTTTAGTTCACCAAATTTGGTCCCAAATTCCACTATGCAAAAAGAAGATTCCCATCACATTAAAATGTTGGGACAATTTTGATTGTAATAAAAAACTAATTGCACAGTTTGATTGTACTTTGCGAGACAAACGTTTTGAGCCTAATTAATCAATGTTCGGACAATTTTTACCAAATACAAACGAAATGTTACAGTTGTGCTACAGTGTATTTTCCAAAGTTTGGAAACCTCAACTTGGGGATCTAAACAAGGCCCAAATTTGCCGACAAGCGAATAAGCGATGTGTCAGTGTACTAGCCACCAGTCTGGCAGGATAAATTTGGTCAAGATCCCGCGGATAAGAGCAGTTCCTGTGTTGATGAAAATTGTACCATGGAAGGTGAAAATCAAACTGTGAAACAAGTGAGCCATAGTTGTTCGGCATAATATGAGATCTTGCATTCCTATAGAACCGAGGGAGTTATATAATGTCTCTTGCAAGGAGGATGCCTCAATCACCTCTATTTTCCTGGTTGCGGGATAGCAGAAAGGTTCGGCTGATGGTTTTACGATTGATAAGTCAGCTGATGTTATTTTGTTATGTGAAAAAAAATTTTGTGCATAGCTCATAAGTTCAAGCGAATAAGACGTTGGTTATTTTTTGGTGTAACAGTCCCCATAAACCGATGTTCATGCTAGATCTGCCGAACCAAACTTCGATCGAACTTTCAGGCACCAATCGGATATAAAATATGCTAAAATATAATCCAATCCATACATAAAACTGAGCATCAAACATACCACGGTACAAACACAGAGCGAAATGCTGAAACATCCACCAACTAGAAAACAAAAACGCATTCCTGACTATGGTCGTTGTTATTCCATACTAGTGTTTGACTGCTTAAGGTCAACGATCCAACAGTGGCCAGTCATGCATCCACCCCGGATTGGCGGATTCCCGGTGCATCCTCCTACGGGGCGCCAGCGCGAACGCTGGCCATGGCCAGGGACAGACCGCCGACCAGGGCCGCGAATAGCCCGAACGCCGTCGCTGGGTCGACGGTGCCGGCCGCGAGTGCTGTGGCTGCCGTGGAGGCAACGACGATGCCCAACACAGATGAGAGGCCGCCATGCTCGTGTCCGGCGTCCGCGTCGGCTGCCTCCTTGACGTTGAGCGCAATCGGATCCCCGGCCTGGCCACCCGCTGCCGCCTCGACCCGAACCTGCGCGTCCGTTCACATGTCAGGTGAGCACGGTCAGGAGTGATGAGGAACGAACCAGAGGCAGAGCTCACCTGCACGGTGTAAGTAGGAGGACGCGTGGCGCGTAATGCCTCCGCGGCGGGAACGACGTTCTCAGGCGGCAGGAGCCCGTCGTAGTTGTAGATGTCCAGCTCGGTGGTGGCGCGGCCGTTTCCGAAAGGCAGCGCGTCCTCACGTGGGAACGCGAGGCTATCGGAGTCGGAGGACCAGGCGAGCACAGGCAGTCCGACGATGTGGTTGTTGTCGGGAAGGAGCGCGACGACGACGGGCGCGGCGTCCTCGCTCGCAGGATGGCCGTTGTCGTAGAACGCGCCCATGTTGTACGGCTCCGAGTTGTACTCGGGACCCATCCATGCGTGCCTGAAACCTTTCACCGTGTCGCCGACGCCGAGCCCCTGGAACTGCATGAGCCTTGACGTGTTCAGCACCTTGCCGTCCTCGTCCACGAGCTCATCGTTGTGGTTGGGTCCGGGAACCAGTCCGGGCAGCTGGCGGCGGGTCACGACGTCGACGGGGAGCGCGGCGTGGTACCGCGCGTTTCCTTCGCCACGCAGGGGCGCCACCAGCGCCGGCGCGGAGACACCGTGGCCGACAGCGTCGGTGATCTGCCGACGGAGTTCCTCCGGCAGGTCCCCGAAACGGATCACGGCAAAGGGCGTGTAGTAGCCTGCGCCAGCGCCAGAGGGCGGCGGCTTGGCTAGCACCACCAGGCGGCCCGCTTCGATAACCCCGCCGCCGTACGCGCTCGGCGCCGCCTCCCGACGCGCGCCGGCCCCGGCCTCGGGTATCTTCCCCTGCGCCGCCATGCCGTTCGTGCGAGGTCTGGCTTCCAGGTCGGTGCAGAAGAGCACGAGTGGGGTCGGTGCAGAAGAGCACGAGTGGGATGCTTGGAGTCGTCGGGACGGGGAGCAGGCGAGGACGGGTAGTGGGGCGCGTGCGTGTCTCCTTTTGGTGCGGCGGCCGTTCCTTTTATGGCTGGGGTCGGGCCGCCGGTGCCCGGTAACTCGGGTACAACCAGCTACGAGTTTTCTTGGCCCCGGGAAGAAGACAACAACGGTCCGTGTCGACACATGAAGGTCTCTTTCTTTTTTTTTTTTTTTTTGATCACCATGAAGGTCTCTTTCAATAAAGTCATCAGACCGGAAAAAACAAAGAAACACAGATAGTGAGATAATTACAGTATACAGTAGCTAGCATTGCCACAGCGGGCCGCTCGCCGCGGATGCATGTCCACTCTGCGCGTGGATGCGCGATGCTAGCTGTACAGCCCAAGCCTCAGGAGACGTCGACGTGCAGCCGTACGTGCAGCGGAGCAGCGTACGTTCACAGCACGCGAATAGGGAGAGGACGACGACCGACCAAAGACATGCTGGGGAGGAGACCGCTGGCGCTGGGACCCCACGCCACTTGGATTGGATGACGCGGCGGGCGGGTGGCGGGCCTCCGTGATTCGTGATCCCGTATCCATTCCAGTTTAGTTCGAATCCGATCGCGTTGACAGAGTTTCCTGTGTTTTTCGATAGATAGATGCCAAACCATGGGTCCGCTAGCATGCAACGCGGGCGGTTGCTTAGCTGGCATTGCCACGGCGGGCCGCCGGGTCAGGGGCATGCACGGATGCGTGCGTGCGTACTGCGCGTGGAATGCGCGATGCTAGCTAGCTGTGCCCAAGCCTCAGGAGACGTCGACGTGCATGGCGCTGGGACGCCACTTGGACGACGCGGCGGGCAGGGTGCTGGACTTTGCGTGCATGGCAGTCAATGACGCGACCACGAGGCGGCAAGCCACATCGATCAAACCGCGAACGTGCGTCGAACGTACATGAATCAGGAACAGCCAAGCGTGGCGTGCACCAACCTTCTGGTTCTGTTCTGGACGCGGAAAGCGGCTGGCGGAGAACGGAACGGAGGGAATCATCACACACGGTGGGCCGCTGCTGCTGAACCAATCAATAGTCGTCTGTGAACGGACGCGGGTGGCAAAGCCGGGGATCCGATTGCGATTGCCACAGCCGGCGCGGAGGCCGGGCACCGCATCAGCATGGCGACCTCTCATAAGCTGTGTTGGGCTTGGCCGCGAACATTCCAAATGACCAAAAGGACGCGGTCCACTGCAGTCGCCACGGGCACGCCCTCGGCCCAGCCCAGCAATGGCACTTGGAATGTTCGCGGTCCCGGCGGTCTTTCCTTGGCTATGGCCAGCGTCCGCGTGGACCGGGATGGACGGATATGTGACAAAGGGCTTCGGCCCAACAAACACTAGCCCAACCACGCCAGCGGTAGCCATGGAGCACGTCACGTGCAAATAAAGCCCACCACATATTTACACAGTTCGTTTTTCTATTTTTCAATCAAAACTACGTAACAACTAGTAAGTGAAATCATACTTACACAGTTTGTTTTCCTATTTTCGAATTAAACTAACAATCAAGTTAAATCGTTTCAAAAAAAATAAACAACCAAGTTAAATCAACCTTAAAAAATTCATGGCTCACCCATTCAAACTCCAACATATACGACTATTCTTCTTCCCAAATTGATGATCTAAAATTCAAATAATATCTAACCCAACAAGTTTATCTTAATCTTTGGTATAGTAATGAACTTTTAATAAAGATTTAAATATACCGTCTCCATTTATTGAACGGCTTCACGTCTGAACTACATGTGGTTTAGAAAATGGCATTTATAGTTTACGAAAATTTGTGTATCGTCTTACACCTAGTTTTCTTAGCATTTATTAATGCAATACGTGTCACAAGGACACAATTGTGAAAAAAAAAACTTTAATTCTCATCTCAATTCACTCCAATATATGTGGATGGAGACAAACAAGATCATAGGTGAATGAAGTCGGATGATGTTTTCCATGTTATTGAAAAGCAACCACACCAAGCCGCCGGTGTCTGTTGACCATAGGGAGATGAATACGAGCGAGTTTTAATTTTATAGCAGTGGTAGGATGCAGCTTGACTATCTACTATTGGAATTACATATTATAGTATGAAATTTACGTTCTGTGAATGAACACTGAACTATTCCCAAGGATGAATCAGTAGTTACATCCTTTGGCGGTGTTTGATCAATCTAGAAATAGTGTGCAACCACCAATATTATTTTTCGTCAAATCAATCATCATGGGTGTATTTGGTTAATTTCCTATATTAAACCTAGATAGCGAAACTAAGCTAGGTTAATCTAAGCCTGTCTCTAGCAAGGTAAAATGAACTTGTTAGGTTGCCTAAGCCTGCTAGCATCTCGTTGTGTTTGGTTGGCCTTGGGCCAGTAACTTTACCACCTTTGAGCCATTTCACGAACATGTGGTGAGCCATTTCATCGAACATAGGCACGCTCACTCACCCACACTGTACGTCTGTACCCACAATACTGTAAGTATTTATTTTGCAAATTCTCTAGCCTTCTGCTTAGACCAATAAAATACACCCTTTGTCTTCAAATATTTGTCATTTTTGTTTCTCGGTAAACATCTCTGAAAAAATATTTTGAAAAATATTAATATTAATAGCCCTTCAGTTCATAAGTTGGGTTTCAATAATCCGGCAAAGCGTGGAACCTGACCCAAGCAAAACGTGTGTGTGTGATTCTCACAAAAATAAAACGAAATATGTGACCACTGACATGGGGTTGCCATCTGCTAACAAAAGACGTGGGCCGTGAGAAACGTCGACTCAGGATTCAAGCAACGCGGGCCTTCCTGCTTGCCTGCTAGGCCCGCCCCGCAAAATAGGCCCGCTGGACATCTGCAGGCGGTTTTTTTTTTCTATTGCGGGCTGAGGCGGTCCGGCCTGCTAGGAATGCGGGCCGTTTGCAGAACCTGCTTATTCCTGCAAAGGCCTGCACATGCCCATTATTAATATGCAAACTCCTTACTAGTACCATATAATGCTTGACTGTGGTTGTGTACTACCGTACTGTATGATCAAACTATGTGTGTTGTAACTTCATATTTCCCTTGTCATTTTTTTTTCATTCTGGGCTCCCAACTTTGGATATAATAACTAGATGGATGCTTAATATAATTTTGATTTGGTATATTTGTCCTACATGTAAAACTTTTAAAATGTTTAGTTCTATCAAGGTTAGATTAAACTTCAATCCTGTGCTGTTGGATTATGAATGTCTGTTCAACTTGTTGTAGTGGTTGGTCAGCTTTTCAACCCTGGTTGTATAGGGCTAGTTCTTGTAGCCTGATCGATGCTTATTCTGATCTAGCATTTCACTTCCTTTCGATCCTAGTTTTCTCCCAACCTACTACCTAGTTTGTAAAACTTTGTTATTTCTGTTGTTAATGGAAATGAGAGATACCCGGTTCTGGAAAGAGAACTTTGAAATTTGAATTGAATATATATTTTTTTAGGGAAGAATTGAATACTTAAGATCTGACTTTCTGGATAAACATTTCAAATCTGTTGGTTTCATTGTTACTTTATTCAAAACCTGGACAACAATTCTTTTGGATTCATTGAATAGTTTATGCTAGTTTCTAATGAAGGAAATATTCCAAACATAGGGTGTTATTTATTTCCAGGTTAGTGGGACTAGTGGTCTTAAGATCCACATTTCTTTGTTGTGTCGCTTGGTTTTTTTTACTCCAAATAACAGGATTGTTGGAGTATATGTGTATTAGGCCCATGTGGCTAGGCCCATGTGGCCTATGTTACACTACATAGCTACCCTTCTAGGGTTAGCCCAATCAATAGAGAATCATATTCTAACATGGTATCAGCCTGATTCCTTTCCCCTCCCGATCCTCCCCTGTCCCGGCGCCGCCACCGCCGCCGCCCGGCCATCTCCCGCCGGCGTGGCCATGGCCGGCAGCCATCCACCTTCCCCAAGCTTCTACTGGCCCTTCCCCCCTCCCTTCCCCGCGAGCGGCCCAGGCGCGCCGCCGCCACTGCCTTCCCAGGCGCGGGCGCGGGTGGCCCTGGCGCCGCCGGGTTTCCTGGCGCGGGCGCGGACGCTGCCGCAGGCCTCCACAGCGCGGGTACGGGCGGCTCCCACCTGTCCCCCGGCGCGTGGCCCTTCCTCCCTTGCCTTGGTGCGGGTGCGGGAGGCTCTGCTGCGGGTGCGGGCGGCTCCCAGCAGCCCCCCGCTGCTGACGGCGACCCACAGGACGGCGACACCACCGTCTTCCCCATCGCGCACGCGGGCGCAGGGGCCTCTAACCCGGCCGGATTCCGCCCTCCTGGGGCCGCTGCTGCCATGCGCGCCGCCCCTGGTGCGAGTGCGGGCGTCGCCCCTGGCGCGGGATCCCTTCCCGGCGCCCAAACTCCTCCTCGCGCGGGGGCTGCGGACGACGCCCTTGGCGTGGGCCATCCTCCGAGGGCTGCTGCCCTACGCGCCGCCCCTGGTGCGGGATTCCTGGCAGGCGCCCAACCTCCTCCTAGCGCGGGTGCTGCGGGCGCTGATCTTGGTGCGGGATTCCTTCCCGGCGCCCCACCTCCTCCGAGTGCGGCTGCTGCAACTCCTCCCTGCACTGCCTGGACTTGGTCCGGCATCGCAGCAGCTCCTCCATGCGTGGGTGCAGCCACATGGTCATGGTCCGGCGCCGCGACGGCCCCCTGCTCGAGCGCGGCCGTTGCTGCCACTGCAGATTCTCCCGGCGCGGGCGCAGCTCTTCTTCCCGAGCAGCTGGCCCTCGCTGCCAACCCCGCTTCCACTGCAGCTGCTACTCTCGCCGCGGCTCTCGCCGCTGCCCGCACCGAAGCTGCGGAGCTGGGGCAGCGGCACCACCCGGCCTCGTCGTCTCTCCGCGGCGGGGGAGGCTGCGGTCACTGGGGCACTACGCCTGCCCCTATCGCCGCTCCGCGTCCGCCAGACACGCCGCCGTCGTGTCTTCTGGTGGTGGAGGGCCGAGCGGGGGTGGAGGGGACCGTGGCGGCCGTCGTCGTCGCCAACCTGAACCTGGTGGTGGTCCTGGTTTCCACCACCCATGGTTGGGGCACCTCTCTCCGTGGCCTCTCCAGGCTCCCAGCAGGGCGTCTCCAGCTCGTCCGCCGGCCACCGCCATGCTCGCTGCTCCTCCGGGGTTTTACCCAGCAGCGTTCCCGGGGACTACACCTTCAGGCGGTCCTGGCTTACACGACCCGTGGTTCGAGCACCTCTCTCCGTGGCCTATCCAGGCTCCTGGTGGTGAGCCTCGCCCGCCGGCCACCGCCATGCTTGCTGCTACTTCTCCAGGGTTTCACCCAGCAGTGTCCCCGTGGGTCACACCTTCCGGCGCCTCGCCCGGGCCGGCCGCTTGGGACTCGGCGGCCTTGGCTCACTCTTTCAGCACTATGGGCCCGACAGCTCCTGTCGGCCCACAGTGGATCGCCGATTCGGGTGCCACCTTCCACACCACTCCCGACCCCGGTATGCTCTCCTCCGCCCACCCACCTTCTTCCTCTCACCCTTCGTCCATCATGGTCGCAAATGGTTCGTGTCTTCCTGTCACGTCCGTGGGTACCGCCGGCGCCCATGGCTCTTTTCATATTCTTGATGTTCTTGTGGCTCCCGGTATGGTTCACAACCTCCTCTCTATTCGTCGCTTCACAGCTGACAACTCTTGCTCGGTTGAGTTTGACCCTTGTGGCCTCACCGTGAGGGAGTTGGCCTCCCGGCGCCCTCTTCTTCGTTGTGACAGCACTGGACCTCTCTACACCCTTCGTTTTCCTAGTTCCGCTGCACCTCCTTCGGCATCTGCCCTCGCCACCACCACCTCCACTACGTGGCACCGTCGTCTCGGCCATCCCGGCCGGGCTGCTTTGACACAGCTCAGTCATAGCTCCGCTGTGCCTTGCTCTCGCGCTCCAGATGAGCACTTGTGTCATGCGTGCCAGTTGGGCCGTCATGTTCGCCTTCCTTTCTCCAGTTCTTCTTCACATGCGACTCGCATGTTTGATCTTGTACACTGCGACCTGTGGACATCGCCTGTACTCAGTATCTCTGGATATAAGTACTATCTTGTGGTGGTTGATGATTTTTCTCATTACTTATGGACTTTTCCCTTGCGTGCCAAGTCCGATGCCTTCCCCGCGATTCTCCACTTCTTCGCTTGGGTGTCCACTCAGTTCGGCCTCACCATCAAGGCCGTCCAGTGTGACAATGGCCGTGAGTTTGATAACTCCACCTCGCATGCTTTCTTCCTCTCTCACGGTGTCCAGCTGCGCATGTCTTGCCCATACACCTCCTCTCAGAATGGCAAGGCTGAGCGCATGATTCGTACCATCAACGACACCATGCGCACGCTTCTTCTCCAGGCCTCACTTCCTGCTCGCTTCTGGGCTGAGTGCCTGCACACCTCCACCTACCTCCTTAACCGCCTTCCTTCCGCTGCCTGTCCAGCTCCCACACCACACCACGCTCTTTTCAGTACCCCTCCTCGGTACGATCACCTTCGGGTCTTCGGGTGTGCGTGTTACCCGAACACCACCGCCACAGCTCCCCACAAGCTCGCTCCCCGGTCTACCTTGTGTGTCTTCCTTGGGTACTCCCCAGATCACAAGGGCTACCGGTGCTATGATCTCACCTCTCGTCGGGTTCTTATTTCTCGCCATGTGGTGTTCGATGAGTCTGTTTTTCCCCTTCTCCACCCCTCCTCAGACCACTTCCACTCCACAGGAGCTTGACATCTTCTCTTTGTTTCCCACTGACGCGGTGGTCGAGCCACCTTTCTAGTTTTCTCCTGCAGGTACTCCAGCACCGTGCTCCTCGTCGGAGCCGTGTCCCAGCTCACCGGCGGCCAGTGTCTCTCCCGACCCTCCTCCCTACTCGACCATGGAGGCGTCGAGCGGGGGTGGGGGTCTCGAGCCGCCGCCTCAGGAGCTGCCTCAGGCGCCACCTGCGGCGTCTCCGGCGCCACGTGCGCCCCCTCAGGAGCCACCTGCTCGCTTCGCCCAGCCAGTGCACGTGTACCACCGACGTGCCCGGCCTCACTATAAGATTTTCGGTCAAATGCAATGCCGAAAAAGTGTAGCAAAAGACCCAAAAATGGTAGCAATTGTACTTTTGCAACCATTATCTTTTGGTTAAATGTCGTTGCACTTGTAACGGTAGCAATAGCAGAATGCAACGGGTTACGTTTTAGTTGCGTCACACAGCCCCTCTATTGCAACACTTTTGACGCTTTGGCAACACATGGTGAGTGTTGTAACAAAAGTAAATGCAACCACTATGGGTGTGGTAATAGTATCAATTGCAACGAACTAGGCGTTGCTAGCAATATGTATTGCGACACGCTGGTCGTGTAGCAATAAAATGCAATCGCAACAGAACACAGGTGTTGCAATCGTGGTTATTGCTACGCAGAGAAAGCGTTGCAATAGAGGTTCTCTATTGCCACGTCACCTAAATGGTTGCTATAGGTGGCTTAGGTTATTGCAACATCTATTTAGGTTGGTTGCTATAGAGAGGTCCTCTATTGCCACATTTCTGAATGGTTACTATAGATGGCATGGGCTATTGCCACGTTACTTAGGTTGGTTGCTACAGATGGGTCATCTATTGCCACGTTATTAACTAGCTGGTTGCTATAGGTCGATTTCTCTATTGCCACCGTCATCTTTTTGTAGTTGCAAGAGATAGGTTCTCTATTGCCACGATTATCGTACCTATTGCCACGACAAAATGTGGTTGTTATATGTGCCATCATTCATTGCAACGCCAGATTAATATATTAATAATTCATGTTGCGACGCTTTGTTTGGTAGCGTAAATCAATAATCACAAAATGACAAATACATAATGAATGAAGCATCGACATCCATTAAAATAAAATATAATTTGTTCATACAAAATCTTTAATGAAACACACCGAGTGTCAAACTAAACGAGAACACAAGTAGATAGCTTAACACATAATAATGTGTCAAGCACAGACAACTATTTGAACTCATTCGAATCAAAAGACTAATGTCTACTGTAGCAGCAAAGGTTCCCATGATATGTAAGTTGGCCATCGTCCCACCATTCACATGCTCCTTCTCAAACTCAAGATCCCTCCTGAAAAAGATCATTAACATGCATTAGTTAAACTGAGACTAGCGTTTTGTGAGCTGCAGTACTATCAACCATGAACTTTGAAGAGAAAATCAAATATAAACATACATGCAATTGTCTCCCAAGAGGCCAAGACATTTTATGAGCACATGAGCACAAACACATCCATATATATTTCTAATCGGCAAGAGGAAACTAAGCCTGGACCAGATTTAGGAGCGAGAACAAAAGAATGGCTATGTACTTCTCCAAAAGGACTACATGTTCCTTTTTAATGCAAAGAGAGATAAAAGGTTTCACATAGTACCTGTGTATTCTTTTTGGACAATGCAGATCTTTTCCTAGCAGCAGATTCCTTCGAGTTGATTTGTTGTAGTAAAAACGGGACCCGAATTCGCTGCCGAATTACTTCTTCTCATGTGCCCTCTAGTGAGACGTTCTTCACCTGCGGAAGAAGGCGGTTGTTGTTCTGGCTGGCTGGTTTCTTGGGTAACCTGAAAATAAATGGTTGGTGGCAAAAATTACACCCCTTGACAAGAATATGACATGCATGTTACAATTAAACATTCTTCAATTATCATCAAACTACCCTCGACTAAGCATCATGTGTTCTCCTCCATTGCCTTTTGGTTTACCTCTGTCGGCTTCTTCATCTCCTCCATCGCCCTTTGTGTCCTCTCCAACTTTTCCTCAGCTTCTTCACTTTTCTACTTGAGCTCCTCGATTTCACCTTGTACAAGAGCTGCTAGTTGTTCCTGTAGCACGCTTTCATTTGATGAGAATGCTTTGAACGATGGCACTGGTTTGATGCCAACACTCTTGAGGAAAAGGTTTGAGCAGTTCTTTGGACAGCACCTGGGACACAACCTGTACACTTGATACTCCTATCTCACCTTCATCATCAGGTTCTGTCGTCAAAGCTTCCATGTTTGACTGAAACACCAAGGAGCCATCATTATTTGATAGTTATTGCATTAATCTAAGGAAATATCACACAAGATGTACTTTAAAAAATATAAACAACAACAGAGAGGTACAAGTACAATGGATAGGCTGTAACAAATTAGAAAAATAGAGCATTAATAAACCAATTGTGGAAACAATCAGTTCAAATTGTTCTCAGGCAAATGCAATCGTAGTTGCAGTCAAGTGCTCGTCACTGGTGTAGATAAGGAAAATCTAAAAGTAAGGTAAGTTTCACAATGGCTCAAACAGGTATCTCTTACAATGGTATTGCAGATCATTGGACTGATTTGACAGAGTCGTGCTATAATTTAGGAAAAAGTTTGACAGAGTTCTGCATGAAAGTGGATACAATTTCAATAGAACTTGGACATATAGGTTCACAAAATAGCTTAAAGTTTTCTGCTAACACAGAAGTACCGAACGCACTGCACAAGAGATGTACCTAATTGAACATGTATCTGCTAACCACGTACATTTATGCACGGGAAATATGCTAGCAACAGGAATGGTGAACAGGGGACCTAATAAAGTAAAAAAACTGGCATATAAATAAAAAATGGAAACCTCAAGAGTATCATATTTAATCAATGAAAGTTAGAAAGTCACGTAACCAATAGTATGTCAGCATATATTTAAAAAACAATAGAAGATAGAGGAAAAAGCACATATACGTTCACTATAAGAGCAGATGGTAATCTGCATTGCTTGTAAACGACTCCAATGAAATTGGTGTAAATATAGACAGGAAGTTATGTAAGTCACAAATCCAAGGCAGAACAGCTGCATTACAAAGATAAGATCAGACCAAAAGCAGCTATTACAAAGATATAATGATTAACCATATACTAGATATAATATCATCAAAATCAGTTTAATTTTTTTTGAGAATTACACATTACAGCAATTTAGGCGTCTGTTTCTTCCAAGTCCTCTTGTTGAGCAGCAAGCCAAGTAGCTACACTTCATCTTAGAGCTAGAATTAGAGCCCTTCTTTGTTCTTGATGTTGCTTTCTTGTAAAAAGATTCAATTGTTAATGACGTTCAGATTCAGTGTTAATATCTGTAGTTCCTAACTCCTACGGTGGATCCTAATAATATTCTATTGTTTGATTTGCTACAAATAAAAATAGTCAATCAAGTAGTAATAAAGTGAATAGAAAAATGAATATATAGCCTGAACGATTCCCAGATCAATACCCTGTGTTGCCTTCGTATAATAATATTCCCCGCTAGCTGGCTGCCTTCGTATATACTACGCATCTGTACATGTTGCAGACCCAAACGCCGGCAGACATTAGCGTGGCCCCTGCTGGCCCCCTGGCTTCGCCACTGCGAACGAGCTAGCGAGAGAGCAAGGACAACTTTGCGTCGTTGCGATTCTGCCGTGCGACACCCTAGGGAGGAAGAACGGAGGGGTAGTAGGGGTCGGCCTGCCGGGTGCCGGCGGTAGGATGAGGGCCTCACGTGATTGTCAGATGAAAACGTACCTTGCACAGATCATGGATGCATAGGTCGTGGATGGTGGGTCGTGGATGGCAGATCATGGATGGCGGCGTTGCAGTTGCAGACTTGCTGGTCCTAGCGAGGACGCATCGAGGCCCGGCACCGTTCCGCCCAGCAGCCGGTGTCAGCCGCCGCGGCAGGCAGACTTGCCGCAAATCCCCACCGATGGCGACCTGAGGCCGGACCTGGTGAAGTTCCCCGCGACGGCTACCTTGATCTACCGAGATGCCGAGATGGATGGGGAAAGGGAGGAGACTGCGGAGGTTAAGGCGGGGTGGGGGGTTAAGACGTGATTTGTTTTCTAATCACAGGTTGCGTGGGCCTTCGTGAGCCGTAAACTTTCGGTGGGCAAATGAAAATCTTTAGGCGCGTGCCAGCATAGGCGGCAAATTTTATTAAATTTGGATCATTTTCTAATAAAGATCAACTCGCCTTAGTCTTGTAGAAATAAGTAATAAAAAAATCACATAATTATTAAAAAGAGTGAAACCAATTTTGAAGGTTTTTATAATATGCACCTACATGACATAGATTTTCATGGGCCAAATAGAACGGTAATGTTAGGACACATTTAAATGGGCTGAACTGCAACAAAAGTTTGAAATTGTCCTCACATGGCATGGGCAAAAATGACTTTTTGCATCAAACAAATTTTTCAAGTAGATTTTTCGAGTATTAAATGATTTCAAGTGAAAAAATGTCAATAATAAAATTGTACAACTCATTGAGATCTAATATCTTTGTTTTGGTCATTCTTTCATATGAATTTGTTTGGGAGTTCAAAATTCAAATTTCAAAATATTAGAACTTTGAGCCGATTTTTAGGGTATTAAACAATTTCAAATGAAAAAGTCCAAAAATAACACATTAACTTCATAGACCATAATTTTAGATTTTGTCCGGTTTTCGTTGTCATTATTTTAAATTTTAAAATTTGAATTGTTTAAAAATTCTCACATAACAAGATGACCAAAAATAACACATTAACTTGATAGACCATAATTTTAGAAAAAATAAGGAAAAAATCATTACATTTGGAGTTAGTATGAGAGAGAAAGACTAGTTACAAGTTTTGACTACAAATTAAAAAGAGAAAACATTGCGTTCTTGTTTTTTATATTAACTAGCAAATATGCCCGTGCGTTGCAACGAGGAAAAGAAACATTAATATGTCTAGGCCAATAGATTTGATTCAACTCAAATGATCACCTCAATCTTTCGTACTCAAATGATCATATTAACACCAATTTGGTGTCATAATATTTATAATCTTGAACATGTGTTGCGACGGAAAAACACTAACACGTTAAA
>JAENPR010001469.1:0-151297 GCA_018135685.1 Themeda triandra
TCCGACGGCCTCCTATGGAACGAGCAGCAACACCACGGTACGCTTGATCTCGTTCGTTAATCAATGCCACTGTTTTCATGACTGAGATCGGGTTTTAAGCTTTGGCATCTATCAGGCCTCCCTTGCTTCCCGCCTCCGACGGCAGCACCATGGATGGTGCGTCAGCCATGCCCAACTGGCAGCAGGACGTCTTGCCCAATATGGATGGTGGTGCCAATGGTGGCTGGGGGTTCGAGTTCGAGTTCGACTTCCACCCGGGCTCGAATCCGACGGCTCCCTTTGCGTCATGGAGGGTGCCCTCCCGTGCATCGAGCAAGAACACCACGGTACAGGACATCGTCCATGAATATCATTGTTTGTGATTGAGTAGGCACTAGGCAGTGATATCTTCTTGGTTAGTTTAATTTGGTCTGCTTGTAGCTAAGGCAAGCTATGGTTGGCTCTAAAAAGTCTTTGTCTCGTGATCGATCAGGAGCAGTGGAGAGATCATCCCTGGTTCAGGCGGGCACGACTTGTCCAATGGGCACGCGCAGCGGATGGACGACCAGTCTGTCACGGAAATGGCGGCGAGGTTGTTCTCGGCCACCGACAATGGCGGTGGCGAATACTATGTCAACGGTGGCGTCGGTGCCGCCGTGCCATTCCAGGACCGCCCGCACCCGCTCGCCTTGTCCACGGGCTCGGGGATCATCGGGTCCCAGTCCAACTGCGCCTTCATCAGTGACGATGCTGAACCCAATCCCCATGCCAACAACGTCGCCGTCGTAGAGGAGAGCAAGAAGCACTGCTACCACAACGACGACAGCCGCACTTTGGAGTACCATGGCGTCTCCAGGTATCCCACCCAAAACCCACCATGGCTTTGCATGCTCACATCAAGGATTAATGCGTTTATGGCTTTGCATGCTCACTTGATCAAAATTTGTTTCAGGAAATGCGAACGCAAACGCACGGCAAACAAAACGTCGCAGTACCGTGGTGTCTGCAGGTATACCCAGTGCCCCCAACCATTCGTTACCCGTACGTTCCGCATGAGTCACCTCACTAGTTGTGTTGTTTCTACCGTGTATAAATAATGCAGGTTACAATGTGGGAAGCATAGGGCGTACATAAACGACCACAAGCATGGTACGCCACTTCGATCATTCATCTCAGTCTTCTAGTAGTGTAAACTTCGTATGCTTGAACCTAACAAACTGTCACTTTTGTGTCTCTCTGAACCTTTTGCTCCTGGGGTTTGGTTGTGAAACATACTATCGTGCCTTTGTCCCTGTAGTTCGAGTTAATCTCGGTAAGTACGTGCATTTTGTATTTAATTATAGATCATCACTAGGACCAACGATCTTGTCTTCAGACACATGGTTTAGGTGTCTTTGTGAACAAGAGGTCTCAGATTTTGTCTTCCTGTGTTTTGGTTGGCTATTAGGCACGTATGGCACCGATGAGGAGAAGGCAGCAAGAGCACATGACCTGGCATCCCTCAAGTACTTTGGCACGTCCACGAAAACAACAAATTTTCCGGTGATAAAACTAAAACACAAGGGCAATCTGAATTAATGGTGTCTTCATAATGTACTAATTGATTGTCTTGTTTTTTGTTCCACCGTTTATCGTGGGATGCAGATCGATGACTACAGTGAGGACCTTGAGGAGATGAAGAACATGACCTCGCAGGAGTACGTGGCTCATCTCAAAAGGTATGAATGCCTGCATTGGTTAGGAACTTAGTATTAGGATAACTTTGAATGCCCTCCTCGATCGCCAGTTGTATTGGATCCATGAGTTCAAGTCGCGACTCACCCTCGGGTTGGTCGAACCGGTTCTGTGGTGACACAACGAATTAAAGCGTTTATGCTGGCTTTGCATGCTCATATCGAGGAATTCATGCGTTTATGGATTTGCATGCTCATGTCGAGAATTAATACGTTTATGGCTTTGCATGCTCACATCGATCGAAATCTGTTTCAGGAACTGCTCAAAGAAAACATCGGAAACATCGTAAAACATCGCAATACCGCGGGTGTCTACAGGTATACCTAGAGTGCCCCCCAACCTTCATAATGTAGTTGCCCTCGCTATTGCACCATTCGTTGCTCGTGCTCCACAATGAGTAGCTCACTTCTCTTGTTTCTACCGTGTATAAATAAAGATCGAAACTCTCTAGGAAGTATACGGCGCAAATCTTTGAGAAGCAGGACATGAAGAAACTCAACCGAGGTACACGCCACAACGTCCATGGCGGCCAACGCTATTTTCACCATTCATCTCACTCTCCTAGTAGTGCAAACTCGTTATGCTTGACCTAATGGACTGCCACTTCTGTGTTTCTCTACCTTGCTCCTGGGATTGGTTAACTTTAAAACATACTGTCGCCTCTGTCCTAGTAGGAACTATGATTCATCTGGGTAAGTACACATGCATTTCGTATTAAATTATTGTTCATCACTAGGATCCCCAATTCTATTTTTAAGAAACATGGTTTAATTTTAGGTATCTCAATGAACAAGAAGTCTCAGATTTTGTCTTGTGTTTTGGTTGGCTTGTAGGCAAGTATGACACGGAGGAGACAGCAGCGAGAGTGTATGACCTGGCATCCCTCAAGTACTTTGGCACGTCGCGAACACAAATTTTCCGGTGATAAACTAAACACAAGGGCAATCTGAATTAATGTGGTGTCTGTCATAATGTACTAATTGATTGTCTTTTTTTTGTTCCACCGTTTATCGTGTGGGGATGCAGATCGATGACTACAGTGAGGACCTTGAGGAGATGAAGAACATGACCTCGCAGGAGTACGTGGCTCATCTCAGGTATGAATGCCTACATTGGTTAGGAACTTAGTATTAGGATAACTTTGAATGCCCACTCGATCGCCAGTTGTATTGGATCCATGAGTCTCAAGCTCGTGACTCACCGTCGGTTGGTCGAACCGGTTGTGTGGTGACACAACGAATTAAAGCGTTTATGCTGCTTTGCATGCTCATACCGAGAATTCATGCGTGTTTATGGATTTGCATGCTCATACCGAGAATTAATATGTTTATGGCTTTGCATGCTCACATCGATCGAAATCTGTTTCAGGAACTGCTCAAAGAAAACATCGAAAACATCGCAATATCGTGGTGTCTACAGGTATACCCAGAGTGCCCCAACCTTCATTATGTTGTTGCCCTCTCTATTGCACCATTCGTTGCTCGTGGGTTCCACAATGAGTAGCTCACTTCTCTTGTTTCTACCATGTATAAATAAAGATTGAAACTCTCTGGGAAGTATAGGGCGAAAATCTTTGAGAAGAAGGACATGGAGAAACTCAAGCGAGGTACACGCCACAACGTCCATGGCGGCCAACGCTATTTTCACCATTCATCTCACTCTCCTAGTCGTGCAAACTAGTTATGCTTGACCTAATGGACTGCCACTTCTGTGTTTCTCTACCTTGCTCCTGGGATTGGTTAACTTCTAAAACGTACTGCCGCCTACCTTTAGTGGTTGAGGTTAATGTGGGTAAGTGCGTGCATATTTCATATTATATTATTGTTCATCACTAGGATCCCCAATCCTATTTTTAGACGCATGGTTTAATTTAGGTATCTCAATGAACAAGAGGTCTCAGATTTTGTCTTGTGTTTCGGTTGACTTGTAGGCACGTATGACACGGAGGAGAAAGCGGCGAGAGCACATGACTTGGCGTTCCTCAAGTACTTTGGCACGTCCACGAAGACAAATTTTCCGGTGACAAATTTAACACAACGACAATCTGATCGATTATGGTGTTTGTCATCATCATGTACTAATTGATTTTGTTGTTTCGTTCCACCGTTTGTCATGCGGGTATGCAGACCGAGGACTACGGTGAGGAGCTGGAGGAGATGAAGAAAATGACCAAGCAGGAGTACCTGGCTCATCTCCGAAGGTCTCGGTGATCTTGAAGACTAGTGGCGTAAGGGAGCAAGAAGAGAAGCCTGAAGAGCACCGAGCTGGAGCGCTGTGGCGTTTTGTCTGAAGATGGAGTGCGCGATTTTGTGTTTTATGGTGTGTTAGTAGAGTGGTTAATCCTCACATCACTGCTGGAGTTTTCTCTTTCTTCTAAAAATTGCGTCGGTACTTTGGCCACTTAGGTTTGGTCGTTTATTTCGGTGCTTAAAATTTGTAAGCTGGTAACTCCAGCGGTACTCTTTCGCTTTCAATATAAAGTGGGGCTAATATGTCTTTGGTCTAAAAAAGTTAGTTTGTGCACTGCTATCCATCGCGGATGGATCATGGAATGGATCACTGCGAAATACACTACGTACATATTTGCTCGTTGTAGGTTACTAAAAATGAACGTTGGCGACAGGAAAAATCGGAGTAATCAATATCGCAGATGGGATGCGTGCTACCGTCAAAGCTTCAGTATGTATTCTTTCACGTTCTCAGGCTTCCAAGTTGTTACCAGCGCTTTCCCATCCGTCTAAAGAAGCCTGCAATGCGAACTCCTAGCATCATGATCACAATGTGTCACAGTCGGGATTATGGTTGGGTGCGCTCTGTTCTGCTCTGTGTTAGAACACTACATTATGTTGCTTTTGTGCTTTCCTGTTTTTTCGTCGTTAGGTCACCAAAGCTGCATTTCTGATGGCTATCGCGTGTTGGTGTTTTTTTAACAATATCGTGTTGGTGTTTAAGCGCAGCCATTAACGCGGATTATTTTTGTTATTCAGGCACGAAGGAAGAGGCGGCAGAAGCATACGACGTGGCGGCGATCAAGTACCATGGCCTCAAGGCGATTACCAACTTGGACATCGCACGGTACGACGTCGAAAAGATCATGGAGAGCAACACTGTACTCCCGGGGTCCGACGGAAAGACGGTGATGTCACGGTCTCAGAGAGACTGACACCTTGAAGATCCAGGCGGTAGCCGCGGCGCTCCCGGCTGTCATGTTTGCCAATGAGCTAGAGCGGTGGCCAGCAGCACCGGGACCTGTCTGTCGTAGACGCCCGCTGGGGCTGGGGGCAGCCGCAGCAGGAGCCTGGACTGCCCGACGGAGGTCATGTATTAGGACATGCTTATGCTTAATAGATGGGTATTGGCTTCATGCATATGTATAAAAGTTTCATGCATACTGTTAAATCATCTAGCATATGTATTGGCTTGCTGAGGTTCGAGGAGATGGCAGAGATGAAGTCGTCGAGTACAGGCAGCACTCACAACGGCCGGTGGTACAGGCAGCACTCACAACGGCCGGTGGCTGGCTGTGCAGCAGCGCATCGGTTGGTGCAGCGGCCACCAGGAGTCTGCTACGGTGTCCGGTACAGCCGCCGCAGAGGCAAATACATTAGGGACAACAACGAGCAGCGCAGCCGGGCCTGTCGAGTTTGGGATCGACATCGACGGCGGACTGTCCGGGGCCAACAGGAGTATGTCGCATCCCATCGATCAATCAGTGCATGGTTGGTTCGAATTCAGCGTGTCAGCAACCGGCATCGGCTGAGCCGTAGAGCGAGCGACCTCATGCTCACCACCACCAGCCAGGTGTGGGTCGCCCATTGCAGAAGCAGAGGCAAAGACGAGCCTTCCAGGAGTGACACAGGTCGGGCTCCAAAATGGTGCCAAGGAAGGCATGAGAAGCGAGCCTTCCAGGAGTGACATGTCAGACTCCAGAATGGAGCCAAGGAAGCCATGAGAGTCCCTCCCGTCCAGCATGTCAGCATCAGTAACCAACAGGCCTGGATCGCTCTTCTGGACGGCCACAAAATCAGGAACCAGGGGCGCGACTGTGGCAACCGTCAGCGCCGAGCGGGCAGGCGACCGTGCCGACGATCACCGAGGGGCGCGACATGAAGGTTGTGCCGCATCGCCCACCTAGACGTGGAGCATCGTCGTTCTCATCAGCGAACCAGAACGTCCGAGGCCCCCGCGATCGACTCCCGCCATGGTGGTGGGCTGGTGGCCATTGAAATTGCTGTCATCAGAGTCGTCGTCTTCCATGTCACCCCAACCATGACCCTCGTCGTCAGAGGACGGAGGCACCTGGTAATCTCTGACCATGGCAGGGGAGGACACCAAAGGCCTGGTGCCGGCGACATGAAGCCCCATGACTCGAAACCATTCCGGAACTCAAACTGAGGTGCTCGCCCAAGAAAACTCATGCATTTGCAGTGGATATACTAACTTAAATTCTTGATGTCCATGGCAAAGGATCCATGGACATGAAGAAGCAGCAGAAATTGGAATAGCACGCCTAATGCCCAGATAGAGGAAACGAAAACAAAACCATGAATGACTAACATGTAAGGCAACAACAGCTTAGTCGAATTTCTTGACGTTCAAAGTAGCTATGATATACAAATTAGCACATTTAACACAGATAGTAGCAGGGTCGCAGGGCATTGTCTTTGGAGTTCAGTAGTTCACATATATATTCAACTAGCATGGATAATGAGAAGTTCTCTATAGTCCTAACTGAAAATAAGTTCTGGTTCATACAAAAGATAGTGCTGCAGACATGAATTTTTCCCCATGCTGCAGCTCTTCCAATAAACTTGTTAGTAGTAGTATCCCATGCCATCGAAGTCAACCTCCACGGCATATCAGTGGTATCCTAATACTGAAAAACAGAGCAGGTGTAAACAAAGTGAGAAGCTTCATTTTGGAATAAAAAAAGAATAAATCAAAGTGGACAAACTGAATGAAAGGTTTTATCAGCTAGGATAAATATCTCATAACAGATGCCAGTTTGAAACTAGCTACTCGATCAGAGTAAATGTACTCTATCAATGTACTATAGAGGACTAATTGCATTGCATTGAAAGGTTTTACTCAACAACCAGTTGCATCGTAGTGAACTAGACCAATGCACTCGATCAGATTACACAGCTACACAATGATAAACATGCACAAATATGCTACAGCTTACTAATGGAGCAAGGTAGAACTTCTAGGTACAGAGATAGGTAGCTTACACATTGCATCCACAAATGCATGTCACTGATCAATGGATCACATAAGCTGCTGGCTAGTACACAAAAAGATGCACTTTCATCGAGTTTCGGTGTTCACAAGAACACAACAAAACAGATGACATATCTTGCACAAATTCAATAGAATGTGAAAGGGGAAAACAACAGACATAGCAAACTGATCAAACAAACTTAGCACAATGTCTCTAGCCATATAGCGTGAGCATGTCAGAATCACAGTTGAAGTTCTGACCATACGCAATCAACCAAACTTGCTAATCTCTGCTTGAATTTAGAAATCAGAATATGATGCCAAGTTTTAGCCTCGAAAGAAACATCAGATTTAGGCCGACTTAATAGGATTTTTTTAGTTAATACTTGATATACATGGTATTAGTTGCAATGACATGTCAAAATCACATTTTAGAGACTCCTGATATGTGCAGTATACTTATCAGCTTAGCAACCAACGTTTCAAACTAGAACAAGAATTTAAAGGCAAGATATAGTCACCAAGATAATGTTACTACTTTTAACAATTTACAGTAACTGAGCTCTTAACAATTTACAGTAACTAGAATCAGATTTGCAAGGCAAGACATGTCTGAATTAATACATGAGCACTAGTAATCATAGGATTAACAAGCAAGATAATACACTAGTAGCATGATACTAGAATTTCTGAAATAATACACTAGTATAAATACAATTGAATAGAATACAAAATGGAGAAACAACAGATATGGCCAACTGAGCAGTAGATTAGTCACAATAGCAAGTCAGAATCACAGGATCATGATGCCTAGTTCTAGTCATGAAAGAAACATCAGACTTAGGCCGACTTAGCATGATGTTTTTAGTTAACAGTTGACAGAACTGGATTGGATGCAATGGCATATCAAAATTACATTTTTAGAGACTCCTCATGATATGCAGTAAACTCAAGTTAGGAATAACTAGAACCAGATTTCCAAGGAAAGATGCGGTCATCAAGATTCAGTTACTACTACATACTTAACAATGCAATATACAGTAATTAGAACAAGATCTCAATGGCAAGACACACTAATAACCGAAACTGATTAACAATATGGAGCAAGACAGAATTTTTTATGCTTATGAGAGATAGGTAACTTACGCAAACCCTCCGTGACCGCGTGTCACTCATCTTCTACATGAACTGCAGAAGAGGACGCCTTCACCTCAATCAGTCCCGTAGCTTGGAGCGGTCACTGAGTGATCGGTCTCATTGTTTCTCTTGGAGCGGGAAACACGGAGGGGCGATCTGGTGTCGACTCGGCAGGGCACGCCGTCCACCACCGGCTGCCGGCCGGTGCAGGCGGCCAGATCCGGTGCGTCGCTGCCTCCTGCCTCTCGGTGCCCGGCCATCCATCGCGCAGGATCCGGCCGGCATCATCACGCCGGCGCCAGCGACCTCGGACCTCGGGCACCGCTGCCGTTTTCGCATCTGCGCTCGCGACAGCGGATCTCGGGCGCCAGCAACGCCAGGGAATTGCCTGGAACTCAGCGCCGGATCGACCTTGGATCGGACGCCGGTCTCCCTCACGCTTACGTTAACCCGTTTCCTTCCCTTCTTTTTCCAGTGTTCTTGCCTTGTTGTTGCGCATGTTTCTGTGTTTGCAGGTTTTGTAAATGGTGCACTTAGCACCATCGGTCAGGCAGGCACTGAAGAAAATTACAGCAAAGGATTCTCGACATCCTGACGCTGAGTATGGGAAGCAAATGATGACCCTCTTACACCACGACTTGCAACTCAGTTCTTCACTGAATCTTTGTGAAGGATCCGGAAAATTCTGGGACTCCGAATCAGAGGAGGACTATGATGATCTTGGGGATGCCGAGGTTGTTTTGGAACCACAGCCGGATCGTGGGCAACAGATGGTCACAATTGGAACTTTGCACCCACAATCGTCATTGTCGACGGTGCTTCGGCCTACCACAAGCAAAGCTCCTCCATCTTCTCCGAGGAAAGTCTTGGCCCCGTGGAAAAGGTTATGGAAGGGACCATTACCTCCACCGCGCATCACGCCGGCGACAACTATCGGGGATTTTATTATTCCAGCATTGCACAACGCTCGGGACGCCACTATCCCGTCGTTGATTCAAAACAGTCGATCGGGAATATTCACAAGGCGGCAGGCCCAACCCAATCCAAGGCAAGGCCCGGGGCATCGGTGAACCAAGCAGACTTGGTGCGATCGCTTCCCAGCAACGTTCTGGTGCGAGGAACCCCCGAGTCCGACCTGAGACCGCACGCCCAAGTCGATGTGGGTTTTTGCAAACCTAAACGGAGACTCGTGAATCCAATAATCTACGACACCGACGCCGCCACTCCTGCCCCGACCTCCTCCGCCCCGGCCTCTGCGTTGATCTCCTACCGCGACGCACTGATGGCTGGAGGGGGGCGGTTCCGAGGGCGCCCAAACCGGGGAGCGCAGAACCGAGGAAGGGGCAGCGGCGACGGCGGCCAAGGTCCTGCTGACGGGCGCGATCGCGATGGCGGCCAAGTGCGAGGCCGCGGAACCGTGGAGGTGCAATTTCGGGCCGGAGCTTCAACGCGGCCGCGCGCGTGGGGGCTCCACCTAATGGCGGTGACCGTGGTGCCCCCCCACCAGCGGGCGGTGGCCGTGGTGGTGCCCCCCCATCAGCGGGCGGTGGTCGTGGTGCCCCCCCACCAGCAGGCGGTGGACGCGGTGGCCCCCCTCCCAACGGCGCTCCGGCGATCAACAGGGGGAGGGGTCGTGCAGGGGCAGCAGTCCAAGGTGCAGCGGCAAGGGAAGAACCTGTTGGGGCGGCTGATGCCCAACCCCAGCAGACCGTCGATGCCAATGCCCCCATTGCCGATGATCAGGGGAAGAAGAGGAAGCGGAAGGAGCAGTACAAGAGAGAATGCACAATCTGTGCTGAAGAGCACTTCACCAACCAGTGCCCGCTGCTTCGAGGGCCGAAACCTACAGTGGCTTATTGCGGAGCTGCTGATGATGGTGCCGGTTTTTTCCAGATCCAGGCTGCTCAGCACCACCAAATCGTGGATACGATCCAATCTGCTGCTATTGCCCGTATCACAGTGGAAAGAGGACAGGTCTCTGCGCAGCGATTGCAAACTGAACTGGCTAGGATCATACCGCTTCAGTGGACCTGGGAGGTGCAAGAGCTGGGGGGCCAATCTTATGCAGTCCCGTTTCCAAGCAAGGAGGAACTTGATCGCATGGTTCAGATAAGCTCGGTCAACACGCGGGACAAGGATGCCACCTTCCTCATTGAAGAATTTGTTGATGATGTCCAAATAATCAAAATGTTGGACCGTGTTTGGGTGACTGTCACTAAGGTACCTAGGGTGCTTCGTAGTTTCCTGCAGCTTTGGGCAGTTGGTTCCATTATTGGTGCCACACAGAGGGTGGATATGGTTCACCTACGGGCGACAGGACAGGTTCGTCTTCAAGTGGCAGTTCTTGATGATAAGAAGATTCCTGTTTTCGCAGATGTTTGTGTTGGAAACTGCGTTTACCGCCTTTATTTCAAAGCTGATGAGGTAGTCCAGCATGTTGCTATTGATCCGAATGAAGATTTGCAGGGGAATGGTGACAAAGATAAAAGTGCTGATGGTGAGGACCGTGAGATGGAAGAGGCTGAGGGTCATAATCTAGAGGCCCCAAAAAATGATCAAAGTGCCTCAAATACTACTCAACATCCTCATCAGAGTATAACCCATCAGAAATTGGCGTCTTTGGTTGGGGAGGTACTAGACAGGACTTGCTCTCAGCTTTTTGAGGAGATCAGTGCACAGGTTATGCTAGAGCCACTTGATACACCCATAGACCAGGATGGCGTAGGGGATTCTACAGTTGCCCCTAGCGCTGTGTTGGGACAGGGGGACGACAGCTTGGGAGACCAGGTTGACCACCAGGGTGTCACGGGGGTCTCTTCACCTACTGCCGATGAGACGGCAGTAGGGTTCACTGTTGCCGACACTACAGGAGGAGGTTCTACATCACCACTACTTCCTCCTGTGGTCTCAGAGGACCTGGGTGCGGACCAGGTTGGCACGGGGGGCTCTACACCACCTGCTGCCCCTCGTGCTACGCCGGAGGACACTGCCGAGGTAGCAGTGGAGGCTGCTGTTGGCAAGGCTACGGGGGGAGGTTCTACTTCACCACCACCTCCTCCTGTGGTCTCAGTGGACCTGGTGGTGGACCAGGTCGCCACTGGGGGTTCCACGCCACTTGGTGCCCCTAGAGCGCTGCTGCGACAGGACGACGGAGCCTCGGGCCGAGGATGCGCTCGGGAGTTGGCGGTGCAGCCCACTAGAGTCGAGGCTACGGGGGGAGGCTCTACATCACCACCAGCCTCTCCTGTTGTCTCGGCTAGTTGTGGAGGGGGATCTACATCGACATTAACCCCTCCACAGCTACCTCTGTCTGTGGTTGTTGGGGGGAGCTCTACATCACCTTTTGTTTCCCCCGACGGCTTCGACGAGGAAGGGGAGGACCCTGCGGCGATGGTAGTGGTGATGGCGCCCACACCACCACTACCATCTACTTTGGTGGAGCTTGCTCCCGCTGAGGAGGGAGCAAGTGCTCTGGTGGACCAGGTGGAGTTAGCCCCACTTGAAGTGGTGCGAGTTGAGGAGGAGCCCAAACTCCCCCGACGCTGCCCCAGATTTGCAGCAACGGCTGATGAGCACACTTTGACCAAGGCAGAGCGCTTGACGGCAAAGAAGAACCTGGAATTACAAGGTACTTCTTTTAATAGCTTTTCAGATTCTAAAGTTGCTGAAAACCTTGGTAGGATAGGCATCAACCTAGGTGTGTCTAGTGTGGCTGTCCATAAAAATCTAGAGGTTGATAGGTTGGTTCTTCAGGCTAACCAAAAAAAGTTAAAGTCCAATTCCCAAGTCACTATTCTAGACAGTGATGATGAGAGGGAAAACAGACTGGATACAGTTCTCAGCCAAGCGTGTGGCGATTTAAATGAGAACTGCTTGGATATGGAGAGTGATCATATTCAAGATCTCTCCCCTCCGTCGGAAAAAAAATATAACAATGCCAAAAAATTAAATACTCGGCAAACTTCCTAGAAAGCCAAAAACCCCTTCAAAAATTATTCTAAAATGAAAGGGGTTTTCGGAATAGCGTAGGTCTTGCGGACTTGGCTAAACACGATACTTGGCTGAATTAGTTAAGGAGGAGCAAATTAATTTTATAGCTCTCTCTGAAACGCGGCAGGGATTCTTTCCCGATCACGTCCTCAAAAATTTATGTGGAGGACGTGACTTCCTCCGGCATGCTATGGCGCCACATGGAAGGTCGAGGTATCCTCCTTGGAGTCGACCTGATGATTTTTGACATTGGGGCCATTAGCGAAGGGGATTTCTATGTTAAATTCACCCTTAGATGCAAAGCTAATGACTTCAAGTTTGTGCTTTATGCGGTGTATGGACCCGCCCAAAGCCCAAACAAAGGAGCTTTCCTCTCAGAGCTAGCTAATAGCTGCTCTAAGGAGTCCCTTCCATATATTATAGGAGGGGATTTCAATATAATGAGGAGTCCAGAGGAAAAGAGCTAAGGGGAATTTGACCCTAAATGGCCTACTCTCTTTAATGCTGTCATCGAATCCCTGGATCTTAAAGAGATTGTGATGGCGGGCCGCCAATTTACTTGGGCGGGGGCTGGGGACAACCCAACTTTCGAGAAACTAGATAGAATTCTCGTCAGTACTGAATGGGAAATTCAATTCCCATTAACTACGGTTGAACCTAGAGACAGAAATATTTCTGACCACACCCCCCTAGTCCTTAGCACGGGTGCTTCGACCCACCATTCCCATAACCGTCCTTTCAAATTTGAGAGAGGATGGCTCTTACGGGAAGATTTTTTTGACATGGTTGCAAATATTTGGCAATCGGAAAGTGCTGGTTCCACATCTCTTGAGCGGTGGCAGTCTAAAATTCGTAGACTTAGACAACACCTAAGAGGTTGGGCAATGCATACGGTGGTCTTACAAAAAAGAGAAGAAGAAACTGCGGCTCTTTTAGAGAATCTTGATAAGAAAGCCGAGGAATCCTCCTTATCCGATCAAGAAATTAATCTAAAACATTATTTAAAAGAGCGCTTAGTTTCCCTCCTAAGGGAAGAAGAGATAAAGTGGTATGAAAGAGCCAAGGTAAAAACCCTATTGGAAGGGGATGCAAATACCAGGTTCTTCCATCTAGTGGCAAATGGGAAACATCGCAATCAACATATTTATAAACTTGAAGATGATCAAGGAGTTGTTGTTGGCGATAATCGTCTTAAAAGCCATATAACCACATATTATAAAAATCTTTTTGGAACACCAGAAAATTCAGAGGTTACACTAGTGGAAGATCAGATTTCAGATATTCCACAAGTGTCCCCCGAGGAAAATGATATCCTCATCAGCCCTTTCACCGAATCAAGTGAAAGAAGCGTTGTTCCAAATGGAGCATAATAAGGCTCAGTCCGGATGGATTTCCGGCAGAATTCTACCAGGTATTTTGGGGGTAATAAAGAATGGCCTCCTACCTCTCTTTAATGATCTACACGAGAGAGGCCCTAGACCTTCACAGCCTTAACTTTGGAATCATTACTCTAATTCCCAAAGTTCCAAATGCTACTAAAATTCAGCAATATAGACCAATTTGTGTCCTCAATGTGAGCTTTAAAATATTCACAAAAGTCGGCACAAATAGGTTGAATAAAGTTGCGAAGACCGTTGTCAATCCAATGCAAACCGCCTTTATGCCAGGCCGAACATCATGGAAGGTGTCGTTATTCTACATGAAACCATCCATGAGTTACATACTAAAAACGGGATGGCATAATTCTCAAAATTGATTTTGAAAAGGCTTATGATAAGGTCAAATGGGACTTCATACAACAAACCTTACGTATGAAAGGTTTCTCGGCTAAATGGTGTAGATGGGTACAACGTATGGTCTCGGGTGGAAGTGTGGGAATTAAAGTCAACGATGAGGTTGGCCCCTACTTCCAAACCAAACGTGGCCTAAGACAAGGCGACCCAATGTCTCCTATCTTATTTAACATCGTTGCGAGATATGTTAACTTTCATGATTAATAGAGCAAAAAACGATGGCCAAATAAGAGGAATTATCCCACACCGGTAGATGATGGGTCTGTCATTATTACAAGACGCGAGATGACACCATCATCTTTATCGATCATGACCCGTGAGCAAGCAAAGAATCTAAAGCTTTTGCTATGTGCTTTTGAACAATTGTCGGGTCTTAAGATCAATTTCCACAAGAGCGAGATCTTTTGCTATGGTGCAGCCAAGGAGATGGAATCCTATTATACCACACTGTTTGGATGTAATATAGGGGAATATCCTTTTCGTTATTTAGGGATCCCAATGCACCATAGACAACTCCTAAATTTCGAATGGAGGAAGGTGGAAGAACGCTTCCAACAAAAACTCTCTTGCTTGGAAAGCAAAATACCTTTCTTATGGTGGGAGACTTGTTCGCTTAATTCGGTTTTAAGCGAGTCTACCCATGTTCATGATGTCCTTTTTTGAGATTCCTAAGGGAGTCCTAAAAACCTGGATCATTTTAGATCAAGGTTTTTACGGCAAGGATCTTCGGATAAACATAAATATAGACTTGCCAAGTGGAACATCTTATGCCGCCCCAAGGACCAAGGGGTCTAGGTATCCTTGATTTGAGCTTACAAAACAAGTGTCTACTAGCCAAATGGTTGGTTAATTTACTCAACACGAGATGGCTTGTGGCGGTCAATGTTAAGGAATAAATACCTAAGATCTAAAACTCTCACTCAAGTGGCGACCAAACCTAATGACTCCCATTTCGGAGAGGCCTCATGCGTATTAAGGATGAGGTGTTGGCTAATGGGTCCTTTAATATCAAAGATGGGACCCACACGAGGTTCGGGGGACGATACATGGGTAGGAGATAAACCCCTAAAGTTTACTTATCCATCTCTTTATAATATAGTAAGAGATCCACACGCAACTGTTTCAAAAGTGTTGACCTCAGCCCCTCTTAATATTTCCTTTAGAAGGGCTTTGGTGGATAATAAACTTTTAGAGTGGCAAAGCCTAGTAGTAAAAATTTCAAATGTTGTTTTGGTGGAAGGATCGGATTATTTTAAATGGAATTTAACCAGATCGGGTTATTTTTCGTGCGATCCTTGTATCTCCATCTCATTGATACACAACCACCTTTTCAAAGCATAGGAAATTATGGAAGATGAAGACCCCCCTAAAAATTAAAATCTTTCTTTGGTTTCTCCAAAGAGGTGTTATCCTAACCAAGGATAACCTTGCTAGGAAAAACTGGAAAGGGTGCCAGAAATGCATATTTTGCAATAGGAATGAGACTATTCAACACTTGTTCCTCGAGTGCCCTTGTGCTAAGATGATTTGGAGGATAATTTTCTTTGCTACTAGACTACAACAACCAAGATCTATTCGCCATATGTTTGACAATTGGCTTACTAATCAACATAAAAAGGTCAAAAATATGATCTCGGGTTGGGATAGCCTGCTTTGTGTTGGGCTATGCGGAGATGCCGGAATGATGTAATTTTTAATAAATTAAAAACTAATTCCGTTATGCGAGGTTATTTTCGGGGAGAGCGTACTAGTTGCGCTTCCGGGCTCACTTACGGCGTGAGAAGGAGACCAAGGACGCACTCTCGGAGATGAGCAAGAAATTAGAGATGATTGCTCTAGATATAACAAACAGAGGGTGGAAGAATTTATACCGTCTTCAGTAGTCCTAGTCGTTTGTTTAAGACTCTGGGTCTCCTTTCTCTTTCATTTTGTTCAAAACTCTGTAATAATTGGCTGTGTACATCTACAGATGTAGAGGCCGGATATTTTATCCTTTATCTAAAAAAATGAACTGCAGAAGAGCATCCCCATTTTCTATGTCCAGTAGCATCTGGGCCTCCTGCTTCAGCTTGTCTGGACTGACGACGCCCTCATACGAGGTGAGCGTGAGCTCCATCATATCATTCACTCCCCTGTCGTAGCTCTCGCGGTGGAACCCGTTCCCGGCCTCCAGTTCCTTCTTCAGCTGAGCCTTCTCGGCAGCGTGTGCCTCCTTGAGGTGGGCGACTTCGGCCTTGAGCTGCGCCACTTCATCACCGGCATTGCGCGGACCGATGACATGGCCGTGGAGCCCGGCCAGCTCCCCCTTTAGTCGATTGTTGAGGTCGGGGCCGCATGGAGGTGGGCGGTGAGCTCCTCCCCGCTCCGTGTTGCATCGGGCATTCCGGGTTTTCACCCGGTAGCCGGTTCGATTCAAAGATCGCGATCACAGCCTCCTGCTCACCAACTTTGGCTTTCGCCTCCCACAGCTGCAACGCATCGCTAACGCGCATCGTGTGCGGCGTTGGCGCCTGCGGAGTGACTTCGTCTTGGCTGCTGCCTCCGACTCCAATGCTAGCAGTAGCAGCTCGAGCTGGAGCTGCCATACCAGGCAACTCCTGCGGCGCTGGAGTCAACCCAGCGAAGCTCCATGGGTTTGGTGGCAAAATGTGCCCGCTGCGGCCTCCAGAGCTAGAAGCTCCTGTAGGAGCCAAGCACAGAGGAGGCAGAATGTGCTCGCTGCGGCCTCCAGTGCTAGAAGATCTGATAGGAGTCAAGCACGGAGGCGGTGACGTCGGCAGGGGATGTGGTTGGGACAAGACCGGCGACGACGACAGCCTGCTGCGCTTCCTCGTGGATGCATCCTCTGCAGCAGCACTGACGGCGGCAGCGGCACTGCCTCCGGCGGCTCTGGCTTCCGGTTTCACCGCCGACTGCATCGCGGCCAGAATGGCTTGGTCGCCAACGGGCATCTCGTGGTTGGCCAAGAAAGCCTTGACATCGATGCAGCTCTTCGGGCTCAGCTTCTCGATCACCCTCTTGTCGGTGAGCTGCAGTCGGCGGACGTCCACCCTCCTCGGCTTGCCCCACCTCACCGGGCAGTCCCACCCGGATGGGCAGTCAAGGAAGAAGAAGCTTGATTTCCACCCGCTCGGCCGGTGGGGCAGAGTGCCGGTAAAGAGACGCCGCAGCGGCTGGAAATGGTGGTACCCCGTCGGCTCGCCCTGCTCCCGGTGAGCGTACAGGGTGAAGAAGCACCGGAACGTGGACACCAGCGGCTGCACGTCGGCGTCCTTGCAGAGCAGCACGAAGATGGCCATGTAGGTCCACGCGTTGGGGGTGAGTTGGGACGGCGCGAGACGGTAGTGCGAGAGAACCTTGACGTAGAACGGGTGGAGCGGGAAGCGGAGGCCGGCGTTGAGCGCGGCGGTGTAGACGCACAGCTTGTTGGAGTCCACCGGCGGTGGCGTGCGTGCTCTCCGGGCCCCGGGCGCAACCGGAGTGAGCTCGGCGGGCACCCCGTGCTTGGCCGCACGGGCGACGAGCGAGGCTTGGCGGGTCGGCGTGGAGTTGATCTCCGGACACCGCAGCCAAGACGGGGATGGGGCCAGCGGCACTGTTGTCGCTGAAGAAGAGCTTCGAAGTGGCGTCGTTAAAGATTAGCATGCAGCCCGCGTGCCGGCGGCCCGGCCCGGGGCACGGAAATTTGGCCCGGCCCGAGAACGGCACGGCCCGGCCTGCTAACGTGCCCGGGCCGGCCCGTGGCACGTAGCAGGCCGTGCCTGGGCCGAGGCCAGGGCACGCCGGGCGGCACGGCCCGGTCCGTTTTAAGTGGCCGGCCCGTTAAAGGCCCGTGAACCCCGCGTCCCCCGCGTCCCCCACTCCCCCTATATAAACCCCCCGCCGTGACCCCCGCCCAAAACCCTAATCATTTTCTCCCCCGCTCCCGCAGCCGCGGCCGCCGCCGCTCCAACCCGACCCCAAACCCTAGTAGCTTTCCCTCGCCACCGCCGCCGCCGCCACACACCGCCGTCTTCGTCATGCGGTCCGGCGAGGTCTCCGCCGCCGGATCTTGAAGATACCTCGCCGGATCTTGGACTTCCCTCGCTTCTCCCGTTCTCCGGCTCCTTCCTCCCCATCTTCCCCGTCTCTCCTTCCTCTTCCTCCCCATCTTCTCCGCCGCCGGGCTCCGTCACCGTTGCAGGCAAGTTTAGGACCACCGAGTCCGTCTTCTTCTCTTAATCTCTTCCCTTCCTTCCTTCCTTCTGATTGTACCCCTAGATCTGATGATTTCGTGCTTTGTTTTTGTAGGTCGCCGGCGTTAGCTGGTGCCGCAGGAGGTGGCCATGTCCGACGTCGATGGCGGCGAGGATGAGGGCTCGTACTTGCCTACCCTGAACGACGAACTGAGGGACTATGGACAGTGGGGCGAGGACGACAACGACATGACCGATGCTGCCAATCTCCTGTTCGGGCAAGATGCCGCCCGCGCTCTTGCTCCGTCTGGCCGTGGCCGTGGCCGTGGCCGTGGCCTTCCTCCGCCTGCGCCTGCTTCTGGCCGTGGACGAGGTGGTGGTGCGGCTGCTGGCCGTGGCCGTGGCCGTGGTGCTGCGCCTGGTGCTGGTTGTGGTCGTGGCCGTGGTGGTGCAACTGCGCCTGGTGCTCCAGCTGTCGCAGCGCCGGGCGGCGGTGGTGGTGCTCCTCCTGGAGCGCCTGGTGCTCCAGCTGTTGCAGCGCCGGGCGATGCTGCTGATGGTGATGGAGCGCCTCCGGCGATGCTTCGTCCACCACCGTAAGCGCCGCTCGAATGGTGGCAATTCTACGATGAGGTAATTGAGGATGATCTTTGGTGAGAAACGTGTGATTGCTTTGTTTGTAAGACATGTAGGCGTCGTTTATCCGGTACTTCTTGTAATGGCACCGGTCATTTGAAAAGGCATCGCCTTGCATGCAGCAAGAAGGCCGAGCATGCTCATATGATTCAAACTAGGCTTGCTTTGAACCCCGATGGTTCATATAGGAATTGGGAGTATAAACCTGTTGCTAGGACTGAACCGTGTCGTTTGATTGCTAGATTAGATCTCGCCTCTTTCGTTGCCGATAATGATGCTTGGGATGAGTACATTCGGTGTGCTTTTCGTCCACAAAGTATAGGAGAGTTTCTAGATTCACTACTTGCTAGAGATCTTTCTAAGGTTTACAATGAGAAGTTGCATCATCTTAGGAATGAGGTTTTGCCATCTCGTGCCTTGTGTTTGCATCACATCTGATATATGGTCTGGTAATGCTAAGGAAGATTATTTAACTGTTGTTGCTTTACTACATTACTGCTGATTGGGAACTTAAAAAAACTGTCCTTGGTTTTAAACTGATTGAAGTGAGTCATAATGGTATGAACATTGCTTTGAATGTATCTACGGTGTGCTTAGAGATTGGGGTTTGCTTGACAAAGTTTTCTCTCGTTAGCCTTGATAATGCTTCATCTAATACAATCGCTATGCTTGCTTTGACTCCTATGCTTGATGGTTACTTGGGCTATGATGTTGATCCCTTAGATCGAGTAAGAAGTTGTATCATGTTGTGCATCGCCGTGCTTGCCATATCCTTAATTTGTGTGTGAAGTCTCGGTTTGAAAAGGCTTAAACCGATCGTCAACATTTTTAGAATCGCAATCAACTTCCCGAATTCATCTAATGCACGCATTGCTTGAGTTCAAGAATTATTGCCTTGCTAAGGACATCGCCTCGTAAGTTCTGTTTGGATATGGATGTCGATGGAACTCCACCTATCTTATGCTTAAACATCGATGCCCTATAGATCTGTCTTTACCGTGTTCATTAATTCTTCTTCGGCTATGCATTGTTGAATGAAGCACATCGTGCATTGCCGAAAAGGTTTTGGACTTTCTAGAATTGTTCTATGATACAACTGTTGCACTTTCGGTGTTTACTACCCTACTAGTCCCTTGGTACGCATCACATACTTCGATTGCTTCCCATCCGCATGATTATGAACATGATAACACCCTTTCGATGTTGTTGTGCCAATGAGGGCTAAGTTTCTTAAGTACCGGAAAAAAATACCACCGATATATTCTTTTGCATTTATTCTCGGACCCAAGAGCTAAGATGAGGGGTTTGCAAAACATTCTTGACTTGCTTGCTCGCACAACAAATGCGGTTACATTCCTTATCTTGCTGAGGTTAAGTCTGAGTTGCATAAACTGTATGATAAATATGAAACTAAGTTTGGTGCAGCTAGGCCAGCAAGGACCACCCATCCATCTGGTCTCACAGGTAAGAGGAAGCAGGCATGGGGCATGATTTTTGGTGCTTCAACCTGTTCATCTAGTCCTTCTAGCTGTTCTGGGTCATCAGTTGTCTCACCAGGTCTCTCTGAGCTCACTATTTATCTAGACAGTGACAATGTCGTTGCATATGACGATGACTTTGATGTCCTCCTTTGGTGGCATGAGCACAAACTGACCTATCCAGTTCTCTCATTGTTGGCTAAAGATATTTTGACTGTTCCTGTCTCAACTGTTTCTTCGGAGTCTACTTTTAGTCTTAGTGGCAGGGTGATTGAGGAGAGGCGACGCCGATTGGGTGCGGACACGGTGGAGATGCTCATCTGCTGCAAGGACTGGGAGCTTGGCGAAGAGGGTGGACAACACACTGTGGTGGACCAGGAGCTTGAAGATTACTTCAAGTACCAGTTTCTTGATGAAGAAACTGGTCAACCAGGAGCTGCAGATGCATGAAAACAGCCCACATTATGTAAGTGAAGTGAACTTGAAACACTTTGCTTGTATTCATCTCACGCCCAAAGTGTAGCCTTGTATTCATTCTTTGCCAATCATCATTGCTTTCTAAGTATCTAACTCATTCTTTGCTCTTTAGCTCACCTGCAGAGTGAGAGGACTGGACAAGGAATGGCTTGCGATTTGCTTGAAGACTTGAAGAAGATGAAGTCCTTATTAGTTAGGCACTCTTTAGCACTAGGCAGTGAGATGAGAGTGCAACTTTAAGTAGTTACAATTACAAGACATTTGAACTGGACCTTGGTCCTTGGGTTGTAATAACTTAACTCTTTGAACCTTCCTGAGCTGTGCCGTACTCTTTTCCTTTCTGGGGTTTTATCTCACGAGGTGTGAGTTTTACCTAGAAAGGTTTTTAACGAGGCGGCATTGCACACAGCTCAGGAATTTTATCAATTTGGTTCATTTTCATTCTTGCTTGTCTTCTGTTTCTGTTTCTGTTTGTTTTGATAATCTGGGAAGTGAATTTGCTAATGAAACAGTGTTTTTTTAAAAACTGGGCTCCGGGCTGGCCCGAAGTAATGTTGGGCCGCGTGCTGAACGGGCAGCACGGTCCAAAAATCGGCCCGCCGGACCGTGCTTGGGCCGCCACCCAGGCACGGTGGCCTGTAGCGGCCCGGCCCGGCGGCACGCGGGCCTTGCGGGCCCGTGCCTTAACGGGCCGTGCCGGACCGTGCCGGCCCGTTGCTCATCTTTAGGCGTCGTCGAGGTCGGCGGCATCGATGAGGTCCACGGCGCTGGAGCTGCCGGACGAAGTTGCCATTGCGGGTGGTGAGGAAAGAGCGCTGAAGCACTGATATGGAAGGAGCGGCGCCGGAGCTCGACGGCGGGGGACCGGCGGGAAAGACCCAACCAACCACTACGGGAAAACCCGTCTTTGCCGACTGCCGAGGAGTTTCGCCGACTGCCAAGGACAGGGCAGTCGGCAAATACGTGTTTTACCGCCTCCCTTGGCCATGGCAGTCGGCAAAGGTAGGCAGTCGGCAAAGGGCACCCTTTGCCGATCGCCCCGGGCTCCGGCGGCCGGCAAAGGTAGGCGGTCGGCAAAGGGTGCCCTTTGCCGATCGCCCCTGGCTCCAAAGCGGCCGGCAAAGCCCGGCGGTCGGCAAAGGAGGTCTTTGCCGATCGCCGTGCCAAGCAATCGGCAAAACTAACAAAGCATGCGGTTGGCGGCCCGCCGTCGTCTTTCTTGCCGACCACGCCGTGAGGCGATCGGCAAAGATTTTTTTTTTTTTTTTTTGCTACAAGTCTGACTGTTGTACATTTTACGTGGCCACTAGCTTCAAACTTCATCAAAATTTTTTTCCTAGCCTCCACATGTGATAACGTGATACCTCGAGAAGTTTCGTGATTTTCTGAATAGTTTTGCTATATTCCGTTGATTTATTTTGTTTCCTTGCATTTTCCGCCATAATTCAAGTTTGAACTGAGGTGTATGAAATATCGGAACGTAGCCATTCGAAAAATGATATTCATGTTGGAGAGTGTATTTTGAGGCCGTGTGCAGAAGCTCACCCAAAAGTTTGAAGTCCTTATCCACGGAACAGGACTTTCCCGACGTGTTAGAGGTGTTTTTTAATTATATAAAATCCAAACGAAGTTGAAAATTCACGAAACTTGTCGAGGTGTCGTGTTATCGTATGTGCAGGCTATGATAAAAATTTGGAAAAGTTTGGAGTAAGTTGCGACGTCGGATGTTCAAAACCCAGACCTCCAAATTTCTATCATAGCGTCCACATGTGATAACACGACACCTCCACGAGTTTCGTGATTTTCCGAGTTCGTTTGTATTTTGTATAATTAAAAAACACGTCTAACACGTCGGGAAAGTCCTGTTCCGTGGACAAGGACTTCAAACTTTTGGGTGTCCTTCTGCACATGGCCTCAAAATACACTCTCAAACATGAATATCATTTTTCGAATGGCTACGATCCGATATTTCATGCACTTGCAGTTCAAACTTGAATTATGCCCGGAAAATGCAAGGAAACAAAATAAATCAACGGAATATAGCAAAATATTGTTAAAAAACCCCAAATTGTGACATGTGATTGAAAATTACTTATTTAGTCCAAACAAAAAATTTGGAGCCAAAATACTAAAAATTAACAAAATTCTTTGCCGACTGCCTCGTCTGGCAGTCGGCAAAGGGGTCCTTTGCCGACTGCCAGGACAAGCAGTCGGCAGAGGCGGCCTTTGCCGACTGCCAGACCAGGCAGTCGGCAAAGAGGATACAGTGGCGGCCCACATTGGCCCACCTTGCTCAGTCCTTTGCCGACTGCTACGGCAGTCGGCAAAGGCGTCCACATCATTTTTGCCGGGCGCATCGCCCATTCGCCCCAAACCCTATCTCCTCGCTTTCCTCCTCCTGGGCGCCGAGCCCCGACGCCGCCACCCGCCCGCCGAGCGCGACGCGCCGCCACCGCCGCCAGCGCGGCGCCGCTTTCTCCGCACGCCGCTCTCCGGCCCCGCTTCGTTTCCCCTTCCGCCGTTTCGCCCCCGCCCCGCCCTTTCGTTTCCGCTTCCCCGCTCCGCCGCGCCCCGGCCCCGATCCGCCGGTCCGGCGCGCCCGGTCCTCCCGGCCCGCCCCGCTCCGCCCGGTCCCGCCGCCCGGCCCCGCTCCGCTTTCGCCGCCCTCGGTGCCCCGCCGCCGCGCGCGGGCTCTCTCGCTTTCCCGCTGCTGCTGCCTCGCTTGCCTCCCGCGCCCGGCAGGAGGGGGGCCGCGCGGCGCCGGGGAGCCGGGCCGGCGAGGGCAAAGGAGCCGAGCGGGGCCGCGCCGGCCGAGGGTGCTGTGTCGCCGAGAAGAGAAGGAGGAGGTAGAAGAGAAGAAGAAGAGAAGAAGGAGGAAGAAGAAGAGAAGAGGAAGGAGCAAGAAGAAGAGAAGAAGAAAGAGGAGGAGGAAGAAGAGAAGAAAGAAGAAGGAGGAGGAAGAAGAGAAGAGAAGGAGAAGGAAGGAGGAGGAAGAAGAGAAGAGAAAGAGGAGGAAGGGGAAGAAGAAGAAGAGAAGGAGGTGGAAGGAGAAGGGATGATCGTCGACGCCGTACGTTGATGACGTTCATCCACGCCGTGCACCTCGTCCGTCGCCGGAGAAGAAGGTAAAGGTCCATGTTGTTGGCCTTCGTGCCGTATGTGTTGTTGACGGCCTTCGTGCTTTCGTGCCGTATGTGTTGTTGATGGCCTTCGTGCCTAGATTGTGCAGGTGTGGCCTTCGTGCCCTGTATGTGTTGTTTACGGCCTTCGTGCCGTATTTGTGTTGTCGGCCATCGAGCCACCTTTCTTTCTTGCAGGTTTTGTGAACCTCCCCGTGCAGGGGAGGTTCTGCCGAAATTTTGTGCTGATATTTTTTTTCTTTCTTTCTTTTGCAGTGTTCCTGGAGTGGCTTGGCAACGCTGATCGTCTTCGTCGGGGCCGTGTCGCCTCGCCACTGCCCCGCTAGCCTATCTCCACCGCCACCCTAGGTGTAAATATTCACCTCTCTTCCTTATAGTTGTTGGTCGTAGATGACGTAACCGAGTTAGGCGTCTCCCGTCCGAAAGGGATACGCGGTCGTTGGTATCGATCGGTGCATATCTGCGACGGTATCTCTTTTGGATTGTCCACGTTTCTTGGACAGCCCGCGGATGCATAGATGGGTTAGCCTCCATGTTCCGCTCCCGTCGGAGCCGGAGTTTCGGCAGCACCTCCCCGTTGTTCTCCGGATACACACTCTTCCCAAACCGGGACGTGTATCGGGAGAACAGCGGGGAGGTGCTGCCGAAATTCCGTCTCGGGCGTGAGCGGAGCATGGAAGCTAACCTCATCTACGCATCCGCGGGTGGGATTAGGACCTATCCTTCACCTATTAGATGCCTTGTATATGCAAATGTTGGTTTCATTACCCCCTTACTTTGGTGAATGACAGAAGATGGCTGGCCGTGAGTGGATGTACAAGGGCTGGACCAATGAATTCCTGAATAAAGCATTTGGCCCGACTGCTAAAGGGTCTGATCAGGCGCGGTGTCCATGCAATGACTGCAAGAACCAAAAAAGAAAAGTATTCAAGGATGTCTACAAAGATCTTCTGAAGCATGGATATGTGGCAAACTACGAGAGGTGGATCTTCCATGGTGAACCAAAAGCTACCATTAGAGAGGAGGAGGTTAGAGCACGCCTCGATGAGTTTGATGGAGATGCCGGCGTGGCCGACATGGTGGTAGACTTTAATGAGGGCCGTGGCAATGAAGGTTTGGTGGAGGAGGATCCGGAGGAGACCGCAAAGGCGCTCTATGAAATGATGTCTTCGACACGAAGCCCCTTCATGAGAAGACAACAAAGTCCCAGTGGATGCCATTGGACGTCTTCTAGGGTTGAAGTCGCAGTTGAGCCTGAGCCGAGACGGATTCAATCTCCTGTTGGCAGTGGTGGGCTCCTTGCTTCCGGATGACCACACGCTGCCGAAGAGCACGTACGAGGCGGTGAAGCTCCTGCGTGCACTTAAGATGCCATATGCGTCGATCCATGCTTGTCGTAATGGGTGCGTCCTATTTAGGGGAAAGAACTAGAGGCAGCAACGCACTGTACAAAGTGCAAAGCCTCTAGGTATGTGGAGGTGGGCAAGGGTGATGGCAAGAAGGAACAGTTTAAGATCCCCGAGATGGTCGTACGGTACCTCCCACTCATTCCAAGGCTCCAATGGATGTTCATGATAGAGGAGTTGGCGAAGCAGATGATATGGCACAAGTTTGGCAAAAGATACAGTGACAAGATGGCACACCCAGCGGATGCTGAGGCATGGCAGGACTTCGATGTCCAAGTATCCGAGAAAGCTAAGGAAGCTCGGAATGTACGTGTAGCGATAGCGTGCCAGATGGGTTCAACCCGTATGGAACACATGCGGCCCCGTACACTTGTTGGCCCGTGTTCGTGATCCCCCTCAACCTCCCCCGGCGTCATGTTTGAACCCAAGAACGTGCTATTGTCGCCGATAATACCCGGACACCCGGGCAACAATATGGGTGTGTTCATGCAGCCACCGTGGGATGAATTGGAGGTTGCTTGGGGAAAGGGGGTATGGACGTACGACCGAGCTACAAAGAAGAACTTCACAATGCATGTGTGGTATCTCTATTCAATGCATGACTTCCGGCGTACGGCACATTCTCGGGTGGTGTGTTCACGGGAAGTTCCCTTGCCCAAGTATGCAAGGATTCGGTGTTGTTCACATGGCTAAAAAAGGGTGGCAAGTACTCTTCATTTGACAAACATCACCAACTCCTGCCAGAGGACCATGCATTGAGACTTGACACCCAACACTTCACGAAAGGCCTTGAAGTCACCAACCCTATTCCTCAGATTATGAGCAGTGAATGTGTCCTCGCCGAGTTACAGGCTCTCAAAATGGACAAAGACAAAAAAAGGCTTCATTGGATATGGTCAGCAACACATGTGGACCCATATATCGGGCTTGACTAGGCTCCCCTACTACAAGCACCTCCTTCTTCCACACAACATCGATGTGATGCACACAGAAAAGAACATCGCCGAGGCACTTTGGGGAACACTCATGGACATAAAACAGAAGTCAAAGGACAATGTTAAGGCCGACGGACGCCGAGGCGCTCCGTGACGAGACCCAAGCTAGTGATGAAGCCCCCGCTCCGGGCAAGACTTGGAGAAGGGGCCCGGCAGATTACATCCCGAAAAGGCCCGACGGGGAAGGAAGTGATGCGGTGGATGGAGACGATATTGTTCCCCGATGGGTATGCGCGCGAATACGAGCGGGGAGTGAACCCTAAGACCAGCAAAAAATTAGGGATGAAGAGTCATGACTTCCACCTATGGATTGAGAGACTCCTTCCTGCGATGACACGTGGATACCTCCCGAGCCGGGTGTGGCGCGTTCGGCGGAGTTGAGCTTTTTCTTCCGCCAGCTTTGTGCCAGGGAGTTATCTCTTGAAGTGATTCGTGACATGGAGGACAAAGCACCTTTGTTGATCTGCAAGTTGGAGATGATCTTTCCACCCGGCTTCTTCTTGCCGATGCAAAGATCCGATCCGCACCTACCACGTGAGGCACGGCGGGGGGTCCATGCAGCCCGTTGGTGCTATCCAATCGAGAGGTGTCTAAAGATTCTTCGGAAAAAGTGCGAAATAAAGCCGAGTGAGGCTTCCGTGGCGGAGGCGGCAAGAGTGGAGGAGGTGTCGAACTTCACAAAGGCGTACTATACCGAGAACCTTCACTCCCTCGTTACAACGAGGACGAGAACTTATCGACCCTGAGCCTTTTCAGAGGGCAACTCGGAAGGGGCAGCGCAGGTAACCCAAAGACGTTGCAATATTCTGAGTGGCGTGCCATCATGCTCTACTTGTTCCTGAGCCTTGATGAAGTGGTTCCTTATCGAGTGTAAGTTCTCAAAGCACTTGTTACATACGTTGTCAATATCCTCCACCTATCGGTCCGACCCCCTTCATGTCTTGTTTTTCAGGGAGTTCATTCGCAAATTCTGGAAAAGGAATACGCCTCCTACCTCGTTACAAGAGGAAGAAGCTTTCCTTAAAACCGCCAGGCCTGATTTTATTGGGTGGACGCATACAAAGGTAACATCCAACTTACCTCGTTCCATCTTTGAGTTGCTCCTAGGAGCGATTAATGTAACTATCTAAGTGGCCTCACCTTGCAGGCACGCACGGACGGGGAAATGCTTGCTGAATTGAAACAGGTTGCCAATGGCTTCAGTACTAGGGTCACTGAATTCACAGTATTTGATGTTAATGGGTATCGCTTTCGCACAAGAAGCTACGAGGAGAAAAGGCCCGGCCTAAAGACCACGTGCACAGGAGTCCGAACGACCGACAACGATAAGCTCGAGTACTATGGCATAGTCGAAGAAATATACCGGCTCGACTTCCCGGCCCCAAAGCTCAAGCCCGTCTTTGTTCAAATGCCACCGGTTCGATCCTCATGTGACGAGAAGAGCCGATGACATCGGAATAGTCGAAATTCGACAGATTCCATCTATAAAGGAGATGATGTCTATATTGTGGCTCAGCTAGCAAAAACACAAGTTTATTATCTCCCATGGTGTTGACGGTCGTTAAGTATCAATTTTATACCGTCAACGCAGCAAAGGAGGCCCACATGTCATGATTACATAGAGATAAAGACCGAACGGGTGAAAAAGTATAATCTAGAAGACTCCGAGAAGGTGACTCTCGAAGAAATTTGGGCCCCACCCGGCAGTCTCCGTGGTCGGCCGCCCAAGGGGGAGTCGGCCGACTCCCCACCTCGACCAATCACGTCGAGTCTCGCGGATCCCCGCCTCCACCGCCTTTGAGGATGAATAATTATCGTCCATTTAGGTCGGTTTGATCCGAGGGCTGTGGTGCATCCTAGGGGCTATATATTCGAGCCCCCGGCCCCCGGGTGAAACCCTAATTCATTCTCTCTTCATTCATCGAGAGGATTCGAGAAGCCGAGCCACCATCTCAATTAGAGCTCCATAGTTTAGTAGCATAGCTACATAGGAATAGATCTAGAGGGAATCAAGCCTAGCTTGGAGTCCGGATCTGTCGGAGTTCTTGGTAATTCCCCTCTACATTCTTGTAATATTCATCATTGTTCGTGATACTATGAGTAGTACTTTATTCTATTCTATTATATCGAGACTTGACTTTGCTCTATTTGATTATGTTCTCAATTATATTGTTCTTAGTCTACTTTGATTATATGTTTAGCATAGTTGGACTAGAATTATGTTTATGCATAGGATCGTATAGCGCTTGCTCATTAGATCGATGGGTGAGTGGTAAATATTGTGTAGGCGTGGTGCCTAGACCGTATTTATCTCCGCGATTGCACCCTATATTCCGGATCGTGAGGTAGATCGCGGGAGTGACGATCCCTGTTGAGTCCTTTGTAGCCCTTCTCCCGAGTATAGGTCTAGCGAGAACAAACCTATTACATTGAAGTCATTGCTATGTCTCTTGTCTTTCTCGGTAATATCACTATGCATAGATGTAACCTTTTCCCGCCATGATTGCTAGATGTTCTTGCACTAATCATTGTATGCTTTGACATCGAAGGAGCTTTTGAGCTCAAGCCTGCGCTGATCAACATGGTGCAAGCAAGCCAGTTCTGTGGGAAGGCCCATGAAGATGCTAGTGCTCATCTCCAACACTTCCTGGAGATTTGTAGCACATTCACTATCTAGGATGTCCCCAGAGACGCTATACTACTTCGCCTCTTCCCATTCTCACTCTTGGGGAGAGCGAAGCAGTGGTTCTACGCCAATAAGGAGAAGAATACTACGTGGGCACTATGTTCCACCAATTTCTTGGCGAAGTTCTTCCCCATGGGCAAGACAAATGCTCTTCGTGGGAAGATATCAAGCTTTCAAGCAACATCATGATGAGACTGTCCCGAAGCTTGGGAGCGCTTTCAAGATTACATCCTCGAGTGTCCTCATCATGGCATGGAGAATTGGTTGCTTATGCGAGACATTCTACCATGGGCTCAAGCAATAGCACACGTGAGATGATGGATGCCGCGGTGGTGCATTCTTATCACTCACTATTCCTCGAGCCACAACTCTTGTGGAGAAGATGGCATCCAACCAAGGTTGGAGTGAAGAAAGAACTCGAGACCCGCAAGAGAGGAGGAGGAATGCACCGGCTAAAGGAGGTAGACATGCTTTGTCTCGCCAAAATGGATCTGCTAATGAAGAGGCTCGATGAGAGAGCCACGAGAGAAGAAAGAAGTCATGCATATACATGATGCTCGCATGACATGTGAAGAGTGTGGAGAGACTGGGCACACGGGTGCTAAGCACCCCGTAGCTGAAGGAGGACGTGAACTACCTCAACAACAACAACAACAATTACTATCGTCCTCGCGGAATCAAGGTTGGAATCAGCAAAGCAGAGGCCTAACTACTCACGCAATTATTCGGGCAATTATCAAGGTAACAGCTCCTCCTACAATAATTACAACCAGCCGCCTTTGAGAGAGTTAGTGCTTGAATCAAGGCAAGATGATGGACAATCTGTCCAAGAAGCGGCATCAAATGACAAGGTCCTAGAGACACTTAGCAACGTAGAATGGATGGCTTTTCCAATGCCATCAAGAGTCAGCTCGGCTTCAACAAAATACTTGAGTCGCGGGTACAACATGCTTGTCAACCTTGCTCCCTCTCGCGGCCAAGGTAAGCGCGGGACAACCCGAAGAGCTCGAAACTGCAAATCTTGTTGATATATTCAATATAGAAGACAGCCGGAGTGATCCATCGAAAGGGTCATGGATTGATTCAACTCTGCCAATCAAGAAAGGCGATCCAGGGAGACCAGTTATTCCGATCTCCATTGGAAGTACCAACTTCAATGAAGTAGTCTCGTGACTTCGGTGCAAGCATCAACATCATGCCAAGAGTGATATACGAGAAGCTATTCGATGCCCCTTAGCATACACAACCATGTGCTTGCGGCTTGCGGATCGGTCACTCCGTGTTCCTTTGGGAGTACTAGAAGATATATGTGTACGAGTAGGCAACTCGTATGTCCCCGCAGACTTCGTGGTAGTGGATACGGGCAATGATGAAAGGTCACCTATCATTCGGGACGACCATTCTTGAACACCGCCGGAGCCATCATGTATGCCAACACCGCCAAGATCATCTTCAATATCAAGGGCAAGAGAGAGACCTTCTTCTTCAAGAACAAGAGTCTTTGCGGTTCCCAAAGCACACCCTCATCAACAGAACAGTGAGAAGAAGAAGAATCCAGCTAAGAAGAGCAAGAACAAAGATAAGAAAACCAAGAAGACGGAGACAGTAAGGATGGTCACTGCAGTCCACAAGGAGCATGACCACTTAACCCCACATCTGGTCAAGAAGGATGACCCAGGAGTCCCAACCATTCAATGCTCCATCAACAGAAGCTCTTTCAATAAAGCTGTCTGTGACACCGGATCGGGCGTCAACATTATGGCCAAGGTAACCTTATCTATATGGCACTATGCCTTTGGAGCCCACCTATGCACAGCTGCAGATTGCAGATCAGACATTCCGCTTCGTCGAAGGAGAAGTGAAGGATGTCCTCATCCAGATAGATGACCACTATGTCCCCACAGACTTTCTAGTCATCGATATGGGAGATGACTACGACCCTCCAATCATCCTAGGAAGACCATTCCGAACACCACCGAGCTATCATCTATATTGGGACGGGAGAGATTCACTTCCACTTTCCCACCGAGAAGGTACGCCGCTACTTCAACAATAATTATATAATCACCGAAGAGCCCAAGAAGAACAGAGCAAGGAGAAGGCAGCATACCCGTCGCGTAACAAGAAGAACATCACTACGAGATGGATGGGCCGACTATGAGGGAGAAGTGTCTAGATATGAAGATCGGTACCCGAAGAGAAGAACGTTACGGAAGAAGAAGAGGTGCTACCAGAGAGAAGAGAAACAAGTGATCCAAGAAGCTTCCTCCTCAAGGTCACCCTCTCCAACAAAGAAGGTATGGAAGGTAAAAGAAAAATCAGAAACTATTCCTACACAAGAGGCGACGTCATCAGAGGCACTGGCCAATGCGCCCCCTGAAAAATGAGCGAACATGACAAGTCCTGTTCGGAGGACTTAAAACCACCGAACACCGCGCCAAGAGGTAACTTGGTATTTATCAGCAATTCTTTTTCAGCATTGAATTTTTTTAGCATATTTATTTCCCCACTTACATCTTAGTTGCTTCGTTATGTTTTTATATCTGCATTAGAAAAGAAAATAAAGATGTTTTGCATTTGCATCCAGAAAATCATTAAGCCCCATGTGGATAATCATTCACTGTGGTGGCACAAAAAATAATTTCTCAGCATATTTATTTTTCCTGTCTACATTCCTTAAATTATAAAAAGATAAAAATATTTCTTATGATCCTGTTAGAATGAGTTTTAAGTTAGGAAAGTTCTAGACAACTAAGGCCTAGAGGTTTTTGTCACTAACACTTAACTAGTTCCACAAGCTTTATTGTCTATTTGAGCTTCACGAGAACATCAAGGATCAAGAAGAGCCAACAGCGAGAAGGACATCCAGTCCCCGTCGGAGTGTCTTTGTCCGCGACACTTGAACGTTGTCTCCAACGGCAACCATCTACGACACTCGGAGGACTAGAACGTCTTCATTGCACGTCGGCAACATCGCAGACTATGTCAACATCCGGCTTGGGGGAGGGCATCCCCGTGTACTAAGCTAAGTGTTTCCAACTTATCTCGTTTATGCCTTGCTAAAGTATGCTTTTTAAAACAACTAAAAAAGATGCATAACCATAGAAACCCAGAAAAATTTCCTTATTTATCTTTTGGAGAGCTCTTGCAATTTGTCTTTAAATAGTCCCCAGAATAAACTCTACATGGAGATGATGAATAGTTGCTCTGCCGTAATTCCTTTCAAGTACCTAGTTTTCAACCTTGCACTCTCCCGAGTTTTGGACACAACTTGTTTAGACTTGAGATTTGCTCGAACCCGAAACTTGTGGGTAGCGAACACTTGATCTAAGTCTAGGTGGTTGACGGGTATGATATGGGAAGGTTTTGAGCTGCTGTCCATCTTGTTCCTAGAGATACTAGAGTTCGGAAAATTTATCTATGAAAATATTAAATTCCTGCATGATGAGTTCCTTTATGATGAGAGTTCAAATTCCTACCATGACCATATATTCATGCTTACTAGATTAGGAAAACCCATCTGTTTATATAGATCATCTTGTAGGCTTGAGTGTAGTCTTTATAGGCATTGAGTGTGGTTATCTTGTGGACCCGTAAGGAATCGGTCATGCGTTAAAGTCAATACTATGTGCTCTCCATCCATTGATCTATGCTACTTCTGTCCTCAGAAGCATGCACCCATTTTATAACTACTACATTTATTTTGTGCTACTTCTGTCCCTAGAAGTACCACCCACATATAGATCCATATCCACCACATATCGTGCTATCTCTACCCTGGAGATACGCACTTATGCTGCTCCTACCCTAGGAGTATGCATTCTCCACTTACTGTGCTGTCTCTACCCTGGAGACACGCACCTATGCTGCTCCTACCCTGGGAGTACGCATCCATCCATCCATCCACATATACATACACCACTCATTTCACTTCATCCAGAAAAGGTTCTACTCCTATCCTGGGAGTGAACATCTAGAAAAATCATCGCCGTTCCATTTGCCTACATCAAAGCTCCAGTCATTATCATTTCAAGTTATATACTCCCCGTGCTAAAGTTTTGTTTCCAGAGGATTGGTTATTCTAAAAAAAAAAGAGAGAAAAGAAAGAAAGAGTAGCCAAGTCCTTCCTTTCGAGAAGTTTCAAGGTTTCCAAATAAAGGGAGTCATGTTATCCCCAAAGGAGCAAGTGTGGAAGTAGATGTTCACCAGTTGAGTACTCCTCATAATCATTTTCTTATCATCATCATCCTATCATCATCTTATCATCCATTCCACTTCCTCAATCACATGCACATATGACTTTATTATTTTAGTTCCTATTGGATCCATGTCTTAACTATGCAATATATGCAAGTGAGTTTGAGTGTCTCCCCACCTATGAGCTCCACATAAGCCTATTAGAAAGTAGGGTGAGAGAGAGAGGCACTTTTCACTATGCCTTAGTTCCACAAATACCACATATTTTGAGAGAGAGAGAAGGCATACACTACTCATGCCTTGGAGAGGATCCGAAATACCACAAATGAGAGACCGAAAGGTTCATACAAGGAACTCGAGTTTTATTTCAAAACTTTGCAAAAACTCCGGGATAATAGTTGATCAAAGAGCGAGAAACATGGCGCTTGACTTGACCGTTCTATCTTTCAACTACTCAAGACCCAAGTGACGGTTACAAGCCCCATGGTGAAAGGTAATATGAGTGAGTTTTGAGTCAGAATAGTTCACTCTAATCCGGAGGAGAGTTCTTGTTTGAACGCATGTGTACTTGTGAGGAGTGAAAGCATTGTAGCAACTCCTGATCCATCACTGAGTCTATCTTTGCTCAGGGACGAGCAAAAGGTAAGCTTGGGGGAGTTTGTTGACGGTCGTTAAGTATCAATTTTATACCGTCAACGCAGCAAGAGAAAGGACTAATATGAGTTCACCTATTAGATATAGGGGTTACAGCGACGTAATTCCACGAGTTTTGGTGATTGTCTATTTCGCGGGGGTTATTAGAAAGAGAACCAAAGAAGGCCCACATGTCATGATTACATAGAGATAAAGACCGAACGGGTGAAAAAGTATAATCTAGAAGACTCCGTAAGGCGACCCCGAAGGCTGGGCCCCCCTGGCAGCCTCCGGGGTCGGCCGCCCAGGGGAGTCGGCCGACTCCCCACCTCGACCAATCACGTCGAGTCTCGCGGATCCCGCCTCCACCGCCTTTGAGGATGAATAATTATCGTCCATTTAGGTCGGTTTGATCCGAGGGCCGTGATGCATCCTAGGGGGCTATATATTCGAGCCCTGGCCCCCGGGTGAAACCCTAATTCATTCTCTCTTCATTCATCGAGAGGATTCGGAGAAGCCGAGCCACCATCTCAATTAGAGCTCCATAGTTTAGTAGCATAGCTACATAGGAATAGATCTAGAGGGAATCAAGCCTAGCTTGGAGTCCGGATCTATCGGAGTTCTTGGTAATTCCCCTCTACATTCTTGTAATATTCATCATTGTTCGTGATACTATGAGTAGTACTTTATTCTATTTTATTATATCGAGACTTGACTTTGCTCTATTTGATTATGTTCTCAATTATATTGTTCTTAGTCTACTTTGATTATATGTTTAGCATAGTTGGACTAGAATTATGTTTATGCATAGGATCGTATAGCGCTTGCTCATTAGATCGATGGGTGAGTGGTAAATATTGTGTAGGCGTGGTGCCTAGACCGTATTTATCTGCGATTGCACCCTATATTCCGGATCGTGAGGTAGATCGCGGGAGTGACGGTCTGTTGAGTCCTTTGTAGCCCTTCTCCCGAGTATAGGTCTAGCGGAACAAACCTATTACATTGAAGTCATTGCTATGTCTCTTGTCTTCTCTCGGTAATATCACTATGCATAGATGTAACCTTTTCCCGCCATGATTGCTAGATGTTCTTGCACTAATCATTGTATGCTTTGACTTTATAGTTAGAATAACATAGGATTACACCCTAGATCGTCCTAGTCCATGCTAGTGTTATAAGCTTAGAGTGCTAAGTTGAGATGGCTTATTACTATTATTTTATGTGGCTAAATGCTCTCATTTATCTTATGTCATTTATCATTCATTCCTATATTTTATGTGACACTTACCCCGTATGAGATGATCGATACGAGACAAGGTTGAGCTCTCCATTATTGCATGTGCATTGCTCATCACTCATTATCAGTGCATTCCCTTCCCAGTGGTAAAATTATAAATAACGATACCTGGATTACTCCCGGTTAAAATGCTACGATGATATATTCTGTGCGCTTGCGGAACCCTCTTTATTTCAGTTGCACTTAATAGACATCAACACATGGGCGTGCCAAAAAGACAAGAGGCTTGCGGGTTGGTATATTGCGCAATTGGTATCGCCACGCGGCAAAACGCCTGCCCCAAACGATGATGACTACGACTTCGACCCAAAGGCAGATAGAGGAGAGTTCTATCAACCTGAGGGGCTAGATGGGCGTTTGGAGATAGACATTCTTTCGCTGATGGCCATGGACGAAGGCAACGACATCGATGAGGATGACGACGAGGGAGAAGTGGTGCAAGATGCTAAAGACCTAATGATGCTTGAGCGATGGAGGGCTCTTCGCGAACAAGGTGTTGAGGACGATGGAGGTGGTGAGGAGACAACAGTGAGAGACGAACAAGGTTTCGACAATATTGATAGTGATGACAACAGCAGTGATGCTGACAATGGTGAAGAAAATGGTGATGACAATGCTGATAGTGACGATGAGTACTTCGGTTTCTAGTTCATGTAATACAATATTATTCTTATTATTATTACTTTGCATTTATGTTTCATTAATTTTGCATCTCTTCACAATTACTTATCGATTATTTATGCTAATTGGTTTAATGTTTGTCATTGCGGGTGTAGGACAAAATGCCGGGCGGAGAGCGGGGAACCGGTCGAAGAGACCGATGAGAAACGTCCGCTCGCTGTACGGGTCGTCGTTTGTGGACCCAGACACCTTGGAGGCCGAGGAGCGGGGAGGTCGACGAGCACATGACGGTGGGCCAGATACGGGCAGGGGGTAGACCTCCCACTACCAGACGCCTGTTTGACGAGGAGGTTGGCCACCAGGACCTGGGCGGGGAGGACATGGGCGGGGAGGACGGGGGCGGGGAGGACAGCGAGCCGAGGAAGCCCTACAGCGCGGGATCACGCGCCTCCGCGCGACAAGCCCACTCCCGCCTTCCGTCCGGTGCTTCGACCCGAGGGAGATAGGTAAGTAACCATTCATGTTTTCAGTTTCTTTTTCATATTCCATGTTGAAAATTGAACTTCGGACTAACATTTCTTCTTATTGGCTTGTGCGGCGGTTGGAAGCGTGTGGATAAAGGCGTGCCAAGTCGTCATCCTAATAGCATGCGGGGCCTCATCATTAAGAAGAACTTCCCGGCCTTATCCGGGTAGACGGTGTGCAAAAGGTGCCCCAAAGATCGGCCGGACTACTCCAAGGTGGTGGAGGAGCTTGATGAAGGAGTTCTTGTCACCCCGGCCGACAAGATCAAGAGGAAGTTCGGGTGAGTCTTCATCGCTCCGCTTTGCCAATACTACGCATTCAACAAATGTCCTTCAAATAATGAACTGATACGTGATATCTGATTATTGCAGGAATGGTTCACGTGCGAGCCGGGGCACGAGGCGGAGGCGTCAGTCCACCAGGACAAGGTCTGCGCCTCCGTGCTGAAGAACATGTTCTACGAGGTGCACATCCAGTGCATGATCGACTACTATGCCGAAGTCCGCAAGGAGAAGCTTGACAAGAAGGACGCCAGACGGATGATGCAGTCGCCCGAAACCGACATGCCCTATGAGCACTACCTGCTCGTAAGTAGGAAACAATAATTCTGATTCCATTTTGATTCATCTTGTTACTTACCTAAATGCACGTTCTAATGCAGTTTCCTCCGGATTGGTGCAAATCGCCCGTGGACTGCTGGGAGGCGATTGTGGCGGGGTGGAGAACGCCGGCAGCGTACGAGGAGCGTAGGAAGAAATCCAGATATGCCAAGTCGAAGGCGGGGCCATCACACCACCAGGGGAGCCACAGCCTCGGAGGGTTCATGGACGCATGGGTACCATTCGCATTAATTTGTTTGTTTATTCATTTACCGAGTCATTCATTCTCATTACGTGTAATCATCCTCACAGAGCGATTCGCATGATGGCCAGGTCATCAACGAGTTCACGGGGTTCTGGCTGGCTCACCAGGGCAGGGCGACAGATCCGGAGAACGTCTACGACCCGGCGCGGGGGACCGAGGCGATCACCAACCCGAACATCGCCGAAAACCTGGTCCAGTACACCCAGGCGGTTCGCGCGCGCCATGGTGACACCTACGACCCTTCGACCGTGCCCCTGGATACGGACACGCTCATGAGGATGGGAGGAGGGAAGCAGCACTGCCGCTACCTCATTGCCCACAGCGTCATCAACCCGGCCAGCGTCCCCTCCCTTCGTGAGGTTCGTAAGGCCACCCCTGCCGGTACCTCCTCCGCCGTCCCCATACAACCTCGACGGCCAAGCTCCACACAGATGATGGCATTGGTTCAGGTAACTATTCGTCGTTCATTGATTTCACATATGTTGCCGAAGCCTTATATGCATTGTCTAAGCATCGCTTGTGGATTGTTGCGAGGCCCAGTGGAAGAGATGCAGAGGCAACGTGAGGCCGATGGGGTGGCCGCAGAGGAGAGAGAGGCGGCCATGCAAGCGGCCCATCGCGGCTGGCGGAGCAACGGGAGGCCCATCGGCAAGTGATTGCAACTTTGTAAAGCAGCCAGTCCCGCAGCAATGGTCGGAGTTCACCAAGTCATTTTCCGGCTACTTGCGAGCATGGAGATCCCGAACTACGAGACCACCGCCGCCGCAAGTGAGGATCCCTCAACCGCCGCCGGTTGTTCTCCCCGCTCCTCCCTCCACTGTACCCTGTACGGATCCCGGTGAGTTTCTAGCGGCCTCTCCATTGATTTCTCTTGTGCGGCCATCCCTTAGGTACTAATGAGATCGCTTCTCTGTGCAGCTGCAGTCGGCGGGTTCGAACCCGACTCCGGCAGATGGACATTCTCCACACCACCCAAGTCCGAGTCCGGGCGTTTGAAAGGCCCCTGTTTGGTTTTGATAATTGAGTGACAACTTTAGGTGGATTAACATGTGTGATGATTGAGATACACAGGAGTTAGTTCACAGGTACATGTGTGTGAGCAACATATGCCATGGTGGGGATGGCTTGGAGATGAGAGGCTCAACACATGAGTTGATGGAGGAGCTCATTGCAAATGAGACATGACATAGAGTCATGTGACCAAGTGGTGAAGATCAAGATGAGGCTTGACTCAATGGACCGGTTGCAAGTGTGAAGGGCAAGTTGAGGCTACGAAGCGAAGGACCATGCGATGGTGAAGCTTGGGCAAGACTTGGCGCCGATGGACCGACGCAACGGTGAAGAGCAAGTGAGGTCAAGATCGACGGACCAAAAGTGTCACATGATGATATGAAGTGGATCATATCATTTGATGATCGTGTCATGCATGCGGTGCATTGGCACAATGGAGGATGACGGTGGAGATGAAAATGCGCAAGGCAAAGGTATAACCTAGGGCATTTCATTTCACCGGTCTAAGGTTGAGTAGAGAAGTACTTGACCGGATTTAGGATAGATGGCCGTACTATCAAGAGGGGTAATCTTGTTTGCATATCGGTCATCTAGTGCCACTTGAGCGATCTAACATTGCGACGTGCTAGGATCGAGTGGCGTTGTGAGATGAAGAGAAAATCATTTGAAAATGATTGTGAAAATGCTAACACACAAGCACATGGAGTTGTACACTTGGTGGTGTTGGCACATTTACAAAGGTGGCGTTTGTTCGTCTTTGTGGTTTGTAGGGTTGAGTTGGGCTTGGGTCCTCTCTCCCTCCCGCCGAGCTTGCGAGGTGGGATCGGCACTTTCGGGAAAATTGGAGGCATATTTTCCATTGCGCCGAATGCAAATTGTTGTTGGAAACATACTTGTCCATGGTGATCAAGTTGGTATACTTGTTGGATAGCATGGTGGAGAGGATTGCATTTTCGACGGGCTGTAAATCATGGATTTACAAGCGCCGGACGCGGCGGCCGGACGCGGCCGAGCGGGCGGACGGCGCCGGCGCGTGGAAGGTTGGCGTGGGCGGGCGCTCGGGCGGCGGGCGAGCGCCGGACGCCGAGGAGGCGCGTCCGCGCACGCCGGACTCGGACCGAAAGCTTTCCCCGGTGCCGAGTGCCGCGCGAGCACGTTCGCGAACGCGCGCGCCGGACGCAGCGGCGGACTCGGGCGAGTCACTATTTAGCGTCCGGCGGTTCTCGTGCGCGCGGGCGGTGCTTGGTGGATGACCGGGCCGGACGCGTCCGGCGGTGGTCACCGGGCGCGTCCGCGCGGGGTTTCGAGCGAGATCGTGAGGTAGCCGTTGGGGATCAACGGTCGACTTCGAACGGTCGGTACACGTGGCGTGACGAGGAGCGCCGGACGCGGCTTGGAGCCGCCGGACGCGTCCGGCGCTCTTGTTTCGGTTGCCCGAGGTGGCAACGGCTCTTTCAGCCCTTGGGGCTATAAATATGTGTCTTGGCCGGCTGTGGCTGGTGGCTGAGCACGCCCAAGCTTTGGTAGCTTGTGTTGTGGTGCTTGGAAGCCATTCTACTCACATATGCTTGGTAGTGACCATCCGATAGTGTGAGAGAGTGATTTCTAGTGCATTGCTTTGCGAGGTTGCATCGAGTGGCACTAGGTGTTTGAGTTGCAAGCGGGAGAGCTTGTTACTCTTGGAGGATTGCCACCTCCTAGACGGCTTGGTGGCAAGAGGCTCCGTGGTAGCACACGTGGAGATACGGTGCTCCGGAGAAGAGATTGTGAGAGGTTCGGTGCTCACCTCGCGGGGATCGCAAAGAGTAGCCTTATTGGATTGCGCGTGTCATTGAGTTACCACCCTTGTGTGTGTGGGTTTGCTCGGTGCCTTGAGGGGCTCACTTGAGAGTGGTGTCTTGCGGTGCCTTGCGGGGCGTGCCTTGAGGGGCAAGTGACTTGAGGGTCACACCGGAGAACCATCTAGGTGAAAAGACCGGAGGAACCACCGAAGGTGTTGGTCGACACAACAGGACATAGCTTGGGGGCAACCAAGTGAACCTGGTGAAAAATCGCCGAGTCATCTTGTGTCCACACTTCGCGGTGGTTTGCAATCTCTTTCACAAGCTTTGTATTTACATTCCTTACATTCTTGTATAGCTTGTGTAGTTGCTCTAGTGATTAGTTAGCTTGTGTAGCTTGTTAATCACCTTCTTGCTTGTGTAGCTAGAAGTAGAGTAAGTTGCCTTGCTTAGTTTGTGTAGTTAAGTAAGTTTGAGCTCTTGGGTTTGGGTTGTGTAGCTTTGTCCTTGAGCATCTAGTGAGCTTAGATTTGGCTTTGTGCTTTTGCTCATTAGAATTGTATAGGTGCACACCCGGTTGCTAAAGTACTAGTTGCTTAGGTTTGTGTGACCTTGCAAGCTAGACTTGTTTAGTGTGCACTAGCTAGATTTGCACCTTGTCTTCTTGTTTAGGATCTTTTACAAGGTGCATCTAGAGACATAGATAGAGGGGTGAAAGTCTTGGTTAGGCCGATAGATTTAATTCCGCACTTATATCGGTTAGCCGGAGCGATTAGTTTTAAAAATGACTATTCACCCCCCTCTAGTCCGCCATCTCGACCTTACAAGTGGTATCGGAGCCGGGTCTCTAATTTTAGTGGTCTTAACCGACCCGAGAGGATGGCGGCTTATGGGCTAGATGTTGAGTGTCCACACATTTTTGATGGCACACACTTTGCACGTTGGAGAAATTGGTTGTCATGCAATTTTAAGTTTATTTCTCCTCAAATGTGGTGGATTGTAGATGTGGGCTTCTCTTGTGCAATTGAAAGGAAAACTCAAGCACAAAAGAATTGCTTCACTCTCAATTGCCAAGCTACTAACATCTTCTATAGATCTTTGGATGATAGCATATTTGAGGAGATCATGGATTTTGAGTCCGCTCATGAGATTTGGGTATATCTCAATGAGAAGTATGGAGCGGCCTCCGATGTTGTTGATGAGGAGTCCATGTTGGTGGCACATGAGGTTGTTGAGCATGACCATAACAAGGTTGTTGTGGAGGATTGCTCCACCTCATGGTCAAGTGAGGAAGATGATCGATCTACCTCAAGCTCACTTGACAAGATGGAGGATGATGCCTCAAGTGATGCAAGTAATGATTCTACCCCAAGCACACTTGATGGCGATGATGATTCATGCTCCAATGATGATGCTACTACAAGCTCTCCGACATCATCATATTGCTTCATGTCACAAGGTGACACTAAGGTATCAAGTTGCAATGTGATTGATCATGCCTCTTATGATGAGCTTGTTAGTAGACTTGCTAGCATGACCATGTCTTTAGAAAATGAGAAAGCAAAAACAATGAATCTTGAAAGTGAAAACTCTTTTCTAAAGACAACATGTGAACAACAAAAGCATCTACTTTATGTTACTACTTGCTCACATGATGTGCTAAAATTGACTCATGAGCAACTTTGTGTTACTCATGAAAACTTGTTGAAAGATCATGCTTTTCTCACTAAGAAGTTTTCCTTTGAAGAAATTAAAACTAGTGAGAGCTCATCACTTGGGTTGAATGATCAATCACATATGACTAACCTTTGTGATGTAGGGAAGAAGCATGTATCCACCTCTCATATTGATTTACTTGATATGCCATGTTCTTCACAATTAGATGCTTGTTCTACTTCTATGGTGAAGGAGAACAATAGACTCAAAAGCAAAGTGAAGAATTTGAACAACAAGCTAGAGAGGTGTTACAACTCTCAAGTCACCTTCGAACATATGTTGAAGAACAAGAGAAGATATGGTGACAAGAGTGGCCTTGGTTTCAACAAGGACAATGTTGGGGTGAGTGAAGTGCCAAACATCACACATTCTCAACTCTTGAAGAGCTACAAGAGATTTGGCAACATGAATGGCATCCGCTACAACAACACCAATATCAAGGGAAAGAAATGGGGCAAGAGAAAGTATGAGAAAGAAATGAAGAAGCTAGAAGAAGAAAGGCTCTCTCATTTCATGTGCTTTCAATGCAATGAAATGGGACATCTAGCAAGAACTTGCCCAAACAAAGAGGAGTCTCAAGCAAAGCCACAAGATGAGCAAGAAAAGAAACCCCAAGATCAAGTCAAGATCAATCATGAAGATATAATTGATGACTTGAAGATGAAGAAGAAAAAGAAAACAAGAAGGGGTGGAAGAGCAAGGCATTCAACTCCTATTCTAGATGCCAAGATGATGATGAGCAAGAATCAAGAGAAGAAAGATTTGGCTCACATCAAGTGCTTCAAGTGTAAAGAGATGGGACACTATGCCTCGGGGTGTCCTACCAAGCTTGAGAAGAAGGCTCAAGCAACTCATAAGAGGCAAGGCAATGAAGAGCATCACATGAGCAATGAAGAAAAGGCTCAATTAAAGAGAAGATGCTATTCATGCCGGGAAAGGGGACACATGGCTCATTCATGTCCCCTAGGTAACAAATCTAAGCCTATTTCAATTGATGCAAATAATATGCTTAGAAAGGATGACAATGGTACCTCATTGGTTTCTATTGCAAAACATCCCGCTACTCATACTAAGGCATTGCCTAGGTATGTGGCTCCTAACTTGAGAGGACCCAAACATGTTTGGGTACCATCAAAAAGTGGATGATTGTGTAGGTACCATGGCATTGGAGACTTGATTCAATTGAGTTCATTTCATTCATCATTTGATTGAATCAAGTATTGAAGCTTAGTGCTATTTCTTTCCCAATGCCAAGTCATGACAAGTGAAGTCCAATGTGCTACACCATACAAGTGCAATATTCAAGTTGTGGTGAATTATTGGATATATTTGAAGGCCTGCAAAGTATTTGAGTTGAAGCTTGCTAATGGATGATCATGATCTTTCAAAGGTATATTCCTAGTTGATCTAATCCATTTGGGTGCATATGAGTTGATTGAATTGGATATATATGCATATGTTGCTTGCTATGAGATGATTGAATGGATTAATTGCTTAGTAATCAAATTTGAATTGGTTTGGTTGGATATGATCACAAGATGACTCTTAATAAGTGGTTTGAATGGATATATGTCTTGTGTTGGTATTCAAACAAATTGATATCAAGTTTGACTCAATTTGAAGAGGCATAGCTCAATTGCTTAAAATCTGTCCAAATATTTAGAATCTGAGCTAGCTGAAAAGACAGCCATGATTGAGTGATCAAATCTATTTGGATTGGCTTGAAATTTGGTATGGATGCTCTACACTTATGGTACAATATGCTGTACAAACTTCATGAAGATTGGATAAGAATTGCTTCGGTTTTGGAGTATATCTTGTCAGCAATAGTGCAGCAGTTTTCAGCATGCAACAGTAAGGGAAGATGTGAAATCTGGTAGCAATCTAGAAGGCCAATGAAGCTCAAATTTTTACAGCTGCTGGTAGACTTAGTGTTGCACATCTCCACCAAATTTCATGACATTTGGATCTGTACATTGTGAGATATGAATTATTCTTTGAAGGGTACAGAATCTGCCAGAAAAGTGACTATCATTGGTTATATCAAGAGTCACTCAAATTGAAAGGTCCTCAAGTTGGTTTCATGTTTACAAGTGATTGAGGAACCTAAGTTTGGTTTTGAATTGGTCTAGAAGCATGAAGATTAATGAGTACAAGGCCATTTGATTGTGGAGTGTATTTGTTACACAGTTTGGTACTCAAATTGAAGATCAAGATCAAACTCAAGATGAAGATAAAGTTTAAGTCCCAGTGAATATTGAAGATCTTTTGGTATTTAAACAAGAAAGAAAAGGACTTAAAGAAGATTCCAAGTGATTCATCATATCAAGTCCAAGGATCAATCAAAGAAAGGCAATTCAAGTGAGTGTCAAGGATAGTTCTTGGTGATCCAAGAGATATTGGAGATGCTCGGTTGAAGCAATCAAAAGGGTTGATAAAGTAAGCAAGTAACACCCAAGATAGAGAGCAATACATGACAAGTCAAGAAATAATACAAGTGGTGCACAAGTGGTACCCATTCAAGTGGTATTCTCTCATGCAAGCAAGAATCACAAGAAGAAGCAGGCCAACCACAACAAGACAGTGCACTTGATCATAAGTAGTTATCATTTCACATGGATGAAGCATAATGTTCAATCATAGTATCTTTTGGCTTCATCAAGCTTATAAATGGACTTCACATTGCTATTGGAGTAATGAAATTGGAATCAATGTGACTATCCTCTACTCCAACATAGCAAAGGTATCATTGTATTGTGCATGATCATTTCATCCCTTACTAGTATGCGGTTAAGTGCATATAGTACATGCTTATTAGGATCATGCATAATAATGAAATGTTTTAAATTCATAGTCTACCACTATTGCTTGATTGTTTGATTTATCTAGTGGTATTAGTATGAGTTTGTTCTTGAGCTAGTGAACCCAAGTACTTGATCTAGTTTGAATTGCATATAAATTTCAAGTACAACATTGGCAAGATAACCCTTCTAGTAAGGTGTGAAGAAGCTTGTCATTGGTTCAAACCGGACTTGAATGTTTATAAGTGATTCATATTGGCTCAAGTCAAAGAGAAAGAAGCTCATGAAGTTTATCAAGTTCAAGAATTGGATATTCATGACAAATCCAACAAGTGGTTACCATAATGATAGTTCTTGCAAGAAATTTCTAGTCTATCACTATCTTCACAAGTGATGTTCCTACAAGTGGTATGGTACACATGGTCTTCATTCAAGTGATATCTAGTACATCAAGAAGATGGTTCCACAAGTGATCCTCAACTTTAAGTGATCGATTCAAATCAAGAGAAGCTGCCCTCACCAATAAAGAAGGTGTCTATGAATTGGTTTGACCCATACTTTGTCATAAGGGGAGGAGCCCCACTTCATTGGTATTAGAGACAAAGAAACTTCAAGTGACCTACATGTAGTATCTTTGGTGCTATGACAAAGGGGGAGTGCCCAATGCATAGTTACAAGTGGATTCCTTACAACTACATAAGGATTTTACAAGTGGTGTCATTCCAACATATGGTGTTGTCCATCAAAAATGAAGATTCAAGACTCAACCATCAACCCCTAGTTCCAACCCTTTGCATCAAGAGAATTTTCTTATAAGTGGTATCTACATGAGGCATCTTCAAGTGGTATTGCTACATCCCTTTATGGTTATTGATGACAAAGGGGGAGAAATATGGAACAAAGATATGAGTGGATGAAGCATACAAAGGGAGTAGAAGATGGACATGCAACATTGAAAATGGAGGAGGATCAAAAATTCTTGGACAAGAGGAACACACAAGTAGGGGGAGCAAGCTCATGAACTTGATTGATTGCATTTGAGATGTGCATATTCATTGATGACAATATGCAATGCTTGTGTGGTGAATGGAGAACTTGATTGATGATTTGAAAAACTAGCATGTATAGGAAAGTCACAAGTTATAGAACTTGATTGATGATTTGAAAAACTAGCATGTAAAGATATGAGTGGATGCAAGAAGCATACAAAGGGAGTAGAAGATGGACATGGACCGAGAGGGAGCAACATTGAAAATGGAGGAGGATCAAAAATTCTTGGACAAGAGGAACACACAAGTAGGGGGAGCAAGCTCATGAACTTGATTGATTGCATTTGAGATGTGCATATTCATGTGCTTGCTTGCATTTGCATAAGTTCTTATATTTCAATATGCAATGCTTGTGTGGTGAATGCTAGTTATAGAACTTGATTGATGATTTGAAAAACTAGCATGTATAGGATGGTTTAGCTAGTCACAAGTTATAGAACTTGATTGATGATTTGAAAAACTAGCATGTATAGGATGGTTTAGCTAGTCACATGTGCTTTACAAGTGGTACTAGAACCTTGCTTTTAATATTGATCTCATGAGGTATCTAGTGTTGTGTTTCATATGATTTCTAGCTAACCATGATGCTAAGGATGAACTTCAAACGGTGCAACTCCGATTGGTATCACGTTTCAAAGGTTTATCCTATATACCTTAGCATCACTTAGTAGTGCTAACTCTCCCAAAATTTCCATATTTATGCAATGAAACCAAACCATTTGCACACATGTAGGGGGGCTATCACTATCAAGTTGACTTTGTGGTACTTATCCAAATCATAACATTGAGCTTAAATGTTGGATAAGTGGCATAAAGTTCAAATATTCTTAAATTCCATATCTTTGTAGAGTTGTCATCAATTACCAAAAAGGGGGAGATTGAAAGGCCCCATGTTTGGTTTTGATAATTGAGTGACAACTTTAGGTGGACTAACATGTGTGATGATTGAGATACACAGGAGTTAGTTCACAGGTACATGTGTGTGAGCAACATATGCCATGGTGGGGATGGCTTGGAGATGAGAGGCTCAACACATGAGTTGATGGAGGAGCTCATTGCAAATGAGACATGACATAGAGTCATGTGACCAAGTGGTGAAGATCAAGATGAGGCTTGACTCAATGGACCGGTTGCAAGTGTGAAGGGCAAGTTGAGGCTACGAAGCGAAGGACCATGCGATGGTGAAGCTTGGGCAAGACTTGGCGCCGATGGACCGACGCAACGGTGAAGAGCAAGTGAGGTCAAGATCGACGGACCAAAAGTGTCACATGATGATATGAAGTGGATCATATCATTTGATGATCGTGTCATGCATGCGGTGCATTGGCACAATGGAGGATGACGGTGGAGATGAAAATGCGCAAGGCAAAGGTATAACCTAGGGCATTTCATTTCACCGGTCTAAGGTTGAGTAGAGAAGTACTTGACCGGATTTAGGATAGATGGCCGTACTATCAAGAGGGGTAATCTTGTTTGCATATCGGTCATCTAGTGCCACTTGAGCGATCTAACATTGCGACGTGCTAGGATCGAGTGGCGTTGTGAGATGAAGAGAAAATCATTTGAAAATGATTGTGAAAATGCTAACACACAAGCACATGGAGTTGTACACTTGGTGGTGTTGGCACATTTACAAAGGTGGCGTTTGTTCGTGCTGTGGTTTGTAGGGTTGAGTTGGGCTTGGGTCCCTCTCTCCCTCCCGCCGAGCTTGCGAGGTGGGATTCGGCACTTTCGGGAAAATTGGAGGCATATTTTCCATTGCGCCGAATGCAAATTGTTGTTGGAAACATACTGTCCATGGTGATCAAGTTGGTATACTTGTTGGATAGCATGGTGGAGAAGATTGCATTTTCGACGGGCTGTAAATCATGGATTTACAAGCGCCGGACGCGGCGGCGGACGCGGACGGCCAGCGGGCGGGACGCGTCCCGCGCGTGGAAGGTTGGCATGGGCGGGGCTCGGGCGCTGCTGAGCGCCGGACGCCGAGGAGGCGCGTCCGGCGCACGCCGGACTCGGACCAGAAACTTCTGGTGCCGAGTGCCGCGCGAGCACGTTCGCCAGACGCGCGCCGGACGCAGGCGGCGGACTCGGGCGAGTCACTATTTAGCGTCCGGCGGTTCTCTGTGCGCGCGGGCGGTGCTGGTGGATGCACTGGCCGGACGCGTCCGGCGGTGGTCACCAGGCGCGTCCGGCGCAGGGTTTCTGAGCAGATCGTGAGGTAGCCGTTGGGGATCAACGGTCGACTTCGAACGGTCGGTACACGTGGCGTGACGAGGAGCGCCGGACGCGGCTTGGAGCGTCCGGCGGTTGGGGCTATAAATATGTGTCTTGGACGCGTCCGGCAAGCTTTGGTAGCTTGTGTTGTGGTGCGGTTACTCACATATGCGTAGTGACCATCCGATAGTGGAGAGAGTGATTTCGGCTCTTGCGAGGTTCATCGCCACTAGGTGGGGCTATAAATATGTGTCTTGGCCTAGACGGCTTGGTGGCAAGAGGGTGGTAGCACACACGCCCTGGGAGAAGAGATTTGGTAGCTTGTGTTGTGGTGCTTATTGGATTGCCATTCTGACTCACATATGCTTGGTAGTGACCATCCGATAGTGTGCCTTGAGGGGAGTGATTTCTAGTGCATTGCTTTGCGAGGTTGCATCAGACGTAGCTTGGGGGCAACCAAGTGAACCCGGTGTGGCACTAGGTGTTTGAGTTGCAAGCGGGAGAGCTTGTTACTCTTGGAGGATTGCCTTGCTTAGCTTGTGTAGTTAAGTAAGTTTGAGCTCTTGGGTTTGGGTTGTGTAGCTTTGTCCTTGAGCATCTAGTGAGCTTAGATTTGGCTTTGTGCTTTTGCTCATTAGAATTGTATAGGTGCACACCCGGTTGCTAAAGTACTAGTTGTTTAGGTTTGTGTGACCTTGCAAGCTAGACTTGTTTAGTGTGCACTAGCTAGATTGGCACTTGTCTTCTTGTTTAGGATCTTTTACAAGGTGCATCTAGAGACATAGATAGAGGGGTGAAAGTCTTGGTTAGGCCGATAGATTTAATTCCGCACTTATATCGGTTAGCCGGAGCGATTAGTTTTAAAAAGGACTATTCACCCCCCCTCTAGTCCGCCATCTCGACCTTACAACGTTTCACCACAGCTCGATGCGTGGGGGTATGGCGCGACACAGGCTGGACCGAGCGGGTGGGGTATGTGGCCGACAGGGAGCTCCTCACACCACCACAGCTCGGGTGGAGACGGCTGGTACCGAGGCGAGTGAGTGAGTGGTTCCGTGACTTCATGTTAGGTTGGCAGTTGGTGCATGGATGCCACTTTGTTATTTTGTTATGTTGGATGTTGGTTCATGGATTCTTTTGAGGACTAGATGGATGATGGACGTGGTTATGGATTATGTGTGGATTTATGAGACATATATGTGGATTTCTGTGATATAAATGTGGATTTGTGCGATATCTATGTGCATTTCTGTTGTATATTCATATATGTGCGATATGTGAGGCAATGCAAAAAACCAAAAAAAAAGCATGTTACCCGGCTTTGCCGGCGCTTCCGGTAGTCGGCAAAGCTGGGTAACATGCTGCAATTTTCTCCAGCTTTGCCGACTGCCAGGCAAGGGTAGTCGGCAAAGCCCTTTGCCGACTGCCTTTTCCCAGCCGGATATACCCTGTCAGGATGGCAAAAAAAAAATCTTTGCCGACTGCCACGTGTCGACAGGCGGCAAAGGCCTTTGCCGACTGCCAACTCGGCAGGCGGGAAAGCAAACGGCTGACGTCAGTTGACGGTCGGCGCATTTCCTTTGCCGCCTGCCAAGTAGGCAGTCGGCAAAGGCCTTTGCCGCCTGCCGACACGTGGCAGTCGGCAAAGAAGGTCTTTGCTGACCCAGCCTTTGCCGCCTGCTCTTTGCCGACTGCCACGTGGAAAGCAGGCGACAAAGAGGTTTGCCGACTGCTTTCGGCCTTTTGCCGACTGCCTTCGGCAGTCGGCAAAGACGGCGTTTCCAGTAGTGAACCTTGTGCCATCGGCGCGTGGAGTAGGACCTTGTGCCGTCGGCGTGTGGAGTAGTCTGTTGCCTATAGGCTTTGTGGGTTGTGGTGCCTTTTTCATCCTTTTTCATCTATAAAACGACAGGATTTGATTCCTAGGAGGCATGGCAATTGATTTGTGCGAGGACAGAAAAGCTACGCCTCACCCAGACAGTGTACTACAGAGTGTTTGGTACTAGTTCAGTCATTCAGACTACCCGCACTCATAAAACTCTATTTTCTTCCTCTATCCATACTGGTCATCAAGATTCTTTCCTCTATACCACTTTCTCCCGCACTCATCAATCCTTTACAGTTTACTCAATACATTGTGGGCCCACTTATTACTTTATCTAAATATATCCATGTGAGATCTAGTTTTGAAGGATTTATTGAAATGAATTTAATGGTGTAATCGAAATTTAATTTGGTTAATTAATTTATGAGTTATTGTATTTTTTAACTAGTTGAAATTGTAATAGTTGCTGCACCAGACAGTGGGTCCCGAGAATCTCCCTCACTCTCTCTCTTCCCACTCTCACAGCAGCCGCGCCAGTCAGTTTTTGCGCAAAGACGGCATGCAGCCCCTACCACGCCATGCATGCCGGAAGTGGGATGCTTGCGTAAGATATGCAGATCCCCGCCGCAGGAGTTTTCACGGCAAAAGATACCTGCAGGGCATGGTTGCATACCCCGCTGCAGCTGGTCTCATGTTAATATTTGAAGAGAAGTTACAGAGCTTTTTTTTGTCAAATTTGAGCCATTATAGGTTGTTTAATGGATCAGTATACATTTGTGGTTGGCAAGGTACAATAGATGCATGGAGAAAAAAAAGTTCAATTAAACAAAAGGGTGCCCGGCATTCATACGGTTTTTGATGAGACCACATTTGCTGCGAACCAATGATAATAATGGCTGGTAGCATGTCAGAGATTTTAATGTACGACATAATCATCAACTGTCAGAGACATGTGGTGAAAAGAAATGTTGAAAGTCGCACTTTCAGATTGATTCACACACAGACAACTGATTTTAATGTACAACATAATCATCAACTGTCAGCCTCTCAAAGGTTTACTCCATTTCTCAATAGCTTTTTGGCAACAATAATGCAACTTGAATGACCAAGCAAGCATTCAGTAACTTGTGTGCATAATGTAAAGATAATGCAGAATAAGATATTGTGAAAAAGACACTTGCAGTTTTTTGCTCGCTTGCACAAGGAGGATGAAGGGTTCGCAAATATAGTTGATTTGGATGAGCATAGTAAGATCAAGAGGAAGAAGCGTCGTCTCCCCCGGGCCCTGGCCTACAGACAGCCGCCCAACTGAGAACCCCAATCACTATTCGGTGTGTGTGCACTAACCAAAGCGGCGGCTCCGCGTCCCGAAATCGAGGAAGAAGGGGACAGAGGCAGCAGGCGGGCTGTGGGCTGAGTGGCTGATGGCGAGGTTGCAACAGCCTGGGTGGTGGACGCGGCGACAGAGGTGGCGGTTGGAGTTGGAGCCTTCCTCCGGCCCTACATTGTTGGCCGACAAGCCAGGGGCGGCAACAGCGACACATCGGTGCTAGCGGGCTGGCCTGCGATGAGCGAGGCAGTAGTAGCGTCGCCGAGTGAATGCATAGGACATCTGGGTGGAGGAGGAAGGCGGGGGGGGGGGGCAGAGACGGAACTAGGGGGCCAGCAGGGGCCGTGGCCCCCCCTATGCCGCAAAAAAATTTAGAAGACCCCCTCATCGATGACGGGATTGACGGCCCAGCTCAGCGTGTTAGCCCAGCAAGAAAGGAAAAGGTCACGTACACGTACGCATACGCGAGAGTCTCGCCGTTCGCCGCCTCACGTAATTGCGTCCTTTTGGCTTCCACCGTTCCACTTCCCCAGTTTCGTAGTCGGCAGTTCTGTTCGCATTCACAGATTCGCTGCATCCATCTAGAGAGCAAGAAGGCTGCTGGCCGCCGGCCGCCGGCGAGAACCAAGAAGAAGAGAATCAGTTCTGGTTCTGGTGAGTGGCGAGAAGAGCAAGCGGAGCAGGACTGCAGGAAGCCAAGGAACACGAACGCTGAAACACATCTGTGCAAGAAGCCGCTAGCCGCTAGCGCTAGGTAAGAATTAATAATTTGTTGATGAATGATGTCATGATGATGCGCTTTGTATTTTTTATTTGACAATTTGCAATGATCTATGATCAATTGATTATTGATCATCCGTATTCATTTAGAACTAAGATCTAAGAAAATGCATTCTCTCATTCCTTTTATTTTTAGGTTAATTCGACTTGTTCTTACTCTTCCGGTTTCAACTGCAACATCAGAACGAGCATTTTCTGCAATGAAGCTTGTGAAGACAAGGCTTCGAAATAAAATGGAAGACGCATTTCTGAGAGATTGTTTGGTAATCTATATTGAGAAGGAACTGGCAGTACAATTCACAACTTCAAACATTATAGATGATTTCTATGCTATGAAGACGCGCAGAGTGAGGCTTAAATGAAACAAAGTATGTTTCTTTTATCCTCTTTTATAAAAGATTTATTTCTAGGTGTTGTCGCAACAGAAACTATGATTATATGGATATTTATATATATTATATATATATTTATATACACACTTTGCCGGTCCTTGCTCTTTGTCTGGCCACACTGGCCCCCCCTTTCTCAATTTGCTGGTTCCGTCACTGGGGGGGGGGGCAAGCGTATACGATGATAGGAGAGGGAGGTTTCGTCTCGATGGAGTGGTTGATGGGCAGGGAAGCACCGGTGGCTTGGGTGGTGGTCGAGGTGGGTGGGAACGGGGCTTGCCGAGGAAAGAGGGATGAGCGGGTGTGCCGTACGCAAGCAATGGTACGAGGACACACATGTTGAGGAGCAACTCTACCTTAGAACTCCTAGGATAGAATCAAACGATAGTTAGGGCGTGATTGGTTGCCCCGCTCGGACCGTGCAAAGGGCCATCCAGCATCGCGCGATGCACTTTCATCTTGTTTGGTTTCCCGGGTTGCACCATTTGCCTGCTTTGTTTCATTCTTTTTCCCTCCACCATCCCTCTGTCTTCTCAATTTCTACTTCTCACATGAGCCGGGATGGCTTCATACACACATGGTGCCAGACACTCAAAATTTTGATGCATTCATGCAACCAAAAACGATGCTATCATCCAGTATAGTTACAACCAAACAAAGCATGATTCCAGCCTGCTTATAATAAGCATGGATCGGCCCTCCATCCCGGCTCGCCATCCACGCAGCAACCAATCACGCCTTTAGTAGTGGAGTAAGGAACTTTTAGAGCATCTCCAACAGATTAGCCAAAAATAATAACAAAATTTAGTGATTGTGCTATTTTGTAAAATGAATCTCTCTTTAAAAATATAGACTACTACAACAAGCTATCCAAATTGAGACACTCTATATTTAAACTTGCCATGTGGCGCAAGGTCTATGGTGGAGGCTACTATATAATGCATGCGGCATCGGCGCTGGAACGAGGCACCTTGCCTGCGGAGGACGATTGGCGAGCGGCATAGGCAATCTATATTTGGATAGTGGAAGTCCAAGAATGAGAAGCTATCTATTTTGGAAGTCACATCATAGTCTGTTGGAGAGCTTTTTTTCTGAGAATAGCTAAATTTAGCTTTGCAAAACAATTTAGACCATCTTTTGGAGATGCTCTTAGGTGCCTAAACGATTTTGACCGTGTAGAAACATTTATCTAAGAAACATAGCGATTCTCTTCGGTACAAATAACAATTCCTGTACACTTGGATAATGAGCTTGGGGAGGGTGTTGGTGCTATGCCAGGCGTGTTTCCTCGGTTTCCTGCGAACGATTCTCTGGAACATTCCTAGCCTAAATGGTTAGCTAATTTGTATAAGCTGGATTAAGAGACGGTTCCTAGGAACGAGCCCGGTGTGTGGACACTTGGCAGCAAGATCTTTTGAGTACTTGCATCTCCTTTTCTGTCTTCAGATTGCATCTTCCTTTTCACCTTCACACAAGTCCGAGTACCCAACGCCGTCCACTAGCGAATAGCTGACCTAGTACTGATTTCCTCTCACACATAGGAGTAGGCGTGAGACAGGTGACACGATAGATGATTCTTGATTCCTTTGGTTCACGGGAACAAGAAAAACGAAGGAACAAAGTTCATATAATATTTTTTACTGTAGCGGTTTTTCAACAAACAAGTTCGTGTAAACCATTCCGGAGGAAATAAAGCCACACATATACTAATAAGGAATGAAAAAATGATCATAACTAATGGAAATCTTTCCCGTGGCTCTCGCGTGCGGCGTGCCCTCTCACTCACTAATCAAGCGTTTTCTGACAGGTTGCTGTAAGTGTAAGCGATCACATGAGCATATCCACATTTTTATTAGGAGGACCCTTTTCCCTTAAACTCCCTATAAGGGTTTGAAAAAATATATATAATTCCAAGGTATATAGAAGTGCAAGTGAACATATCTACGTCTTTACTGCAAGTGTAAGTGAGCATATCGACAACTTTATTAGGGAGGATCCTTTTACTTTAAACTAGACAATGAAAACAAATAATTCCAAGTGTGAACTCAAAGATGTTGGGGCTCGACGGGTGGAGGCGACTCCAGGAGCGACTGGCAGGCGACACGGCGGGATCCCCGCCGCCGCTGGAGAGCTCCTCGCCATCGTCGCCGTCGAGGTATGGAAACTCGCCGCCGAATCGGTATGAGTCTGGGCGTTTGGAGATGCGTGGTAGTCCTTCGGGGGAGGCGCAGGCGGAGCCCGCCAAAGTTGCGCAAACCCTAGGCAGGGCTGGTTCGGGTGCGGGTGGTGCGGAGTTGGCGGAGGATACGCAGAGGAAGGGTAGATGTTCCTCCATGCGCATCGATCTAGGTGGTGCTAGGGTGATGGATGTGGAAGAGAAGGTCTCTGATACTCCTTCACCTGATGCAGATTTGACGAAATCGAAGTGGGGCGATGGGAAAGTCCCATCCTCTGCTTCATTGGTGATTTTGACCCATTTGTTATTCAATTTGGCCAGATTACTCCAATCAAAGTTCGATAATCTAAGGATTTGCTGGGTATTGTGTTGGAAAATCCACACAAATCTAAGAAAGGGGAAATTAGTCATCTACAATCTGTTGAAGAAAATCTGGCATCAATACAATGGAGAGCTGAATTTCCCTCAATCAGAGAAGCTGACAAGAAAAAACAGGGTAATCGGAGATATTCTTTTCCCATGAGCAGACCCAAACGGGAATCAATTAGGGAGATGAATCAAAGGCCTTTCAATGCTGTTGGCAATGACAAATTAAAATTAAAAAATTTTCCGATTGAACTCTGTTGGCCATCGGTTGGTGGTGAAAATGTGCCTGATGAACAGATCAATGCAAATAAGCGCGGGGATGGTTTGAAACCAGACAAGAATTTGGGCAAGGCCCAGTTTGATCGGTGCTTTGGGCCACCTATCAAGGTAAAGGTAATTGGGGGTGTGTTGGGCTGTGGCCCAGAGAATAATACTGGTGACAGACAAAAGGTGAGGGACACATGTGTGGGGGTGGATAAGGGTGTGTCTGGAAACCCTACTCACCAAACCACTCCCCATGTCCTGGTGGCGGCGCCTCCCTCTCTCCACAACTCATATCTTGGGTTAGGATTCAGGAATGCTAACCTTAGCAAGATAGCCAGCCACTTTTGGGGGAAACCTAGTTCACCTTCTTTTGCTGATACTCTTCGGTTCCAACCTGCACAAGTGGTGCAGATCATGGATTGAGATGGTTGGGAGCGCAGAGGGCTGGGCAATGATGATCGTGGAGCTAAGAAATTTGATCGTGGTGGGGGTCTTCAAGGTGCTCGAGGAAATGTCTGGGAGAGAAAGAAGGTTCAGCCTGTGAGGCAACCTCAAGAAGCTGATGGGGACAACAATAAGAATGAAGGTGAAGCTAAGCCAGCAACAAAGAAAGAAGAAGAAGTACCTCGAGAGAAGATGTCAACTCAAGGGGCTAACAACAGGGAGACCTGGGGCAAGAATATGGCTGCCAGACAAGATACAGGGGGCTCTAAACAAGGTATGATCCCTGGCAACAATACTCATGAGCAGTATCCTAGGGGGCAGCAAGGCAATAGAGGTCCTTGTGATTTCTGTGGGATGGGGAATCATCTATAAAATGAATGTAGATTCCAGAACTGTGAGATTTGTGGTTACAACAACCATACTACATTTGAGTGTAGAAATTGCCTGCCTTGGAACATGGGACCTGAACTTTGTGTTGTACAAGTAGAAGGTCAGAGCTTCTTCTACATTCCAGAGAACATAGATCCTAAGGTGGCCAGAGAAAAGGAAAGCACTGCCATAATTTCAATTGTTGCTGGTGAAGCCACAAGTAAACAGGTGGAAAATGAATTTGACAAACTGTATGGGTCTGAAACTTGGAAATGGAAGGCAAAACCTCTATCTGACAAGAAATTTATTATGAGGTTGCCTAGTGTCAAGGTGCTGCAGCAATGGAAACACTTCAAATTCTTACCAATGGAGTGTGCTGATGCTCAAATGAAGGTTGACCCATGGTCCCCTTGTGTTGGAGCAATTGGGCAACTGCAAGAAGCTTGGTTCAGGGTCCACAACATTCCAACAGATCAGAGATCAGTGAGGACTGTAGCCCAGGTTGGGGGTTTAGTTGGAAAAGTGCTGGAAGTTGATAAAGCTACTAGATTCAGTCCAGACTTTGTAAGGATGAAAATAGCTTGCATGGACATCACCAAAGTCCCTAGCACTGCCAGAAGTGCTTTGGGCAGATACATCTATGAGTTCATATATGAGAGGGAAGTGGTGGTTGAAGAAAATGAGAAGGTGTTGAGGAGTGGGATAAAAGTAAGTGGTGAAGCTAAGGACACACCAAAGAAGCCTACACCCAATGCTCAGAATCAAAGCAAAGCTGCACAGCCTGAGAGGTATGGTGGGAGGTTTGCAAGAGCTGGTCATGACAATGACAGTCAGTACAATTCTAAGAAACTCCAGACTGCCCCCCACAGGTTGGAAGTGCCAATGTTAACAAGAGAAAGTTCATGGGTGATGCACAGAAAAGCTATAGAAGACCAAGTTTTGATGATGACCCTGAGGGGAAGGTGGATATTCCTGAATATATTGATGACTCTGATTCTGAGAGTGAATCCCTCAGTGACAAGCTGAAGCAGATAGATGCTTATGGTGATAGTGGGCAAGGCTGCTCTAAGGAGGTGAATGGGGGAGATCATCAGCAAATCTTTGTGTTTGGTCAGTTTCAATCTGATGATATTCAGTTTGGCTTATTCAAAAATGCTCAGGCAAGCAAGAGCAAGAATACTCTGCCAGAAAGTGAGATTATTGCAACTGATGATACTGGAATACCTATCTTCAGCTCTCCTGAAGTTATTGCTGAGGATGATCAGATCATCAACACTCAGGGGAGTCTAGCCATTGAAGATATTGCTGAAGCAAATCATGAAGCAAGTGAGCAAGCCAATCTAAATGATGGGATTCAGTCGTCTGCTACCATTCTTCAGAAGGAATTGAGGAGGAGCAGCAGGCTTCAGCATGACTTATTGAAAACAACTCAAGAAAAAGGTGAAGATATGGCTAAAAAAAGGAATCTGGAAGGTACCAATACACCCTCTTCTGTGCCCCTTAATAATTCTAGCATTGCTGAGTTATCTGTTGCTGATTTCAATAATATTTCAAGTAAAATGGGTATTGATGTGTCTAGGAATGATGCTAAAACCTTTGATCTAATGAAAGAGATTGAAATTGCTAGGGGTAGCTTGTACCGAAAACAGCAGTAACTTAAATCTTCTGTTAGAATTACTGAATGTGCTGAAGAAAACAATGACAATGAAGTGCTTCAATTAGAATGGCATCAAGAGGAAACCTCTGAGCCTGATAATAACCACAAAGCTGCTTTTAGGAGCAAAAAGAGAGAAAGAAGGAAAGTCCTTAAGTTCTCTCCTACTGGAAGCAATAGAAAGAGAAAAGTTCAGGAAGATCCTGACAAAGGTAAACAAAAATGGAAGTTTAAAAGAAAATGAATATACAAGGTCTTGTCTGGAATTGTAGAGGCCTTAAAAAAAGAGGCTTATCTACTTTTCTTAGGGATCTTATTCAACAACATCAGTTCCATTTTATTGGTCTTCAAGAAACAATGATTGAGGATTGTCCTGATTCACTTCTCAAGAAGTTTGATCCTAACCTAGACTATCTTTGGTTGCATAATCCCTCTAGAGGTAGGTCTGGTGGGATTCTTGTTGGGGTTAAAATTGAGCTATATGATGTAGGTGCCTTTAAACAAGGGGATTATATGCTGCAAATGAATCTTTAGGATAAGCAAAACAAGCTCAAATGGAATTTAGTAATTGTGTATGGGGATGCTCAGGAGGAAGGGAAGATCCCTTTCTTGACTGAATTATCCAACTTCTGTGCTTCTAATAGTGAACCTATGTTAATTGGAGGTGACTTTAATATTATTAGATATGCCTTTGAGAAAAATGGTGATGGGGGAGTTCACAAGCACACTGATCTGTTCAATGACCTTATCAATTTTTATAATTTGAGAGAAATTGAGCTAGGTGGTGGTGGGTATACTTGGTCTAATAACCAGGACCCCCTACCCTAGAAAGACTTGATAGAATTTTGATGATAGCCAGTTGGGAGGATTGCTTTCCTCAAGCTGTGGTTAGGAAGTTACCAAGAGAAGTCTCTGATCACAACCCACTTATCCTCTCACTGGGGGTCTAGAAAAAGAATGTCACAATTCAGTTTAAATTTGAGCTGAGTTGGTTGACAAATCCTGATTTCTTGCCTAGAGTTAAGAAAATTTGGGAAACTTACTGTAAGGTTGATTCTAGTCTTGGTAGGATTCAACAGAAGCTGAAGCTTATCAAGAAATCTTTCAAGGGTTGGGGATTTAGTCTACAGGGTGAAATGAGGAAGAGGAGGAGATTGATTCAGGCTGAACTAGGTGATTTAGAAGAGATTGAAGAAAGAGCTGGTTTGTCCTCTTCATCTTGGATCAGAAAGTCTGATCTATTAACTGAAAACATGTCTTTATTGCTCCAAGAGGAGGCATATTGGCATAATAGAAGTCACGAAAATCGGTTGCATAAAGGTGACTTGAATACTAGCTATTATCATAGGTATGCTAATGGGAGGAGAAGAAAGTCTCTTATTCATAGTTTAGAAGATGAGGGGGTTATTATTGAAGGGGATAAAAATCTGTTAGACCATGCTACTCAGTATTATAGAGGCTTGTTTGGCCCTGAGGAAACTTATGATATAGCCTTAGATCCTGCACTATGGGATGGTTGCTACAAACTTTCTGATGATGATAATAAAAATCTGTGTAAAAATTTCTCTGAGGAAGAAATCAAAATAGCCCTTTTCCAGATGGAAAAAATAAAGCTCCTGGTCCTGATAAATTCCCTATTGAATTCTTCCAACACTGTTGGGAGATTGTGAAACAGGATCTAATTGGTCTCTTCCATGAATTTCATGAGGGGAGGGCTGACATTAGTAGACTAAACTATGGGATTATCACCTTGTTGCCCAAGATTAAAGATGCTACAAGAATCCAACAATATAGACCCATATGTCTGCTAAACTGTCTTTATAAACTGATTACAAAAGCACTTACTATCAGGATTGAACCTTATGCTGAAAAACTAATTCATTCCCATCAAACTGCCTTTATGAAAGGTAGAGTGATCACATCTGGAATCATGTGTCTCCATGAGATTATTCATGAGACTAAGAGGAAAAAACAAATTGGTGTCCTTCTCAAGATTGATTTTGAGAAGGCTTATGATAAAGTATGTTGGAAACTGTTGTTTGATTGTTTGGAATTGAGAGGTTTTAGTAAAAAATGGTGTGATTTGGATTAAACAAGTTGTGTCGGGGGCACTTGTGAACATCAAGGTTAATGATTCCATAGGTCCTTATATCAAAAGTTTCAAAGGTGTCAGACAGGGTGATTCTTTATCACCTATTTTATTCAATTTTGCAGCAGACTGTCTCACTAGAATGGTTATCCAAGCACAGAAAAACAATATGGTTGTAGGTTTGGTTGATCATATTATTCCAAGAGGGGTGGCTGTTTTACAATACGCTGATGATACTATCATCTACTTGAAGAATGATTTGGAGGGGGCTAGGAATATTAAAATGTTGTTATATTACTTTGAACTTATTGCTGGGTTGAAGATCAACTTTAGCAATGATGATTTAGCTGAGCAATATGCTCATATCTTCAATTGTCAAGTTGGGTCTTTCCCAGTTAAATACTTAGGGGTCCCAATTAGTCCAAGTAGGCTGCATGTCAGTGATTGGATACCTCTCACTGATAATTGTTCTAAAAAATTGGATGTCTAGAAAGGTAACTCCACTACTATGGCTGGGAGAGCAACTCTGATTACTGCCAGCCTAAATAATGCACCTTTGTATCACATGTCTATCTACAGACTTCCTAAAACTGTAGTTGAGAAAATTGATAAAGCCAGAAGAACCTTCTTTTGGCAAGGGGGAGGAACAAAAAGAAAATATCATTTAATCAAGTGGCCTGTGATTTGCAAAAATAAAAAGAAAGGTGGTGTTGGTATTAAAGATTTAGACAGGCTGAATATCAGTTTGTTATGCAAATGGTGGTGGAAGTTGGAAAATGAAAAAGGTTTATGGCAGGATCTGATAAAAGCCAAATATTTGATGAAGGATTCAACTTATTCTGTTTCTCATAAGCTAAATAATTCTCATATTTGGACAGAACTGCTCAAAATTAAAAAGCTATATCTAAAGGGGAGAAAGATCAAAATTGGGGATGGAAAGAATACTAGTTTCTGGCTTGATGCCTGGCTTTTTGATGATCCTTTGTGCTTACTCATTCCTGAATTATTTGTTCTTTGTGAAATGAAGAATGTTACTGTATTTCAAGTTAAGACTGGGGGGAAGTGATAAACTTTAGAAGGTGGCTACCAGGGGAGCTCAGGGAGGTCTGGAATCAAATATGGAACTTGGTTTCTGCTTTTGTTCTATCTGATTCACCTGATAAGGTGGAATGGACTCTGGGTAGTAAAAAAAGTTTTACTGTTAAAAGCATGTATGAAGCTTTGTCTTCCTCTGAGAGTGGTGTCTATATGAAACACATTTGGAAAAGTCCAATCCCCCCCAAGATCAAATACTTCATGTGGTTACTCTCATGCAAAGTAGTGCTAACTAAGGATAATCTGTTGAAAAAGAACTGGGTGGGTAGTCCTGATTGTTATTTTTGTTCAGCTGATGAATCACTTGATCATCTATTCTTTCAATGCACTGTTTCCAAAGTGGTGTGGGGTTGTGTTGCTAAGTGCTTCGGAGCCACTAACCTTCCAGAAAATCTGGATGATTGTTGGGGTTGGCTGGACAATTGGTTCCCAAATGGGAAACATTCTCATGTGTTTGGGGTCTCTGCTATTTGCTGGGCGATTTGGTGTTCTCGCAATAAGGCCTGTTTCGATAAAAAATTGATTAAAAGTCCACTGGACATTATTTGCCATGCAATTGCACTCATGAGAGTTTGGACAGGTCTATTCAAGAATATTAACAAGGAAGACATGGACGCTGGAATTGACATGATGTTGAAGGTCGCCTTGGGCATTCTAGCTTCGAAGAAGAGCAAGCCAATGCCGGGGGAGCAGCAGGAATCTGGTGATGCTCCTGATGCTGAATGAACGCTGTCGGTATGCTGATCAAGTTCGGAGGGGCGCCTGGATGTGAAGCTCTGTCTGCTATCTGAAACTTGATCGTAATTCAGTCGTGTGATCCTAAAAACTGAAACTGGTTCCCTTTGTTGCCCGTGGGGGCGTTCCTCTTGCCCAGGTGGTTAAGCGCAGTCTGTAATAAGTGCTATGTTTGCTGGTGTGGGTGTCCTCGTGTGCAGGGTGGTTAAGCGCTCCCCTCTTCTCTCCCTAGGGCCTTCTCCTTACCCCCTCCTTGGTAGTCCTCTTTGTTGTTCTTTCTCCTTCGGTTTCTAACACTGCTGTATTTCCGTTTTAATGAAATGGAAATGGGGAGTCCCCGATTCAAAAAAAATAATTCCAAGTTATAGAGAAGTGCGCATATCTACTTTTTTTATTGGTGAGGCTCATTTTACCGTAAGTGTAAGTGACCATATCAACATTTTTATTAGTGAGGACCCTTTTTTCTTTAAGCTCCCTATAGGTGATTGAAATTACAAAACTTCCCCTTCGTTATATGGAACGGCATGTCATTGGTTAAAATCTTCTTTCTCCTTTCTCTTTCCTCTCTTCCTCCTCTCTCGCACCACCACCACCAACATCAATGGGGCCCACCTGCATGCTTCTTTTTTAAAGGGTGTTGCACACAAGGCTAATTTGTGTAATACATAGGATGGCACCCATTAGATTTGATTCGAGGCTTCAAATTTTGGATGTGAGGAAGGCAGAATGCCAATATGCAAAATAGACGGCCCTGATTCTAGAAATTTTATAGCTGGCAACCTGCAGCCTGGCAAGGAACTGCAATCTCCTCTCGACAGGTCATCTACCATCTACCATTATCCTTATTTTTGAATACCAACTTCTGTGTTTTTCGTGTAGCCTCGTCTAGCCAAAGTGCCAAACGCTGGTCCATACGAAACCACACTCTGCAGCAGTGTTAGCTGACTCTAGTTAAAAAGAAGGTACATGAATTTCTGATACGCTCATCAGTTGTTTGTTAAAATGCCATACTGATTCATCTTGTCCTAATTTTTGAGGGTGCCATAAATTTAGGTGGAGGCCATGTAATCATCAGGAATGCAGTCTTCATATTTTTCTTCACTCCTAACAACTTCAACGATCTGGCTTGATTGTTTCAGTTTTGCCATTTTCAGATGCCATAAATTCTAAGAAATGAACACTCACGTTTCACTGCCTATGGATGTTTCTTCAATTGATGAAACATCTCGGACCCCGATTGTGACTCTAATCAGACCCCTCCTACATAAAGGTCCAACGAATGCGAATAGGATGACAGTATGCTTCCCCTAAACCCTAAACCCTAAACCCTAAAAGGTTAGTCAACATCGCATTTGGTTAAGCATACAGGAATCCTTAACCTTCGTTAATGGCACACTAAGCTTCGTTATATTCGATCAAAATAACTAAAGGTTTCATTTCTTTCTTTTTAGTCAAAATTTTCAGGTTACTATGAACAACAATGGTTACAGCCTCTCAGTACATATTTGGAGCCTTGGATGCACCTTTTTTTTCCATGGCAACAACAAAGCCTCCTTGGAGTAAGTATGAAGGGGTGGGTTATTGAATGAATGGTTGCAATTACTTTTACATAGTTATCAATTATATGATGCAAATCCTTCCATCCAGTAAGGTCTCCCTTTGAAGGATTTCATACATGTATATGCTGATATCAATATAGATACTGTAATAGATTTATTGATTAAAAGTATAAGATAAGAAAGGCATGCAGTCAAACAACAAAATTATGAGATGCTTCACAGAGTTTGGCACTTACATGATTGGCTTGATTTCCCCATTAGGTTCGACAAGTGCGCTCGCCCTTTAAATATCCATCAGAAAAGCAAAATTTCATTATTAAGTAAAGACACTAAGACTGACATGCAGTTCTAGAAAGAGTAAAAGACAACCATATCTTATATATTGCTTCTTTGATTCTCCCATAGTGAACATATATATTAACTAAAGGCTTCAATTCTTTCTTTCATGCTAAATTTCAGGTTATTATGAATAGCAATGCATACATCCTTTCAGAGCCTTGGCTTCACTATTCTACATATGGCAACAACAAAGCCTCCTTGGAGTTAATATGAAGGGTGGGTTATTGACTGAACGGATGCAATTACTTCTACATGCTTATCAGTTATATGATGCAGATTCTTCCATTCAACTGCTAATCATGGATGGATTCCACATATGCCTGCAATATTCAAAATCTGGAGCAGCAAAGACATACCTCAATTCCGGGATAATCTTTCTTCTGAGGCAATTTCTGAAACTCTGCTTGCAAATTTCGCTTTTCTATAGGACCATGCTACAGTCATGAGTTCCAGGACTGCCATCAAAAGGGATATGTTTCCTACTTCAACTGATGGGAAAAAACAGCATGGTATGACCTCTACATCCTGTCTATGATTCTTAACACTGATACTGTCAAATAGTTGCTCCATTATGAAATCTGCATGTGTTCTATGTTAGAGCATGATGTAAGATATGCATGTATATATTTAAATCTAAGTAAGCTATAAACTTGAACAAAGTTTATTACAATCTGACACACCGATCATATTTCAATTTATGTATCCTTCATGATTTCTTAATGATATATCTTTTTTTTTCTCCAGGTGAAGACTACACATCATACAGAAACTGCAATGTTCGCATGAACATGCCCGACTCTCCCTGGCTACGGCAGTATAGGCAGTCCAACCGAAGGTACTTGCTATCCCTCCACGCCCAACCTATTCAGCATTTCAGCTGAGTACACCCCTCTCATCGTCTTTACATCTACTTTTTTCTATATGTGTTGTCAGCTTTAAATTTATTTTCAAAGGATCATGTTTAGCAGTTGCATGTTGTACATCATGCCAATTTGTTTGTTTCTGAAGCAATGTAAAGACATAAAATAACCACTGTTACAGTAGTCATGAAATTGAGAAAAAATTACACCTGCCGAGCTACATGCGAAGTTGCAAACCACGGCCATGCAGGTGTCTTACTTTCTAAATTGCAGATTTCATGCTGTATCGGTTGTATAATTACTGCAATGGCATCCAAAAGACTCTTGAGGCCTTGTTGAAATAATGCATGATTTAGTGTTGATTTGGGGATTTTGGGGGAAACTCTGGCTGGCTGCTTCCAGACCAGAGAGTGAGTCTATTTCTTCTTCTGACTTTTACATATAGGTCCCTCTACAATACAACATTTACACCAACACTCCCCCTCAAGATGGGCTAAAGATATCTAACATGCCCATCTTGCTACAACTTGGCTCAACTACACTAGGTCCTAGACCCTTTGTAAAGCAGTCCACTAATTGGTCACGCGATTTTGCATACATTAACTTTAGAATCCCACTATCTAGCTTCTCCTTTATGAAGAATCTATCAATCTCAACATGTTTAGTGTGGTTAAACTGAACTGGATTGTTTGCAATATTGATTGCAGCAACATTGTCACAATGAAGCATCATGGTCTCACTTCTCAACACCCGCAGCTCCTTCAACAAGCCTTTTAACCACAACATCTCACATAGACTCAATGCCATTGCCCTATATTCAGCTTCTGCAGTAGACCGAGCAACAACTGCTTGTTTCTTGCTTCGCCGTGAGACAAGATTACCTCCCACAAACACACAATAACCAGAGGTAGACCTCCTATCATCCCTGTAACTTGCCCAATCTGCATCACAGTATCCCTCCAAATCCAGGTGCATGTTTTTTCTAAACCATAACCCTCTTCCTGGGTTCCCTTCAGATATCTCAAAATTCTGTAGACAACTTCCATATGCCCTGTTCTAGGATCATGCATATATCTGCTTACCACACTCACTGCATAAGAAATGTCAGGTCTTGTATGACATAAATAAATCAGTCTACCAACTAATCTCTGATAGGTTTCTTTATTCACGGGATTCCCAGATTGGGCAGTGACTTGATGATTTTTGTCAATAGGAGTACTACATGGCCGACACCCAAGCATTCCAATTTCTGCCAAGAGATCTAGAACATACTTCCTTTGACAGAGAACAATACCCTTAGGTGACCTAGCAATCTCAATTCCAAGGAAGTACCGAAGTGGTCCTAGATCTTTTACCTCAAAGGCTCTTCCAAGATTTTCTTTCAGACACTTGATTTCCTCCACATCATCTCCAGTAATCACTATGTCATCCACATATACCGCCATAATTGTGATAAATGTCCCTCTGTGCTTATAAAAGACCGTATGATCACCATTGCATTGAGTGTATCCCATACCACAAAGCGCCTTCCTAAACTGTCAAACCACGCCCGAGGTGATTTGCTTAAGTCCATACAATGACTTTCTAAGTCTGCATACCTTCCCAACAGTTTGACTATTTGCAAACCCTGGTGGAATCTCCATATATACCTCCTCCTGTAGGTCACCATGAAGAAATGCATTCTTTACGTCCATTTGATGGAGCGGCCAACCAAAATTAACTGCACAAGAGATCAAGGTCCTAATAGTACCCATCTTCGCCATAGGAGCAAAGGTCTCATCATAATCAATGCCATATGTTTGACTGTAGCCTTTTGCAACCAATCTTGCCTTGTACCTATCCACCTCTCCTTTTGGGTTTTGCTTCACAGTGAAGACCCACTTACAACCCACTGCTCTCTTCCCTTTTGGAAGTGGGACCAGTTCCCATGTCTTATTCTTTTGAAGAGCATGCATCTCTTCTTCCATTGCTGCCTTCCACTTAGGATCCTGTTTTGCACACTTCCAGTCCCTTGGAACAGGCACTGTTTGTAAAGATGCAACAAATGCTCTATATGCAGGTGAAAGACGAGAATATGAGAGAAAATTGGCAATGTCATGGTCTGTGCTAAGATGCTCAAATCCAAAGCGAACAGGAGGTTTTCCAAAATTAGATCTAGTATCTCTACGTTGTGCAAGAGGTAACTCTACATGCTCAGGAGTAGGAGGAACATTACCAGCTGACCCAGATTGGGTCGAGGAGTTCAATGGAGAGAGGTCCGAGGAGAGATTTGGGACTGGCGAAACAGGCTGTTGTGGCTGTGGTGTACTGACTTGCTCCCCCTTACTCCTGAACCGCCTCCTTTGGTACACTATTGGCTCCTTCTCAGCTGTTTGCTCCCCCTGACTCCTGAACCGCCTCCTTTGGTACACAATTGGCTCCTTATCAACTATTTCCCTATTCTCTGCTAAACATGGATTTGTCCCAATAATGATCTCTTCACTCCCTTCAACAATCACCTCCTCACTCTCATCATCTATCATCTCTCCATTCTCATGGCTACCACTCCTGATGTCCACAACATTATCCTGATCCACCACTTCCTCCTGAACTTTAGGCACATTCATTGGACATGGGATGGTACCGACAATCACCTCCTTTTGAGCTCCTCCTCCTTCATTCTCCCCCTCTCTACTGTCACCTGCAGTGACTGAAGAGAATTCTTCCAACAACGGATCAAGATCCCATGGTTTTGTGTAGTATGGTTCGAACTCACGAAACGTCACATCCATACTCACAAATAATTTCTTTCCAACAGGGTCCCAACACTTGTATCCCTTTTGTGTGGATGAGTATCCAACAAAAACACACTTCACTGCTTGAGGATCCAATTTTCCCACTGAAGGCCTATAGTCCCTGACAAAGCAAACACACCCAAATACTCTAGGCGGTACTTTAAACTCTCATTGTCCCAAAAGAAGCTCAGCTGGTGACTTCATGCCAAGGATCTTGGATGGCATCCGATTAATGAGATATGTTGCTGTCATTACTGCCTCACTCCACAGATACTTTGGTACATTCATCTGAAACATTAGTGACCTCGCTACCTCCAATAAATGTCGATTCTTCCTCTCAGCTACACCATTCTGGGGTGGAGTGTTGGGGCAAATGGTTTGATGTATAATCCCGTGATCTAAGAGGTATGCCCCAAAGTCATTGTTCACATACTCCTTTCTATTATCAGTACGGATAATCCGGATCTTCGCATCAAATTGATTCATGACTAACTTATGGAAGTCTTGGAAGCATCTAAGAACCTCATGCTTACCCCTCAGCACATATATCCATGTCATACGAGTATAGCAGTCAATAAATGTGACAAACCACTTAAATCCACTCACCGATGTGACTGAGTAGGGACCCCAAACATCAGAATGTATTAACATAAAGGGTTCACAACTCCGAAGACCAATGCTAGGATAAGTTGATCTTGTATGCTTCCCAAGTTCACAGGAATCACACACAAGTTTGCTTCTATCCACGTCCTTAAAATCATCAGGATATAGTTTACTCAAACCTTCAAAAGGGAAATGTCCTAACCGACGATGAAGCAAGACGATCTCCCTCTCCTTTGCTCCAGTTGCTGCTGCCAATGCTGACTCTGCATGGTTGATCAACCACAACCCATCACGCCTGACTCCAGTCCCAATCACTCTCCCCGTCCTCTTCTCCTGAAAGACACAGGAATTTTCATCAAACGTAACAGTGCATTTGAACTAATCAATAAGGGAACTGACAGAGAGAAGATTGACTGGAAATGAAGGAACATGCAAAACAGATGATAGACAAAGAGATGGAGTGCACTCTATAGATCCTGCACCATGAATGGGTTGGGAGGTGCCATCAGCAGTTTGAATGGTCTCAGAGAATGAATGTGGAGTGTATGTCTTAAAAGAACTAGATATGCCTGTGACATGTTTGGAAGCTCCTGAATCAATAACCCATTCTATGTTATGCCTATATGTGGATGCAAGTGCCTGTGCCTGAGTACCTCTGCCCAAGTGGGCATAGTTGGCAAAGTTACCAAAGTGACTAGTAGTGGCAATCACAGGACCATCTGAAATAGTTTTGGAGCTTTCCAATCCTTCCATTTTCTACCATTGTTCCCACTGCTTGGCTTGTTCCCCTGTCAAAGTGAAAAGTGGAGCCTTCTCCCTCTTCAGATCCTCTAAATAACTTATCAGCCTAGCAATTGGATGAGCAGCGGCCTTCTTCTCCTTCACCAAATCAAACTCCCTCATCTTAGCCAACACCTTAGCCTCCAATTCCCCTGTCCTAGACATAACAGCAACCAGCTCCGCCTCCAAAATCTGCATCCTCAATTCCATCTCTGCTTTCACCTTGGTTTCCATTTCCAGCCGATATGCCTCAGTCACCTTCCTAAGCTTATGCAACATCCTCTCTATTTCCGCCTTCACGCCGGACACCATCTGATTCACCTCCTTGTATATATCTGTAGCGGTGGCTAGGACAGTGACCGACTCCCCCACAACATCAGTCGCAACCTCTGTCTTCTTTTCTGACTCCATCTTCCTTCTCTGTTCCTGAACACGCACAACACAAGCAGTCAACTCCCCACAGCACCAAAAACAGCACCGCAACCGACTCCCGCCAACCAGCACCGCACAATAAGTAACCAACTCTCCCCTTTTTCTTCGACACTAGCTACACCAGCAGCCAACTCCCTTCTTTCTATAGCAGACGCACACCAGTACCTTCTCCTTCAGCAGCAGATTACAGCACTGCAGTAAACCACCACACTTTTCTTCACTTCCCAATCAATGCCAATCTCAAATAGTAACAATCAGCCACATTAACAAGCAATAGCAAAAGCGGTGCCCTTTTTTTCCTTCTTTTCTCAACGAGCAGCAGAGCTTCCAACCTTCCCAAATTCCTACCTCCCAGGACCTCAACCGCAACACACACACCACTACGAGCAACCTTACTCTTCTTGCTCTCTTCTCTGCTACAACTGAACTGTACCCAGGCCAAAGACCGCAGCGTCTCCTTCCCAGGCCAAAGATCGCAACGTCTCCACTTCACCCAAAGCAACTCCCTTTTTTTATTTTTTTTATTTTACCACGAGATGTCCTTCTCAGCAAGCCGCTACACAGGGCACAACTTGCCTCACGCTCCTGGATCGGATCACGCTCGTGCCTCCTGGATCACGCTCGCGTAGGCCACACGTCTGCACACACCCACGCAGCTTCCTCTCCCGCCGGCTAGACTCCGCCTCTGGTGACCCGCGCCGCCGAGTCGCTGCCCCTACGGCTCCTACCTGGAGCCGCTCCTGGCCGCGTGCTGCTCCCGTACGCTCGCCGTGCAGCACCAGCACTTGCGCCGCCGCGCCGCTTCCTGCTCACGTCGGCCGCGCCGACGCCTCCTGCTCGCACCAGCCCGTGCCGACACTGCGCGACTAGCTCGCGGCGAAGCTCGTCGCCGCCTCCACACAGTCGCCCCGCGCAGTCCACCACCTCGCAAGCTTCCTGCGCCCGCGCTTCAAGCCCGCGGCCACACATCGCCGCAGGTACGACCCTCGCCACGGCAAACCCTAGCTCTGTATACCATGTTGATTTGGGGATTTTGGGGGAAACTCTGGCTGGCTGCTTCCAGACCAAAGAGTGAGTCTATTTCTTCTTCTAACTTTTACATATAGGTCCCTCTACAATACAACATTTACACCAACATTTAGAATTGTAAGATTTGTTATTGTTATTATATATAGATTACATGATGAGTTCCTAACTATAATGTACATAAAGATTGCAGCAAACAAGCAAGTAAATGATAGGTAGATTTTTTTATCTGTATTTTACCCTTCTTTGTCTCTTTTCATATGCTTGGTATAGTAGACTTGATGTCTCTTTTCAAGAAGAAAATTTCCTCTAATACATGTTCCTGTTCATTAATGTTGTCATATTCTTCTGAATAAGCAGGACTGGTGAGTCCCAATTGGTTCCCATGTCTCCTCCGCTTACTCTAAATCTTGAATCTGGATCAGTGTACGTGCTGCTATTTAAGCAAATGCTCAAAGTGAACGTCTTTGTATTGAAGGTTGTAGCATGCCAGTCTATCCATCTCTACCTAAGGTGTGCTTAAGACCTCTTTGCTATATGCTTATCTTTACACGTTTGTCATCCCTTAAAATGACAACGCTTCCCAGGGAGGTCTATTTTCTTGCTATGAAACTTGCCAAAATTACAAGTGAATCATACCAGATGAGAAGGTCTTATCATGAGAAGATGTACACTGTGATCGAATCTGACAGGTGCCAGTACTTATAGAGCCATCAGTTCTTTTTGGCCATGAAAGGAATATCAAATTAGGCCAACTTAACAAAATGTTTTTTAGTTAATACTTGACAGAAATGGATTGGTTGCAGTGGCCTGCCAAAATCACATTCATCAGATTAATGGTTGAGTCTTGAACTAATTGGGAGACTAATTCACTCAATCAGTACTCAGTACACACATAATGTGATGAGGGCGCCATAGCATGCTACCACACAATATCCAAATAGCAACTGAATGCATGAATCACAAAGATATTCTATTGATTAATAATATGCAGCAAAATATAACCTTTTACACTGATAGAGGTAAAACTTTTAACACTGACAGAGGTAGTTTTTTTTCGAACAAGGGGGATCCCTCATTTCCATTACCATCGCAACGGAAATACAAGAGTTGGAGACAGTTTAGAAATAAGCAGAAGAAGCTGCCCAAGACAACAGGCAGAGATTGAGAAAAGTAAAAACTTGCTGCACGCAGGCAGACTTTGAGTTTGATAACGATCTGAATAAACACATTATGCCATCAGACGTCGACTATCTTCATGGGTCTTCAGCATCACCGGCTCCCATCTTCATGGCTCTTCTTCCTCAGCAGCGCCGGGGAGGTTACCTGGGGACGAGTCCTTGACGCTGGCATCCGCAATCCTGGGCAACAACGGCATCTGATCCTGTGTCGCCATCAGACCAACTGCAATCTTGAACATGGTGTCGACTCCCACGAGCATAGATTTCTTCTCATCTGGTTTCAGGAGACCTGCCCAATGTTTCATCAAGGCACACGCGTGACTAATAATCGATAAGGGATTTTTCAGGGTTTTCCTTTCAAAGCAAACATTATTACGCGTTTTCCAAATTGCCCAACACACCGCAGCGACGCCAATGGCGTAGAACTGCTTAGCATTTGGCAGCCACTTCTGGCACCAAGGCCAACACTGATCAAAACAACTTGGCACATTGTCAGCCCCTATGCTGGTAGCTACAATCGCCCACACACTTTTGGCTACCGAACACTGAAAAAGAAGATGGTCAACCGTTTCCATTTGAGAGCAGAAGACACAGCTAGGATCACCCTGCCATTGTCTTTTAACCATGTTTTCCTTGGTTAGGATAGCTTTATTAGCCACTAACCATAGGAAGATTTTAATTTTTGCTGGGATTTTCCCTTTCCAGATGTGTATAAAAGACAGACCACTTTCATTCTTAGTTAATGCATTATATGTGGATTTCACAGTAAAGGTTTTTTTCTCCCCTAATCTCCATTGCACACAATCCTGGCCATCAGACAACTGGATATTTCCAATTGCTAGTAGGATCCCATTCCACACATTATCTAGCTCAGGAGTAAGCCATCGACAGAAGGTTATATTCACTTCTTTTTTGACCACCTGGGCCACACTAACCTCCTTCTGATCACACAACTTAAACAGATCAGGGTGTATCTTAGATAGGGGCTCATCCCCTAACCATCTATCATACCAGAATCTAGTATAATGACCATTTTTTATCACAAGTTTCCAGCCCTGCAGGTATATCCCTCTTATTTTCAATAAATCAGACCAAATAGGTGAATCACCCTGCTTATGCTTAACATTAGCTATAGTTTTATTCCTCAGATACTTATATTCAATAATATCTTGCCACAAGCCTTTTTCTTTTTCCAATTTCCACCACCACTTGCAAAGGAGACTAATATTCATCAAGTTTATGTCCTTAATCCCCAGGCCACCCTTCTTCTTACTCTTATGCTTTGGTCCACTTGACTAGGTGATATTTTCTTTTAGTGTGACCACCCTGCCAAAAGAAAGTTCTTCTAGCTTTATCCATTTCTTTTATGGTAGTCTTAGGAAGTCTATAGATCGACATGTGATATAAGGGAGTTGACAGAGGTAGCTAGCTTATGGCAAATGCATTAACGGAAAGTGTGTCACTGATCTTCCAGTTCCACTGGAGAGGCGGCTGCCTGATGGCTTTAGAGAAGATTGACCTTCAGGTCATCAGGAGTGATGACGCCCTTCATCTCGTACATGGTGACGGCGCGGTTCATCATATCAGTCACGCCCATGTAGTAGCCCTCGTTCTTGAGCTGTTCTTCATTGTATGCGAGCTCCTCCTTGAGCCGATTTGCCTCGGCCGCGAGCTGCTCCTCCAGCTGGGCGCTCTTGGCGGCATGCTCTGCCTTGAGCTGCGCGACTTGAACATTGGCTGCCTGAAGCCGCGCGACTTCAGCATTGGCCGTTTGCAGGTGACCAAAGAGCTGGACGACGTCCTCATTCAGATGGTTGTTGCGGTCATTGGCCGCACGGAGGTGGGCGATGAGACCGGTGGTCTCGGTGTCGTGCTTGGCTCTGGCAGCCCTCAGCTCCTCCTGCCATTGAGTGTTCCAGGTCTTCAGCAAGTTCAGCTCCTGATTTAGCTTCGTGATCATGGCCGCCTGCTCTTCAGCTTTGGTTATGGCCTCCCACAACTGCGACGAATTGCTAGCCCACATCCTCTGCGGCGCCGGCGGGGTGACTTCATTGCTGCCTCCATTACTAGCAGCTTGAGCTCGAGGTACCTCCCGCGGAGCTGGTGTGGACTCACTTTGTTGCGGCAGCGGAAATTGCCCGCTGTGGCCTCCAGTGCTAGAAGCACTGATAGGATGGAAGGCCGGTGGCGAAATGTTGACGCTACTGCCTCCAGTGCTAGAAGCTATGATAGGAGCCAAGCCCGGCTGCGGAATGTTGACGCTGCTGCCTCCAGTGCTAGAGGCTATGATAGGACCCAGGCCCGGCGGCGGAATGTGCACGCTGCTGACTCCAGTGCTAAAAGCTCGAGCGAAGCCCGGCGGCGACGTCGGCAGGGGCTGTGGTTGGGACAAGATCGTCCCTGGCGACAACCTGCTGCGCTTCCTCGCGTTCTCTGTAGCAGCACCGACGGCAGCAGCACTAGTACCAGCAGCTCCGGCTTCCACTTTCACCGCAGACTACAGTGGGGCGAGGGCGGCCAGGTCGCCGATGGGCATCTCACGGTTGGCCAAAAAATCCTTGATATCGATGCACTCCATAGCCTTCAGCTTGCACCGGGTCGGTGAGCTGTACTCGACGCGCGTTCTCCCTCCTCGGCTTTACCCACTTCACCGGGCACTTCCACCCTGATGGGCAATCCAAGTAGAAGTACCTTGACTTCCACCCGCTGCGGTTGTGGCTGGGCAGATTGTCGGTAAAGAGACGCTGGCGCCGGCGCTCACCGCGGCTGACGTCGTGGTACGGCTGGAAATGGTGGAACCCTGTTGGCTTGCCCTCGTGTCTCTGAGCGCATATGGAAAAGAAGTGCCGGAACACGGACACCAGCGGCGCCTCCTTGGCGTCCTGGCACCGCAGCACGAAAGCGGCCATGTAGCTCCACGAGTTGGGGGTGAGCTGGGACGGCGCGAGCTGGAAGTGCCGGAGAACCTTGATGTAGAAGTCGTGGAGCGGGAAGCGGAGGCCGGCGTCGAGCGCCGCTGCGTAGACGCACATCTTGTTGGAGCCCACCGGCGGCGGCTTGCAGGCTCTCCAACCCAAGTGCCCGGCGCAGACAGGACTGAGCTCTATAGGCACGCCATGCTTGCTGCACAGAGCGACGATCGTGTCTTGGCTGGTCAGCGTGGAGGGGATCTCCGACTCTGTAGGCCAAGACAGGGCCGGGCCAGCGGCACTGCTGTTGCTGAAGAAGAGCTTTGAAGTGGCGTCGTCGAGGGCAGCTGCCTCGCCGAGGTCCACGACGGAGCTGCTGGAGGAGGTCGCCATTGCCGTGGCGAGGGAAGGGCGCTGCGGCACTGGTTTGGAAGGAACGACGCCGGAGCTCGACGGCCGCCCGGGGCAAGTGACGGCAATGGCGTGGGTTTGGCTACTCGGCTTGTGAGTGGTGGTGTATATAAAGTGAGCTGGTGTGAACAAGTGCTCAGTTTGTTCTCGGCACTCGAAGAGCCAGAAGCGTGTTTTTACACCGAATGGCCACTGCTAGACCTTCTAGTTGCACCACTCTGCGATGCATGCTAGTGTGAAAAGTAATCCAAACCAACTGGAGCGTGGCATGTAAAACGAACACATTACGGTATTCAACGCTAGATTAATTCTCGGACGCGTAGTGGAACGGTGCACTCGAAGCAACAGAAGCGTGTCGTGGAATGCTGCGCCTGAAAAAAGATTTAGGTAGTATTTTTTTCAATATTTTATTTAAATTTTAACAAAGTATGACTTCTCAATAAACAAGATTTGTGTTCATTTTGGAGAGGAAATATATTCCTAGTCGAACTTACAAAAATTGTGTTTATCTTGAAAAAAAAAATCAAAGCTAATACAAGCCAATTTAATTTGTTTAACTTTAAAAGAATTAACTAAAATAATATTTTTTTTATTGCCTCAACCTTACAGTACAAGCTGTAGTATCTGAACTTAACTAGAAAAATATGGTTGCTAGTATAGAAAGGGGACAAGCAAGAATCAGAACACGTGAGCTAAATCTTGTTTCTCCTTGCTAGGCATAAAAAGGAGAAATGGTTCTAGTAATTCCTGAGTGAAACGTTTCTCGCCTGATCCGTTTAACAATAATTATACTGCTGCTTGCAAGAATCAGAAACACTTCTAGGTTGCCAATCCAAACTTATGCAACACTTCAATTTGTGAAACGCCTAAAAAGCACATGAGTTCTTCTTTAAAAGGCGTTGCATACATAGAGGAATGGAAAACACAGAAAAGTATAGACAACTGAAATATAGGAAACATGGAATACATATTTATATTGTTAAACATATTATATGAAAATATACCTCGTGACAAATCAAGTGCTATATACTTTCTCAACTATTTTTTCAAATAAATATTTATATTTTTATATACATAATTGGGTAAGTTATATACATAATTGGGTAAGTTTATAATGTACTACGTAAAATATAAGACTTTGGTAGAATAGTAATTTTTTTCTTTTGAACAGAACGAAGGACTGCTACTCCATGTCAAGCAAATGCCAAACGAAATGAATAATAATTTGCGGATGGAGGTTTGCAGATTTGCCTGCTACCTGCCTGGTCGTGTTCAATCCAGACTCAAGTCCAGCGCTAGCCCGCCTAGCTGCATGCTCTGATTTTGCCTATGGACTTTTGGAGTTGGGAGTTGAGACGGTAAAATAAGGCCTCGTTTAGATCCATCCCGAATCGGCGCCTGCTGTCGGAACACTGTAGCAGCTTTTGTTTTTTATGCAAAAAATTGTCCAAATATTGATTAATTAGACTCTAAATGTTCGTCTCGCAATGTACAACAAAACTGTGCAATTAGTTTTTGATTTCATCTGCATTTAGTACTCCATGCATTTGCCGACATTTTGATGTGATGGGGAATAGGAATTCTGCATAGTGAAATTTGGGGAGTGAATTTGGGAACTAAACAAGGCCTAAAAATAAAATCTCCATGAGTTAAATGCTCAGGATTTGGAGGGTGTCAGGGCATGCAGTCGGTGATTCGATGCGTCGTCCATGGCTGCATGCACCTTGGTCTTTGGTTGCCGTACCGGTTTTCTTTGCTTTTTTTTTTTTTTTTTTGAATTTTGAAACGGAGAACGGCAAAGCAACCGTGGTTGGTTTGCTCGTTCGTCAGTCGTCACGGAGAGCTCATGCGACGATGAAGAGAAGAGATTGCATACCTACAGCCGTGTCGACCTTTGGCCAGCGCCTTTGATCCGGGCGGCCGCGATCTATTCGCCTTTGGCGCCTGCACACAAAGCACACGAAGAGTGAGCCAAGTAGCCAGTGGCAATGCATCACTACTGCATGCAACGACCAACGATGCTTGCTCTAAATGGTGCATGCAAATGCCTTGGTAGTTGGTACTCTCATGCGCCCGCCTGCTATCGTGGCCAAACAGGACCGGATATCGTGGCCAAACAGGACCTCCGCGAGCCTGCTTGGGCTCTGCGCCAAACTGTGCTTGGACTCTGCGCCAAACTGCTTATCCGGAGCCAGTGGACCGGCGCGCGACCATGGACCGGTGCGGTGCCGTGCGCCCGTGCCAAAGGGAGTACTCCGTACTCCAAGACAAGTGTTGGAATAATAGCAGACGCTGCACAGCCCAGCCCACAGCCTCTGCACGGCTTTGCACCTGGAGTACACGCCTGCCGCTCCTACTACATACTGTACTCCCTCTGGCACGGGCGCACGGCACCGCACCGGTCCATGGTCGCTGGTCCACTGCTGGCTCCGGGAGTATGGTCTCTTGTTTGTAGCTGGTCAAACCCCTCACATCTTGTTCACCTGTAGTCACAAAAAAAAAAAAAAAAAATCTTTGTCTCACCTGTCCAATTCGTTTCACCGGCGTTGCATCTGCAACGCGATGCCGATGAGCTTGAGATCCGGTCCTCCCAGCTCCTTGGGCCTACAGACGGTTGGCCATGCAACACACGCAACTTCCAGAGGAAACCGTATAATCTTCCAAGGCTTGTTTAGATCCAGAATTCACCCCCAAATTCACCCCAAATTCCACTATGCAAAAAGAAGATTCCCTGTCACATCGAAATGCCGGCACATGCATGGAGTACTAAATATAGATGAAATCAAAAACTAATTGTACAGTTTTATTGTACTTTGCGAGACGAACATTTTGAGTCTAATTATTCAAAATTTAGACAATTTTTACCAAATACAAACGAAATGCTACAATGCGGCATTTATGGCAAAATGCCAATTCGGCCCTTCCCGAATTGGGAACTAAACAAGGCCCAAGTAAGGCTTTAGTTCACCTCAAACTCCCAACTTTGACACTATACAAAAGAAGATTTCCCGTCACATAAACTTATGGTACATGCATGGAGTACTAAATATAGATAAAATTAAAAACTAATTGCACAGGTTTATTGTACTTTGTGAGACGAATCTTTTGAGTATAATTTATCAATATTTGGACAATGTTTCATAAATACAAACGAAATTGTTACAATGCGCTACAGTGTGTGAACGCCTGAATTTGGACTCCCAATTTTGAGATCTAAGGCCATGTTTAGATCGCCGATTCGGGGGTGGCCGATTGCCACCCCGGACACTGTAGCAGTTTTGGCTTTTTGTGTTAATAATTGTCCAAATCTTGATTAATTAGTCTTAAAATGTTCATCTCGCAAAGTACAATAAAACTGTGCAATTAGTTTTTGATTTCATCTACATTTAGTACTCCATGCATATGTAAACATTTTGATGTGATGGGGAATAGGAATTCTGCATAGTGAAATTTGGGAGTTAAATCTGAAATCTAAACAAGGCCTCAAGGCCTAAAGCCAAGCCGCTGCCAGAAGATTCAGTATGCGCATTCATTCTTCGAGTTCTGCTGGCGATCGCAGTCAAACTTCAGCTTTCAGGTTGCACATGAAGCCCCATGACTAGAAACCATCCCGGAACTCAAACTGTGCTGCTCGCCAAAGAAAGCTCATGCATTTGCCATGTATAAATGTACTAACTTCTAATTTTTTATGTGCACGGCAAAGAATCCATGAACATGAAGAAGAAGCTGAAATTGGAATAGCACGCCTAATGCCCAGATAAAGGAAATGAAAACCAAACCATGAAAGAATAACATATAAGGAATTAAGGAAACAACAACTTAGTCGAATTTCTTAACATTCAAAGTAATCATGATATACTTATTAGCACATTTAGCATAGATAGTACCAGTAAGCATATAGTCGCATGCCATTATCTTTGGACTTCAGTAGTTCACAACTTCACATATAGCAATCAACTAGCATGGATAAAAGGGAGGCCCTAGAGATTAAGCAGCCCATACATGAGCCAAAATAGTTCTCTAGACCTAACTGAAACCAAGTTCTAGGGAAGCAAAAGCACAATGCTTCAGGTATGGATTTCTCCTACGCTGCAGCTCTTCTGAAGAACTCTCTACAAAATAGTAGCCAACGTCGTAGCCAACCTCCATGGCATAGCTGTGGTATCCTAAAACTGAAAAAGAGACCAGGTGTAAACAAAGTGAGAAGCTTTATATTGGAAAAAAAATTCAGTATTGTCGCTGCACAGTACAGCTTCAGTTTAGGATCTCTGAAGAATGAAACAACCAACTATATCCAGTAGAAGTCTCGAAGACCAATAATATGTCTGAACTAATACATGAACACTAGCAATCATAGGGTTAACAAGCAAGATAATACACTAGTACAGTATAAATATTGAGAATGACCGGCAAAGGAAAACTAACTTCTTGTCACTCACATAAAGAAAACAGTATGGGTCATATAGGTTGCTGACTACTACACAAAATATGCACTTTCATAGAGTTTTGGGGTATCTCAAAAAAAACGGATAACATATTTTTCACAATTCATCAATATAATACAAAAGGGATAAACAACAAATATGGTGAACTGATTAAATAAACTTAGCAAGATATCTCTACCATGAGCATTCAGTTAGGAGCAGTAGATTGGTTGCAATAGCATGTCAAATGAACTTGCTGATACGTGCTTCAAATTAAAATCAGATCATGATGACAAGTTTTAGCCATGAAAGAAACATCATATTAGGCTGATTTAATAGTATATTTTTTAGTTAATACTTGACAAAAATGGATGGGTTGCAGTGGCATGTCAAAATCACATTTTAGAGAAGCATAATGTGATGAGGTTGCAGCATGCTAGCACAATATCCAACTTTAAACAACTGGATGCATGAATCACGATATGCTATTGATTAACAAATATGCAACAAGATAAAACTTTTTAGGCTGAGAAAGGTATCTTACGGCAATGCATCCATGGAAAGTGCGTCACTGATCCTCCCCTGCCAGTGGAGAGGCTCCTTGAATCTGGCCGTAGTCCAGTAGCATCTCGAGCGTCAGCTCATAAGGACTGATGACGCCCTTGTACATGGTGAGTGCGAGATCCCTCATTTCACTCGCGCCCAAGGTGTAGCCCTCGTGCTTGAGCTGTTCTGCATCCTCTGCGAGTTCCTCCTTCAACCCTTTTGCCTGGGTCTCAAGCTCCTTCTTAAACTGGGCGCGCACTTCGGCATGATCTGCCTTGAGTTGCTCGACTTCAACAATGGCCGTGCGCAGGTGACCAATGAGCTGTTCACGGTTCGTCACATGCTTGTTGTTGAGCCGGACGAGCTCCTCATTCAGATGGTTATTGGCCGCACGGAGGTGGGCCATGAGCTCGGCCTTCTCTTCGGCGTGCTTGTCTCCGGCAGCCCTCAGCTCCTTTTGCCATTGAGCATTCCAGGTTTTCACCAGGTGCAGCTCATGATTTAGCTTCGCGATAATGGCCTCCTGCTCGCTGGCTTTGGCTCTGACCTCCCACAACTGCAGCTGTAAGCCATAACTAGCGGACATAGTGTGCCGCGCCGGCGGCGTGACTTCGCTGCTGCCTCCGATACTATGAGCTCGAGCTCTCATTCCTGGCAACTCCCGCGGCATTGATGTATAGTCACCCAAGCTCTGTTGCTGCGGCGGCGGAATGTGCTCGCTGCGGCCTCCGGTGCAAGAAGCTCTGATAGGAGCGAAGCCTAGCGGCGGAGTAAGGCCGCCGCTGCCTCCAGTGAAAGAAGCTCTGATAGGAGCGAAGCCCGGCGGTGGAATGTGACCGCTGCTACCTCCAGTGAAAGAAGCTCTGATAGGAGCCAAGCCCGGCGGCGCTGACGTTGGCAGGGGTTGTGGTTGGGACAAGACCGCCGAAGGCGAGAGCCTGGAACGCTTCCTCGTGGATGCGTCCTCTGCAGCAGCACTGACGGCGGCGGCACCAGGTCCGGCGGCTCTGGCTTCCACTTTCACCGCCGTCTGCAGCAGGGCAAGAGCAGCTGGGTCGCCGACGGGCATCTCATGGTTGGCTAAGAAGACCTTGATATCGATGCTCCCCATCTGCTTCACCTTCATCTTCAGCTTTTCTGTCACTGTGTCGGTGAGCTGCACTTTACGCGCGTTCTCCCTCTTCGGCTTGCCCCACTTCACCGGGCAGTTCCACCCCGATGGGCACTCGAGGAAGAAGAACCTTGACTTCCACCCATCCCAGCTGGGCAGAGTGCCGGTGAAGAGGCGGCGGCTAACGTCGTGGTTCTGCTGGAAATGGTGGAATCCCGTTGGCTTGCCCTTATGCTTCTGAGCGCATATGGTGAAAAAGTGCCTGAACGAGGACACCATCGGCTCCACATCATCGGCGTGCTTGCACAGCAGCACGAAGGCGGCCAGGTAGCTCCACGAGTTGGGGGAGAGCTGGGACGGCGCGAGGTGGTAGTGCCGAAGGACCCTGGCGTAAAACCCATGGAGCGGGAAGCGGAGGCCGGCGTCGAGCGCGGCGACGTAGACGCACATCTTGTTGGAGTCCACCGGCGGCGGTGTGCAGACTCTCCACCCCAACTGCTGGGCGCAGAAAGGAGTGAGCTCCCTGGGCACCCCGTGCTTGCTGCACAGAGCGACGAGCGAGTCTTGGCTCGTCAGCGTGGAGTTGATCTCCGACGCCGAGGGCCAAGACAGGACGGGGCCAGCGGCACTGCTGAAGAAGAGCTTTGAAATGGCGTCGTCGAGTTCGGCGTCGGCGGCCTCGCCGAGGTCCACGAGGGAGCTGCTGGAGGAAGTTGCCATTGCCGTCGCCATGGAAGGGCGCTGCAGCACTGCTTGAAGGAACACGGCGCCGGAGCTCGACGCCGGTTTTGGCTGGAGTATAGCCGGCTACTCGGCTCGTGAGTAGTAGTAGTACAGCAGATAGTGGTGGTTTGGTGGACGGTGTGAATTGTGAAATACAGAGGCAGGCGTGTAGTGGTGTAGAGTACTCGTAGTACGATACAGTTATGTGTACTGAGTACTCCATCTTTTTTCGAGGATTCGCGACTTGGCGTGCAGTGCAGCAGTCTTTACTAGCCAGTCTGAAGTCTAAACTGGCACAGCCTCTGCAGGCGTGTACTCATGGGCTGTGCCGGTCACGGGGGCATGGCACCGCACAGGCGCACGGCACGGCACCGCACGTCCGCACCGGTCCATGGTCAGCACAGTTTGGAGAGTCCAAGCATGCACCATTTAGAGCCAGCACTGCATGCACTCGTGTGTTTCGTGTGCAGGCGCCAAAGGCGACGGCCGGCCGGCCGCAGCGGCCGGATCGAAGGCCCTGGCCAAAGCTCGACCGACACCCTCGAAGGCCCCGGCCAAAGCTCGACCGACACCCGGCTCTATGCAATCGCTTCATGGCCGCGTGCTTGGCAGTCTGAGGAGCTCTCCGTGACGAGCGAGCAAACCATGGTTGCTTTGCCGTTCTTTCATTTCAAAATTCAAACAAAACCCATACGGCAACCAAAGACCAAAGGTGCATGCATATTGCAACGAAGTCATGGACGACGCGTCGAATCACCGACTGCATGCCCTGACACCTCCCCAAATCCACGGCATTGAACTCACGGAGATTTTATTTTTGTTTTACCGTCCATAGTACTCGTAGGCAAAATCAGAGCATGCAGCCTACTGTAGGCACCTAGCGCTGGAGTCTGGAGTGAACACGCCAGCAGGCGGCAGCAGGGCAGGCAGCAGGCGGCAGGCAAACCCGCAACCTCTCTCTTCCCCAACTTTAGCCTTAAATTCACAAAAAAATCTCATCACGTCAAATTACCAAGTATTAAATGTAAATAAAATAAAAAACTAATTACACAGTTTGATTATACTTTACGAGACAAACGTTTTAAGCTTAATTAATTAATGTTTAAATATTTTTTATAAAATACAAATGAAATGTTACAGTGACACTACAGTCTATTTTGCCAACTTTACACACCCCAAGTTGAGGAAGTAGCATCTCCAACAACTTTTTAATATATGTTGCTATTTTTATAACTTTGACAAAATCATAAAATTTCTTCTCCGACAACTTTTCAAACCAACTCGCTATTTTTCCGCACTTGTTATCTCGGGGTCTCGCGCGCGTATTCTTCCGCGGGCAGAGCCAACTTGCTGTCTATATTCTCATAATATGTTTATTTGCTTTAAAAAAACTCCTAAACTTGTAACTATCTTTTTTGATATAGCGGGCTCGAGCATCAAATAAGCTTGCCACAAATATCTTATGAGAATAGGGGAGTCATGCGCTAGGACGCCCTGTAATGGGAAACACATGTGTTTTTTTTTTAAAACCAAAACATAAAGTTTTCCGTATCTATGACAGTGGGTCTCACACCCTATGTTGTCTAGATACGGATACATGTATCGGATACGATATATATCGGACACGTGGATACACCGATCCTCAAAAAACATTGACACGAGAATACGTCTGATATATTTTAATTTAATAATTATTATGTGTGAATTACAAGCTAAAAGCAGTTTTCGAGCAAGTTTTAACTTAGTTTCAGCAGTTTTCGAAGAAACTATACAACATTATTAGATTTAGAGAATAAAAAGAAATAAAAAACCAAGAATACTTGTATAAAAGAAGTTATTTGAACGCATAATCTCTAAAGAAGTATCCAACGTGTATCCAACGAGTATCGGTATTTGACAAGTATCGAATACAGATATGGCTCCTTCCAGAAATATCCACGCAACATAGCTCACACCTCCTCTCTCTCCTCACCTTCTTCCTCCTCCCGATCCCCGCCCCGCGCCCGCCCACCGTCACATAAAAGAACTTTTCTAAACATGATTAAATTTTTATATTGCTAAATAAATTTATTATAGAAAAACGTATTTAAGGATTCCGAGTGGAGAAGACAACTGTTACAACTGTAAATGAGAAGACACCTTTTTATCGAACGGGTGGTTGGATGAGATTCCGAGTGTGGACGGAGATCAAACAAATGGAGACACCACATGCAATGCAGAGTGCAGACTGCAGACTGCACTACTGCAGCTGCTGCTGGTGTGTCGTGTCGTGTCAAACCGACATGTGGTCGGGAGTCGGGAGAGCCGCTGCAGCGTGGCGTGGTTGACGGGCTCAGCAGAAGTCCGCGTCCACCAGCTTCCTACCCAGCGCAGCTCATCAATACTGTACGTGTAGTCCCGTTCAAATCTTCAGTCCATTCTTTTACGTGTCGTTGAAGTTAACTAGTTACAGTGATGATGTCATTGAACACTTCAATTTGGGTGTTGCTCATGAATTCTTTTCTTGAAGGGTGTGGCCCACACGGTTATTTTGGGTGATATTCAGGCTAGCACCCATTAGTTTTGATCCAAGGTTCCAAACTTCAGATGTGAAAAAGATTAGTACAAGGGACGTCTCCTTTGCATGTTAGCGTTTTGCCTTCACATCTGAAGTTTGGAACCTGCAGCTTGACTCCACAAATTTTATCTGGCAACCTGCAGCTTGACGAGGAACTGCATACTCCTCTCGATTATGTTACAATCAAGTATGATCCTCTCGTGAAAAGAATCAATAACACACATTGTTGCATAAACACAACCACTGTACTTAACCATGTCCGTGATAATGTGAAATGGAAAACAAGTAAACCGATAATGAGCTAAGCTCACCAGACTGAAACTTCTACATATTATACAAGTTCTACAAAAAAAAACATGGTTGATTGGTGATCACCAATGCACCATACATCATGCCTTCTACTGTCCCTGTGCCCCAGGACAGCAGCATCAAGATTCAAGAAGTTGTCCATGTACCGTACATCAAAAGATTAAACTATATACAGGGTAGTCCTTTGTTTTCCTAACATATTGCAAGTCAGAAAAACAACTGAGAATACATATAAAATTTGGTACTCATTCCACAATAGTAGCTTATGAATTGTAATTATCTGATAAAAAGGGCCAAACAAACGGCAATAAAAATGAACATATCGCTACCCTTTGTCCACATAAAGTGCGCAAACAAGTGGAAACCATTTCACCTCTTCCAAGTAAAGCCAAGGAGATGCCAGAAGATTCAGTATGCTCATCGTTCATTCTTATAGTTCTGCTGGTGAAGACATTCAAGCTTCAGGTTGCATGAGAAGCCACACTAATTTGCAAGGAACATGACTAGAAACCATTCCGGGACTCAAACTGAGTTGCTTGCCAAAGAAAGCTCATGTATTTCTGTAAGCATCCACTCTTCTCCAGTTTGTCCACCAAGCACAATCGCTTTTGTTCCTCCAACAACACAGGTGCTGTGGCCCCAGGCGAACCGGGGAGGACGCCCAGGAACATTCAGTATTCTCCAGGTCGGCTTTTCTTCAGTTGGATCCAACAGATAAAGCTGTGATGCTGAGTGAAGACCTGCCACTGAGCCACCAAATATCAAAATTCTTCCACCTGGCAGGCTCACAGCAACATGATCAAGGCGAGGAGGTGGACCTGCGCCAGCAGGATTTCCAGCCCCAGGCATTCCACTACCAGTGAGGCATCGCCAGCAAGGCTCTTCTTCACTTAAGTCCATTGTGTACACATCACTAGACCGGAGCCGCAGAGGGCCACTCTTAGCAAGACCACCAAACATCAGGATCTTCCTGCCACCAAACACAGACATTGAGTGCCCCAACCTAGAAGGCGGTTTCCAGGATGCAGGAACTTCTCTCCAAACTGGCCTATCCATGGTTACATCAAGAAGATATGTGTCACTGAGGAGTACACCTGAATCAGCACAGCCACCAGAAACTACCAACTTCGTTCCATCCAAAGTGCAGGAGCTGTGCCATGAACGTGGAACTGGGGGTGCAACTCCAGGTATCTCACGCCAGGTTGGTTGTTTTGCATCCAAATCCAACATGAATACATCATTAAGCAGACCCTGCCTTCCACATCCACCAAAAACAACCAACCAAGAGCCATTTAAGCATGACAGAGTATGGCCCCAGCGACCTGGGGGAGCTGCGCTCACATTGATATGCCTCCACTCTGGATTGCTAGCGTTTAAATCCAATACAAATGTATCATTCATCGGTTGCATGTTAACACCTTCCCCGCCAAAGAGAACAACACGGTTCCCTACAGCACAGGCACTGAAATTGCATCGAGATGGCTCCACTGCGCCCCCAACTGTCAATTTCCTCCAGGCAACAGCTTCCAGGGTTGTCAGTTCTCTTGCCAGCCGACCCCAGCCCAGCCTTCTTGCGGCAGGCACTGTCTCAAGAGCTTGAGTAGTCTCACTACCCCAAGCATTCTGGCAAACCATTCTCCAGAGATCTTCATTTCTTGTCAAATGATACAAACGCCTGCACACAGAGCTCACAGATGCAATATCTCTTGGTGACAACCTTGACAGTATACTTTGACAAAGCACTTCATCTGTTAATTGGAAGAGGCTAGAATATTCTCGGCAGAAATTGCTGTGCTCTGGCCCCGTAGAAATGGGTCGAAATGAGTTATCGGGAGCAAACCGTGTTGACCTCACTGGTTCCTTTGTCATTGAACAGGGCAATGGTCCCAAATCAACATTAGCATCAGTGAAGAACTGAATGCCCATATAATGGGTTATGGTTTCATCATCTCCATATATAGGGGTCAGATGCAACCTGTTCATCAGTGGAGATCCATCTTTTCTGAAATTTAGTAAATCGCCACGGAACTCAATGCCATTGTCTATGCATCTTCGAATCTCTGATACCACTGCAGCATCAACTAGGGGGTGCCTCCTTCGAGCAAATGGTCCTCTGCACTGCAGGAATCGGCTGAAAGAGAAAAGAAATAACACAGTAAATTGAGTAATAAATAAATTGCATAGCTTATATTATATTGTTGTGGCATAATAATTTAGGAAGATAATGAAACAAGTGAAGAGGAGAGATACATGAAGACAGGATCTGCCAACCACAAAAATCAAAGTACTCCCTCCATTTGATATTATAAGATGTTTTGGCTTTTCTAGATGCATAGCTTTTGCTATGTACTTAGACATATACTATAATATCTAGATACATAGTAAAAGCAATGCATCTTGAAAGCCAAAATGTCCTATAATTTGGAACGGAGGGAGTACCATACATCATAAGCACTGCCAATAGAACTAAGGTTGTCTGGCAGCCTATGTTGGCTTGTATTGCTTATAAGATTAAACCAGTCCTTGTTCATGGGTTGTATTTGGTGGTACTTTTAAAACTAAGAACTCTGTAATTTAATTATGCTAGTAACAAAGTTCAGAGTAACCATGGTGGAAAAACAACACGTAAATTCTTAAATCCAACAATGGTGTTTGGCAGCCAACAAAAATATTGTTGTTTTAACATGAACAATGATGTTTGGCAGCCAAATGCAAGAGAACATACTTAAATCCACAGGGTATGAATGTTGATATGGGGCCAAAACAAGGTAACCAACTAAGCTACACCACGGGACCCTAAACATATACTTGCATAGGGTGTAACATATGAAGTTGAAAATTGCACAGGTCCCTACAATATGTCAGTCCAACAATCTACAAACACTAAAAAATTGCTAACTAGAAATAGTTCCTGTTTGACAATACAACTGCATTATATCAGATGAATAAGTATTGTACTATTTGGATACGAACGGAATTTTTACATATCTTAGATATCTTTGACCTATAATTCAACATAAAGAACACCAAAGTGCACTTGGATTACTAGTTACTGACATGAATCATCTGCAAGTTTACTCAAATAAAAGATTTTAAAGGAATTGATGTGCAATCACCAAGTCGCAAAACCAAGTTTAGGACCCCAATGTGCATTCACAGTATTAATAGTTTCCAATCTTCACTTTTATTTATTACTTTTAGCAGAATTACATATTCCAGCTAATCATTTCCTTACACTACTCTAAATTCCTTGTTTTGTGTTACAACTTGTGGGTGTAACTCTCATCTAGGCTAATTATCTTGGAAATCCCTCCAAATCACTTGTACCAACCATAGAACTGCCACCATATAGTTTCAGAGTACAGATGAAAATCGCATCAAACCTCTTCAGTATCGACCATTATCGAGTATTAACTGCTCAATGATACTAAATTATTCCAGCAAACTAGACAGATAAAAGACTACTAAACATAAACACTCAGCAATCAGGTCCATCATTTCCACCCTAGAAATCAATCTATTGATTCACATCTGAAGTGCTAACTTACCTTAGATATTTCTCTCTCCAAACAATATTGAAAGACATGACCTCAAAACGTCAATATCATGCCAGTTAAAGCCAAGCATACGGTTTTCTTTGTAATCAGTAGTATGAAATGATTGTAATGGTATATCATCAAAGATAACATACGTGCTTGAAGAGATATGGTCAAGTTATTCTAATCTAAAATAAATAGACTTGATTCTTTTTTTGGCAAAAATAAAATGGACTTGATTCTAATCTACAGTAAATTGAATCAGAACGTGATTCCAATAAATCAATTAGGCAAACTCTGCAGTCTGCACTATCCGATGTCTGATTCTAAGCCGTACCAATCCTTGCACCTAAAAACAAAATGATGCCACTCCATTTTACTGAAAGGAAGACTATTCCAACAGCTAAACTGAGTACCTCCTAGTCTAAGCTTGCTTCTAATACTGCTGTCTCAGGGAGTGAGTACAATGCTGACGAGTGGATGGGACAAGGGTACAGTGGTCGTCAATCGACTTCCTGTGCACATCATCTACACTATTGGGTACATGAACTGACTGAGATGCGATTAAGTTGGTTTGGTTGCTTGCTGCCTGCAGTATTCACTCGTGCATCGTACATACCAGCTGAGCTACCCGGAGAACTGTGGGTTGTTTGTGCACATCATCTATACAATAGAGGGGATTGCCAAAAGTACCAAAAGGATGCCACTACTTTCCATTTCGCTAAAAGTGCAAGTGTACAGAAAACAAAGCACCTATCATTCTAACAGCAATTCTAATACTCAAATTGCAAAATCAGGAACCCGTGGCAAAACAGGGGGGAAAAAAGGGAATAGTCTGATTTCCCTGAAATGGATGCCACTTGCACCTACAAGTAGCAAATGGATGCCACTTGCTATTTTACAAAAGGAAGAGCATTATAACAGGTAAATTAAGAACCTTCCCATCTAAGATCACTTCTAATACACAAACAGCACTAGCAGTAAAAGCTTTTCTAGCAGCTAATGAACACAAGCAGTAGAGAGGAATCCCAAAGCACCAAAATGATGTCACTATTTTCGAGTTCACTGTGTTTGTTCCAAAAGCAAACCTGAGTAACTTGTTATAATAGTTAAATTACGAAAACAGAAACCAACGACAAAACGGACAGAAAAGCAACACTACATTTAGCTCGATTCTACAGACCCATCCTTGCACACAAATCAAACTGTTGTGAAGCAAATTGAGAGTAAAGCAGATGAGATAAGGTAGCACCGACCGGTCCTGCTACACACCTATATAATTGTAACCACATTTCTCGTACTCAATGACCAACATAGAAACCATGACAAAACAAACAAAAAAGTAATACTATGTTTTGCCTCCTTGCAACAAACAGTAGCAAGAGGGTGGCAACCCTTGCACCTAACAATAGCGAGAGGGTGCCATTTGACTTGCTATTTCACAGAAAGGAAACATGTACTAACAGCTAGAACGAGCCCGCTCCCAATCAAAATCACGACAATAACAGATACTTACAACACACAGCTAACTAAAGAACTATAGTCTGAACCGGAACACGCTTCACTTGAGGTGTTAGAACATGCTTCCTTTATGTGAAAGTGAAACAGCAAGTGGCATCCTCTTGCTATTGTCTAAGACGGGACTATCCCATCTCATCCCATGATGTCTCTCAACAAACGCTACATAGGTGGCACAGGCCAATCCTCCGACCCAAATGAGACTTGTGTGTGACCACTTGACAGGGGGAGACTATTCTAACAGCTAAAACGAGAGTCTAAGGTCATTTCTAAGAAACAAAATCACTACGGCAGATGCTTACAACATACTATACACCTAACAAAAAAGACCTAACAGTAGGTTCTGTACGATTCTAAGTGGCGCACAGCAACCCTTGCAACCAAAATGAAACTAGTCGCGTGGCGAATTGAAATGAAAGCATGTATGGGATAAGGCAGCACCGACCAGTTCCTGCCGAGGACCTCCTCGGCGCGGTAGCCCGTGGCGTCCTCGAAGCCGCGGTTGACGTAGATGATGGGGCAGTCGGGCTCGAGCGCGTCGGTGACGACCAGCCCGCAGGGCCCCGACGCGCGCAGCATGCCTTCAATCGCGAACGAGAACATCCCGCCGCCGGCGGCCCCGGCGTCGTCGCCACCTCCGCCCTCGCCTCCCTGCTCCTCTTCCTCCTGCTCTTGCTCCTCGCCGGCGCCGACGCTGCCGGCGCCGTCGGACTCGCTGTCCCACTCCATGGACTCGCTGCGGGGCGTGGCGCGGGTGCCTAGGGTTTGCTTGGCCTGGCTCTGGATTGGGTTGGGTTTTGGGCGGAGGTCGGAGGGCGGCCGCGAGCGGAATGGACGGAGCTCGTGGGTTCGGGCTTTGGGTTGGAGTTGGGAGCAAGAGCAAGCTTCGCTGTCTCGGCGGGGACGCAACCGGCGCCAAGTGGGGGAGCAACGAGTGGACCGGACACGCACAGTGCCCCTCAACCGCCTCGCCCCCGTGCACTCGAAGCGTCTGGTCCGGGGGATCTGCACCGTTGGGCAGTGGCCGTGGTGTACGTGGACGGCTGCGATGGGATCAAGCTTGGGATGGTTGCTTGCTCATGCTGCCCGTAGTTCTGTGTGCTGAAGGTGCCCGTAGTATTTGCTCGTAGTTTTTTGTCGTGCGTGCTCGGAGTACTTTTTTTTCCATTCCAAAAACTAAGCACCGTTGCATTCGAGACGAAGAATTGTAAATGTGATTTTTACAGTGAAGTGTGATATCACCAATGCTTATTGTGTTTATTATGGGTGCCATGTTGCTTAAATCATCCCCCCCCCCGCCACCATGTTTTTCTGCCTTTTTGCCCAAATATTCATGTTTTTCTGCCTTTTTGTACTGTATTTGCCAAGATTTTTCCGTTGATAGTTACACTCCTAATACCGTGTGAACTCTATCCAAAATTGGTTAAAGCTGGGATAACTAGAAGAGGACTGGAACGATCTAGGAGGTGAGGTACAGCTGAGATAACTATAAGCGTCCCCATCGTGCCATCAATCAAAGAAAAAAAAAATCCCCATCGTGCTTTCCCTGTGGACCTGTGGCATACGGCTTGGACTGGTCCCCGGTGGTGCGCGTGCGCGGTAAAACTTAGTCGGGCCTGTTTATGTGGAAATAATCGTTGTATTTTGGCCCAGTTGGCCCAGTTGATAATTTTACCCAAAAAATGGCAAGTGGAGTTTTACAAAAACGACCCTTCACTGACGCCGGCGGGCGGCAACCGGCGACGAGGCGCTAGAAGCCTACAGCCCTCCAGTCCGCCATGCCTCAAGCCGCCGCCGCCGCCGCCGCCGCCGCCGCTGCGGCGCTCCCGCGCGCCGCTCTGCTCGCTATCGCCGAGCCGCTCCGTGACTTGCTCGCTGCGGCGCCGTACGAGCCCCCGGCGGGCTCATCCGCCTCGGTCAAGGCCCTCCTGGCCTCCCTCCTCCCTTCGCCTTCCCCTGCTCCTCCCCCGCCGGCGGGCAAGGAGGCCGGGGACCTCCTCCTCTTCTGCGCGGCCGTGCTCGCGGCCTCCCCGGAGTACCCCGCGCTGCACTGGGTGCCCGCGGGCCTCGCGGGCGCGGCCGCCGCCGCGGTGAGGGAGATGGCGGCGGCGGGTTGTTGGGGCAGCGTCGGGGAGATGGTGGTGGCCGTGGCGCCGGAGGTGGTGCCTCCGCTCAAGGCTGTGGTGAAGGACTCGTGTGTTGATGCTGATAACGACGAGATTGGCGCGGTGAAGCCGCCCAAGGAGCATGCTGCGGTCGCCGCGCACCAGTTCCGGTGGCTGGTGTCTCAGGTTTGTGCTCTGTGATGGGTACTTTGGCATTGCTCTTGCCAATGATTGGTTATAATAAGACTTTTATAGAAGTTCAAAAGAAGCTGATGTTACATGATAGGAGAATTTGGTACTTTTCGGTTACTGCTATGAGAACATTTTGCACAGAAAACTTGTAGTACTAACATAAGCAGCAGCAGAGCTGTATCAGTAAGTGAAGTAGTGATGTGGCTGCATATAGATGGTTACTTCAGTTTCTATTTTTGTATTTCAGGTAAGTTACCCAAAGCTTGGGGATTTGTGTTGGTTAGTCATTCCATGTGCCCTGACAACCTTGGATCATTGGTCGCCAGAAGTTAAGGTACTGTGCTGTTTTGGTTTCTCTACTGTGGATAACCGTAGTATAGGCTGTATGTTAGTGCCAACTTTGTCTTAGGAGCATTTATTTTGAATTTTGTCTTCTAATTACAGTCATGATTTGACCCTGTTGATGGACATTGTTTCATATAATTGACAGGTGCAGGGAATGGTTAGTTTTGTACACATAGCTAAGAATGTGAAAGTAACGGAATTAAGTTTGTACGAAGATGCCATACTTGACGCATGCTGTCAGAACATTCCTGCGGATGATGAGTTATGGTACCAGGTTATTGAAGTATCTGTGCTGTTGCTGACATGCACTCAGCGGAGCAATCCCCGTAGCCCTTGGTAAAGTTTCTCTCTAATTTAACTCCTTCTTTTTTGCTTTTATAGTCAGTTGTGATCATGTCTGTTCTAGTTCCTAGCTTACATATTCCAAATAGGTAAACCTATTCTGCTGTGAGTTTTTACTGGAATGTGGATATTCAGAATTTTATATGATAATATGTATTTCTATCACTCATTCAGTTTTTGAACTGTGCACAATGGTATCCCTTTTAAATTTTGCTCCAAAAAATTAGAGGAAGATGACTCAGGGAAAAGTTATTGCCTTATATGTTCAAATGAGGCATAGCTAGCCTGTGAAAAACAAACATTTGCGAATTGAATGGTTTCGACCAAAAATTTCAACATATTTAAGGGAGATATACCATTTGTTGCAGCTATATTGGGAATTTGGGATACAGAATCATTTCTGAACGACCTATAGGCAAAACGTTAGTGGTTACTGTGGAGAACAGAGCCTATAATTAACTGATTGAGCTGATTATTGGCTGATATTTTGCATTCTATATGAGTTCAATGCTTGCATTGCAAAATCTTGCTCGACTCTAGTATGTACATCCACAAAATATGTTTATATTTCTTGAACTCCATCATCTTTCGTTTATTCAACTTCATTTTTTGAATTGGTTACAGGTATGATCGAATGCTTAGTGAGATGTTGGGCCACCTGGAACGGCAGCCACTAAATAAAGAACGCCGTGTTTCATGGCTGACCCTTATTGGGCCAGTTTTCGATGCTATGGGCCTCTTCCTATTGGCACACTTTCGCCGCCTTTTCTCACTCTTTTTCCAATGGATGCATACTGATGATGATAAGACAGTTCTTCTGGTAGGGAAACATCTTCACATTTTTGTTCCTGTCAGATAATGTCACCAATTTATAGGATATAAAATCTTGGTGACCTAATTGATTATGGATTTTTTTATATGTCTATTTGATCCATGAATCTTTTTGCAGACTTTAAAGCAAATTCATGCCATTCTCAAGCTTACCTGGATCAGGAAGTCACCTTATACTTTGAGGTATTAAAAGTTGTGATTTATGTCTTCTTTTTTATTTATCAAATTCAGCTTGTTGTGCTCCCTATATTATAAGCATCAGATATTCTTAATCCAAAGGCAGAATAATGTGTTTTTAACTTATGAGTGACTTCAAATCCATTTCATGTGTGTATAGGCTGGTGGACAAGCTTGTTCTATTATATAAAGAATCAGCAACAAGGAGCAACCGTGAAGTCATGCGAGATAATATCCTGGAGATACTTGTACTGCTTCAGAAGTAAGAAACTCTCCTCTGGTAACAGTTCTTGTACATGCACAGTAGCACAGTATGAGATACTTTAGTGGCAATCAGACTTGCTCTATGAAAGTTCATTTTGTAAAGAGTTGTTCATTAAACTCGTGCACTCTTGTCTTGCCGCCTGCTGTACTGCTCCCAGGTGTCACTAGCTAAGCATAGTTGATGATGTTTTTCACTTTATTTCTCTGTTTGGAATCAGTGTTTGGAGATCGATTTATGCTATTTTGCACTAGCTTTTATCTGATGGATTGAAGATAATGTATCCAACTCATCAATGAGGTTAATTAGAATGTAACCTAATGCAGAGTTTACATTATTTCATTTATGGAAGGGAATGCGTCTGTTTCTTGTTACCTTGTTATCTTCTCATTCTTTTGTGCTAAACATTCCCCTGTTCTCCTGAGGAAAAGGGTTTTCAAAGGTTGTTGTATCCACTTTCATTTCTGCCCTGCATATCTATGTTTCTTAGGCCTTGTTTAGATGCCCCAAAAAGGCTAGAAATTTCACTCTCTCTCCATCACATCAAATATTGTGTCGTATGCATGGAGTATTAAATAGGTAAAATAAATAACTAATTGCATAGATTAGTTGTAAATCACAAACAATTTGAGTCTAGTTAAGCATAATTGGATAATATTTGTCAAATACAAACAAAATGCTACAAAGTATTTTGAAGGTTTTTTTTTCACCATCTAAACAAGCCCTTATAGTAAAAGGTTTACTGATGCAGGTGCAAGGGACAACAATTTGAGGAAGCTTGGAAGAAGCATGAAGTAGACCCAGACTTGACTATGCTGCTGTCCACTTTCAGTGAACTTTGTATAAAAAATAATTCACCATGATGTTGAGTTTAAGTAGGAGTTATCAAATCAGTGTAAATATTTCACCATCGCCTATTCTGCCATTAAATATTTCACCATTGCCTATTCTGACATTCTCATCTTCTGAACGAACCAGCCTACGTTTCTCGTGGCAAACCCGATTGAAAAATTCGAAGTACCTATAGAGACAGCTGGACAAGGTACGAACAACTCATGCCTTGTTGACAGTTTCTTCGTCTGAATACATTCTGGTACAGACGTTTGTATTCTGTGTTCATGATGGATTCAGTGCAGCTGACTTAACCAGCTAGATGCTGCAACGTGTATTTTGCTCAGAGCTTGATGATGATTTACTTGATGAAGAGTACAGAGCTCAGGGTATATATACCGATACAGCTGACTAGTGACTGACCTCCCCAGGTCCTAGTAGTACTATACCATACCATGACAGCTAACTGAACCAATCGTAGCCTTATTTGTAGCAGGAGTTTCGAGTATATTTCTATCTATATATATCCTATATATGACGATTTGATGGTGTCTACGTCTGTCCGTATTTCTCCGGGAAGCTCAGTATCTGCGGCTGCAGGTACTTGCCGTGGTAGATGAGCCTGGACATGGCCCTGTACGCCGCCTGCGTCATGTGTATCCCGTCCCAGCTCAGGTACGTGGACGGCTCCGCGCACACCGCCGACCCTGCGGCGCCGCACATCCGCCGCCAGTCGAAGCTGTACTCGCCGGTGCCGGCGCCGCAGCACGCCTTGCGCGTGCTCGCCGCATCGAAACCTGATGAAGAGACAAACAGACAGAGATGCGTACGCGTCAAACGCACTGCACGTACGAATCGCGTTGCGCATGCCGGCACAGCATGTGTGTGAGTGACCGTGCGTGCGTGCGTACCGAGCATGGATGCGTTGTGGAGGAGGGTGAGGAAGGAGTCGAAGTAGTCGGCATAGGCGACGGCGGCGTCCGGGTACGCCGCCTGCAGGCCGTCGACGGCGCGCCGGAGCCGCGCGTTGTGTTTGGCGGCGAAGTCGTTGAGCTCCCGTAGGCACCCCGCCGAGTCGTAGTCCGCGGGCTCCGATGACGCCGCGTTCATGGCCAGGTACCCCGGCACGCAGCCGATGGGGAAGTTGCCCGGGACGATGACTCTGCTGGCGCCCATGTCCAGCACCTCCCTGGCGGCGTCTATGATCGTCTTCACGATCCCCGGGATCAGCTTCTCCACCTCGGCCACCGGCTTGGCCTGAAAGAAGGCGTAGTTGTAGTCGTTCCCGCCGATCTCCCCGACCAAAACCAGAGACGTCTGCAGCCTTCTGCGTATCTCTGCATGAATGCAGTCACACACAATGCAAGAATTTGAGATTTTGAGCCTATCAGTGCATCGATCCATGGAGGAAGCTGAGACGGTTGATCGAGGAGGAAAACGAAGTGGTTGCTTGCCTTGATCGGTGTGGAAGGTGGACTTGAGGAAGTCCTTGAACCACCGGAGCTGCACCTTGAGCGAGTTGGAGGCGAACGGCAGGGGGACGGTGAGGTTATACTGGTCGGCCGGGTCCACGGCGGTGGCTCCGGCGACGGCGAAGTTGACGCCGTGGTCAAAGCTCTTGTTCTTGCCCAGGTACGGGTTCAGGAACGGGAGACCCAGGTCCTGAGCTGCACGTCACGATCAGGATCATATCAATGCACGTCACGACTCACGATCACGACTGCCTAGCCTCTGTAAAGTGACGTCAGACATGCATACATACCCAGGAAGTCGATCATGAGGAGACCGTCAGAGCACCGCCCGGTCGGGTACCCGAACGTGACGCCGTATGGGAGGTGCTTGATGGTCTCGAACATGCCCGGCGGCGCCTCCTTGACGAGGTTCCCCGTGTCAGTGATGGAGTCGCCAAGGCTGTAGATGGCCGTGATGCCTTTGCCGCTGCCGGCGTCGGCATCGGCACCCTGCCCATGGCGGCAGCACAAGTGCAGAGCGGCGAGGGAGATCGCCAGGAGGAGAGCTGATGCAGAGGAAGCCATATGGGTGGCCAATGTACTCTGCTAGCTCGGCAGCAGACACAAGTGTAGAGAAGCGCTTCAGTGACGAGTGACGAGGAGTTACATGGCGGCCATGATCGACGGCCTCCTTATAAAGCATGTTTGTGTGGATGGGCGACAAGAGGAGGCAGGAGATGCAGGATCGGCCACAGCATGTTCTAGAACGAAAGCATGGATGGACTGGGTGGATCGGGTGGCGATTTCGCCGCCCAGAAGGCTCGGTCGGCCGCGCGTGTAGATGGAGCATGGAGATGTCTTTTTCGTCGAGGGCCTTGCTTTGGTCACCTTGTTAGTGAAAAGAATGCGTCATAAGATCGCATCGAGTCCGAGATTACGGGTGCTCTGTCCTTTTGACTGACAACGGTTAGTCGGTTAGTACCTTTTCATCAGACGTCTTAACCGTCGGTGAATCAAGCAGAGGAGGAATTAATAGAGCATGCAGAAACCACAAAACCACGCTGATTTTATGATATACCCCACACTTGCTACGAGTATTGGGGATATTTTTTTTAAAAAAAATAGACAATTTATATTTATAGTTATTGTCCACTAGGAAATTCTCTCAACACATCTTTGTAGATAACTAAATTTACGTTAGTGGATGAAGAGAAACTATCATAATTATATTCATAATCTTAAACTTCTACAAAGATAATGCCCACTAGTTTATTTCTCTAACCTTTTCTAAGTCATGTCATCATCCACTTCCTTTTAGCAATAACCAATATTATTGCCCTGTTCGTTTCGTCGTTTCTGGCTGGCTGATTCTCGCTGTTGCTGATTTGTTGTGAGAGAAAAACACTGTTGAATCGCTGGCTGATAAGCGCTGGTGGATCAAACGAACAGGGCGATTTTTCCATTTACATGCATCCGTTAATTCATCCCCATATCATTAACTCAAGCCTATTGTACATTTAAAAGCAATACGACAACCACTAGGCCATCAATAACTTTCATTAATGTCACAACACGTCATTCCTCTTTCGATTCCTTCTCCTGCTTCATATATTTTATATATCTCGATAATTTAGTATATATAGTAGGACCTACAGCTACGTTGAACACCATCGATTCCATGGAAGCTTCTTAATCCAGTCACATTATAATTCCTGCGGCAACACGCGGAGAAATCACCTAGTTATATATATTTGCTAGTTGGCTATAATTATAACTTGTCGTGGATTATTGATGAATATAGCTAGCTTTCATGTTGAGAGAATTCCCTGATGGGGTTCATCTTTAAAGGAGATATAGATATAGATATAGATTATAAAATTGCCTATATATTTATTATAATAATAATAAATTGTAAGCATAATCCAGTGATCTAGATTCATCAAATAGTTTGTTTGTTAATTGGCGTAACACAAAGGAATGTTTTAGAGGATGGATTTAATCGTCATTTAGACCACATTTGAGAATCCCCTGTTTTTTATTTTTTCCATATTTGCCGTAGGAGTTTATTACCCAAATATTTATTCTTTATTAATTGTTGCACACCACATCCTCGTTAGGTCCTGTTTGGTAGGGCTTCTCTTCAGCTTTAGCTCCGACTCCTTGGATGAGTCTACCAAACAGTTTGCTTAAATTTTCTTATAGCGCATCGGAATGGAGAAATTGGCTATTATAGGATTCTAATCGTGGTAGCTTCTCCGAAATAGGACTCCAATCGTTTCATCCTCTCAAATAGGACTCCAATCATTTTCTATAAGCTATTATAGGATTCCAAACCCATTTAATCAAAATATGGTAAATTAAAATACATGTATTTTTAAATAAGACCGTATTGCCCCTTGCCTGTACCCACTCGATCGATGCCTGTACTGTACCCATGGGATCGCTATTTTTTTCTTCCTGTTCGACGCAGCGCTTGTACCACGGGATCGCTATTTTTTTTCTTCTCGTTCGACGCAACGCCTGTACCACGGGACTGCCACGGTACTATCTGATCTTACGTGCACTGTTGGCTTCATTTTGATTTTTCTTTTGGTTCTTACATGTGAAATTTTTACGTTCTATGTTAATAAAAAATCAGAACTTTCTCATGCCTGAACTCGTACCATTTATTTATATCTTAATATCGATTTACATATTATTATTTGCATGTTTAATGTGGCCGATTGGAATGAAATTTCATCTGTTACCAGCGGCCACCCAGGGCAGGCAGCGGCCAGCCAACAGGGCAGGCAGCGTCCGGCCAGGCCATGCCACCCAGCGGCCAATAGCCCCAACAAAACGTTTTAAAAGCCCAGGGGCAAAAAGGTCATGTTATGGCAAAATACATGTATTTAGGAGTTAAAACATGGTTAAATGGAGCTAAATCCTATTTGGGAGAATGGAAAATGATTGGAGTTCTATTTGGGAGGATGAAACGATTGGAGTCCTATTAGGGAGAAGCCACCACGATTAGAGTCCTATAATAGCCAATTTCTCGTCGGGATGCCAAGGTATCTAAGGGTTCAATTTGGAACGCAGAATGCAGAATGCAAAATATTTAGAAATTTGAAAACGCAAAATGCCAAATATTCTGGGGTCTGTTTAGTTGCATGCCAAACCAAAAGACTTGGACTTTTTCTACATGTGCTGCTGCTGGGCATCCAGCGATCGATCTGATTCCGAACAAGAAATCAAGAGGGCTATCCGGATCCGCTTCGGCCAAGAAATCAAGCGAAAGCTCGACGAGCAACGGAGGCGAGGCGGTTCGGCTTTGGCGCGTCCATTCCGCCGTCGGCGTACAGGTTCGGCCCCACCGACGTCGACATCGTGGCACACTACCTCCTGCCGCGCGCAGCCGGCGGCCTCCGGAACCCACACGCGCGCGCAGTCATCAACGCTGACCCCTGCAACTGCTCGCCGTGGGAGCTGCTGCACTGCCATGGCCACGTCGCCTTCTTCTTCGACCATGTCCCCGAGAGGACCAAGACCGGCCTCCGAAGGAGAGGAGGAAGACGGAGGCGGTGGCGGCGGTGGCCGAGGATGGAACGGGCGAGCGGCGGTGGGCGAGGACGGGACCGCGAGCGGCGGCGGGCGAGAGTTGCGGTTGCAAGGATGAGTGGATGGGGTGCGGCGTTCAGCTGCGAGGACGAGTGGACCGCTTTTGGGCTTTCAGGCCTCTCGAGTCCAGAATTCAGAACGGAGAATGAGCTACTTTTACCAAATATTCTGGATGGTGTTTAGTTCCATTCTGCAGAATTGTGGCCTAAACTCCAGAATTTTCAGGCTGAAATGAGGAACTAAACAGGCCCTAAGAGAAAATTTGCTAAGCTTGCAACAAAATAATCGAGAGCACTAATCATCATGCTCCTTAATATCATCAAATGAAAAATTTTACCCTAGACAATGGCTCAAAAGCCATGTCTGGTATATACGATATATAGTATCACCGCGTACATACTAAGTCTAGGTCTGACTTCGTTCAATAAATGCATGACTATTGTTGCTAACATACCCGCAAAATACATATAAAGTGTTGGTGTAAGAAGGTCACCCTTTTCGGAAGCCCTTTTGTTCGAAAGGAGTGGCTAATATCATTATTCCATTCAACTCCCACACATCCCTTTTTGTAGCAAAAGTCCTGAATCCAACACCATATACGTGAAATTCCATTCATTTGCAAAGAATGGTGTAGAAGGACCGTTTCACTTTATATTATTCTTTCTGAAAACCCAATTCGAGAATGACACCACTATTTGATTTTTTTTTTCCATTTCAGAATTTTAGTCGAGACATCAGTTAAATTAACAATGACAATTACGTTATATGTCAAACGATGAACTTTGGCAATGTTCCCGCAAAAGATTAAACATATAGCTTACTAATTGTAAATTGCAGACACATCCAAACTCTTTGGCGTGACTTGGGGACATATAAAAGCTGGATATTATGTTGTAAATTGAATTGTAGACTATGGACATGTCCAAACTCTTTGCACATAGCTTAGCGACATAGAACTTAATTAGACATCTTTCCAAATACTTCATCAAAAGTAGATCATGATACCATCAAATTAAACCTCCTCCTCTGCTAAGGTTGCACATCTTTCTTTAATTTTTGGCGAACCAAATTTGCACATCTTGAGAGCATTGGTACAAAATGCAAGTTTGGATGGCGCTACCGAGATGCTAGTGCTGCACTCGTAACAGCACGGGACGGGAGAGAAATCGTGGACCTGAAATAATAATGCACCCCATTGGCCGCATTATTGCTGCCGATTTGCGGTAAAAAGACCGACCTTTTAAGCAACGGAAAAACGGCCTCGCGCGCGCACGCTGTGGCCGGGCAAAGTGGGCGTTCGACGGCCACGCACGCCGGCCGGTCTTGCACTGGCCTTCCGTCGTCGTCCGGTGCGCTGCTTTTGCTCTTGCTCCCAACTTTTCGACCGGCCGACGTTGACAGGGCGGTGGATGCGATTGGGCTTGCGCGGATTTGATCAGCGGGATCTAGTCGAGTGCGCGCGATTGGACTGCCCGAATCTTTGCCGTTTTCCCTCCCGTAGTGGATGGAGGCAGCCACGCACACGCACGCATGGTTTGTTTGGGCGGCGCACCTTATCAAAGCTCCTTTGCAATTGCAATGCAATTGATTGAAGGCTAGTGGCCGTGCGCCTTCGTTGAATCGTTGTGTGCTTCTTGCTTGGCCGGGGTCGGTCGGTCGGCACGTAAAGCAGATGCAGATCGTGTGATGACCAGGGGAAGGGAAGGTATCGTATCTCTCGAGTATATACGTGTGTGTCTGTGTGTCGTTTGGTCTGCGGCGTCCAGTGTTCGCGAGACATTCGGCTAGGAGGCGGCGACGTGAATGAAGAGAAAACGAACCATGAGTTTGGAGCCTTGGAAAGAAGATGGATCGATCATAGGTTGATCTTTTTTTTTTTAGAAAAATCGTCGTTTTTTAGAAACAAATCAACAATATGAGTAAAACATCATCGTTCCTCTTGGACAGTTGGACGTTGCAGACCATCGTGAAGGTGAACTCCTGGAGATGGAGCCCAGCAGGCCTAAGCCCAATCTGCGCGCGATCGACTCCTCCGTGGGCCCCAAACGATAGGATTTTTCATCCCAAGCCCGCCGATAGTTTGGGGCCCTCCGAAACGGCCGATGGCCCAGCCCAAAAGAGGATTTTTCATCCCAAGCCCGCCGAGACGCCGAGGCGCCGACTCACGCGACCGCAGCAAACCGCCCGTTTCGAAACCAACCAACCTGCCGCGCCCGCGACGCTCGTCCGTCTCCGTCTCCATGTCGCCGGCGCACCCTCGCCGTGGCGCGGCGCGCCCATGACGCCTCCGCAGTCCACGCCGCCAGCATGGTCTACCTCGCCCGGCGCCACGCCCACCCGCCCGCTCCACACCCGCGCCCACCAACAAACCTGCCGCTCCCGCTCCTCCCACCACCATCCCTCGCCGCGCTCCTCCTCGCCGCCATCGCATCGTCACCGTCCGTCCCGCACCTCCGCCACCACCACGGCCTCCTCGTGCGCCTCCACCCCGTCCTCCCTCCGCACTCCGCCCCGTTCCTCCTCTCCCGCCTGCTCCGCCGCCTCGCCGCGCTCCCGCCCCAACTCCCACCGCTCCGCTACGCGGTCGCCGTCTTCTCCTCGCTCTCGCCGCCGGACCCGTACCTCGCGGCCGCCCTCCTCCGCTTCGCGCACCTCACGCAGCCTCCCCTGGCGACCTTCCGCGTCTTCTCCTCCCTCCGCCGCGCGCACGGCGGGGGCCTCCCGTGCCTCCCGTTCGCCTTCTCCCCGCTCGCCAAGTCCGCGGGGGCCGCGCGCTCGCTGCCCGCCGCGGCCGGCGCGCACGCGGTGTCCCTCCTGCTCGGCGGGTTCGACAGGCACCGGTTCGTCGAGAACTCGCTGATCGGCGCCTACGTCGCGTGCGGCGACGTGGGCGCCGCGCGTAGGGTGTTCGATGGAATGGCGGTGAAGGACGTCGTTTCGTGGACGAGCGTCGTGGTGGCGTATTCGAGGAGCCGGGATATGGGTTCGGCGGAGGAGGTGTTTGCGCTGTGCCCGGTTAAGGATGTGGTGGCGTGGACGGCGATGGTGACGGGGTATGCGCAGAACGCCATGCCGGTGAAGGCGCTCGAGGCGTTTGAGCAGATGGCGGCGGCCGGGATGCCCGTGGATGAGGTTTCGCTCACCGGTGCTATCTCAGCTTGTGCTCAGCTCGGTGCGGTGAGGCGAGCCGCCTGGGTTCAGGAGATCGCGGAACGGAATGGTCTTGGGAGGAACGTGGTTGTCGGGTCGGGGTTGGTGGACATGTATGCCAAGTGCGGTCTCATTGATGAGGCGCGCATGGTTTTTGAAGGGATGCAAGAGAAGAACGTGTATACCTATAGCTCAATGATTGTTGGCCTAGCATCGCACGGGAGGGCCAATGATGCGATTGCTTTGTTCGATGACATGGTTAGGAGGGCGGATGTGGAACCCAACCATGTTACCTTCATTGGAGTATTGACAGCCTGCAGCCATGCGGGGATGGTAAAAGAAGGGCGGTACTACTTTGCGCAGATGAAGGACAGGTATGAGATATTGCCTTCCGCAGACCACTACGCTTGTATGGTTGATTTGCTTGGTCGGGCTGGGTTGGTGATTGAAGCCCTTGACCTTGTGAAATCAATGACTGTGGAGCCTCATGGTGGTGTCTGGGGGGCACTGCTAGGGGCTTGCCGAATCCATGGAAATACTGAAGTCGCTAAGGTTGCAGCTGAACACCTTTTTAAGCTTGAGCCAGAGGGCATCGGGAACTACGTGTTGTTATCGAATACACTTGCATCAGCAGGAGAATGGGATGAAGTCTCAAAGGTTAGGAAGCTGATGAGAATTCGGGGGCTGAAAAAGGATCCTGCAGTGAGCTGGTTTGAAGGCCGTGATGGTCTTGTGCATCAGTTCTTTGCTGGTGATAATACCCACCCATGGATGCATAAAATAAAGAAAAGATTGTTGGAGCTACGGGCGAAATTGAAGCTTGCAGGTTATGTGCCAGTCCTTAGTTCAGTTGTTTATAATGTAAGTGAGGAAGAGAAAGAAAGGTTGTTAATGGGTCATAGTGAGAAGCTTGCTCTGTCATTTGGACTGCTCACACTTGAGTCTAGATCCTCAATTAGGATAATAAAGAATCTAAGGATATGTGAGGACTGCCATTTGTTTATAAGATTGGTGTCAAAAGTGGAGCCCATTGAGATTATAGTCAGGGATAATATGAGATTTCATCACTTCAGAGATGGAGAATGCTCATGTGGTGGATTCTGGTGAATGCAGGATATGTATTTTTTTATTGAGAAAAATTAAACATGGGAGAATATACCTCCATCAATTAATAGTACCTTGTCCAACTTATTTATGTGACATGTTTTTGAATATAGGAAGGTCACCTCTGAACAGCAGAGCAAAGCTTGGAAAAGCTGCTTATGAATTCAAAAATAAATATGTAAATAATGGCAATCTGTTTGCATTGAAGAGCTATGCAGGGTAGATCTAGATGGCAATGCATGGGTACTGAGGAAGTGGGTGTTTGATTGTAAAAATGGACATGTTGATTTTGAAAAATGATACCTAAAAGCATTGGTTCACACAATACAAATGCAAATAGTAAAGCATCAATCCTGGTGGGTCATTCAAAACTACCAAGTATATTATTGAATGTAACTATCTAGTTGTTGCTGTAGGAGAACTGAAAGGAAGTTTTTTGGTTCTTTCAAATTCAATACTTACCTAATATTTTTTTATCATTTTTGTTCTGAAACTCAAAATTATGCACAAGAATACAAGACAAGCAAGAACTGAATTGTCACCAATCCTTTGCTTGGCATTACATTGTGCTGTCCTACTGTCCTAGCCATAGCAAGTATTGGTACCTGTAATGCTCTACATTTTTGGCATACAGATCATTAGTGACTAAAGAATTCTGATCAAAATCTGATGGAAGCATTTCTGAGCCTTGGTTTTTTTGGCTGAGGCACCATGGGAGGTAGAAGTGCTTTTTTCTTCAGACCTGTATTTCCACAAATCTACATGCCATTTTTAATGGAGGCTTCAACTTTCTCAGCTTATGAAACTATGGTGTGCTGTGTTTTGCCTCTCGCACCATCAAACTAAATGACCAGATGTTTACTAGCTTGCTCTCATCGATGCTGACTAGAAGGGTTTCTTTCCCTGCTTCCTGAGAATAGCCAGTGCAGTCTTTTTGGTGAATGTGAACTGGGTCCAATGCTTAGTTTGAGGTCCAGATCACTCTCTACAGAGGCATTCCAACTTTCGTCTTCAGCTGATTTATGGTTCTCCCTGTGAAATCTTTCTTTAACAGTTGAGTTTTCTTCACTAAAGAGACTGAGGCAGTTTACTGGCTTGCATTCATGAAGACTCAAATCTTCAGTTACTTGCTGGGGAGTTGAGTGTTGTGCATTACCAAGACGAGTAGATTGATTTGTCCCTGAGGTAGAAGGACTACACTTGAGATTCGACCTTGATCCCTGTACCATTTCATGAGCTTCTTCTGTTCTCTGTTGATAACTATGGTTATCACATTCAGCCATCAATGATTTTTGTACATGATACAAACGATGCAGCTCATGCACCTGATGCAAAGAAGCAGTATCAGATGCAATAGTTCTTGTTGCATGAATGGCAAGACAACTTAGGTCTGACTAACAACTTGTTGTCAACTTATCACTAGAAAGAGGAAGGTTTAATGAAGCATAAGCAGTAGTATGCAGTACAATATATTACAAAACTGGAGCAGTATGTTAACTTTTCTACCTCAGAAAATCAAAAGGCTCAGGAGTCAAGACCTATTAGGCTGCCTGTGGCTGCCTGACCTCCTTGCTTTCTTATGTTCTATATATTTGGTGAATCCTTATGAGACGGAGAACTAGATACAAGGTTACATACTACATACCTGCTGTCTGAAGACCTTATCATGCTCCATGATTGTTCTCCGAATTGAGTCCTTGGTGTCTTGTATGCTGTGCTCGTCCATTGACTCTTCCAAGGTGCATAAAAGCTTTTGCTCACCAGCTTTCAGCAATAATTTGGTTATTTTCTGGATATTATCTCTACCTTTTATATATCTCGTGATGATTATTCTCTTTGTCTCCAACAGGGTGGAGATGATTCTGTGAATATGAAGCAAATCAATAGCCATACCTGAAACAGTCAGTTTGAAAGATCAGTACCTTGTGTAGTACGCATCAGTTAGAGCCGGAGAGATTTGCCATAAAAAGTATAACTGTAGCTTGAGTCAATTGCACTATGCTTACAAGTGAATGATGGATACTGAGCTAACACTGAACCAAGAATCAAACAAAGAGAAACTGAAGATTTACTCACCTGTATCCCTGATTCTCATGGTCCAGCTGCTTATCTCGCATTTTTCCTCCTCTTTGGTTAGAGATCATAGCCACTGGCAATCTCCATATGCTAGCAGGGACACAGAATGGGAGATGACTGGTTCAACGCTATCCTCAGCACCCATTACTCATTTCAGAGGCTAACTGTGGGAGAGACGGATAGTTCACTTTGTGGGTAGCTTCCACGCTCTATCACTCCTTGTGCTTATGTAGCAAACAGTATCCTTTTGTACTAGAAACAAGAGATGCCAACCAAAAGTGATGAAAAGCTAGTAATGCAATGACTGACAGGCTGTGTGAAGCTGAAGGGCAAGCAGGATATAAGGGCGGCAGTGCAAAAGGAGCTGGAGATCGTTAGTTAGCAGGAGGTATGCTGCGTCGCTATTTGTTTATCGAACTCGAGGAAAGATCAGGGAAGTGCAGCCAGCAGCCAATCGGAGAGCCAAATCTGGTTGGTTCAATGAAACAACAAGCCAACCTAAAAACATGTGAAGCAGATATGCCACGCAGGTTTTGCCGGGATTAAAGATATCAGGATTTTTGGACTTGGGCAACCTCTATTTCTCTCTCTCCATCTGATAGATAAGCTAGGCCATACATATCTTCACATGCTTGTAGTTTGCAGTGGAGATCTGAAGATACCAGGGGCCCACAGCCATGAGTTATCCTAGGCTGTCCATCCTCGTTACAATCCCAACTCTGGGATCTGCCCACTGCCTCAGAAAAGTAAATTGCCGTTTAAGCTTCCATGGGCGTTGCAAATCCCTTACTTTGTGTGTCTGTGTGGTTTTTTTTAACCTGGACAGGTTGTTGCTCTACTGCCGCCCCCTGCATGTTCCATCGCTGTCCCTATCTTCCCAGTATTCTTGGACGTACGGCTGGATCTCAAAACCAAGATCTTGTTAATTCGTTCATCCCACCGACACAGGTACTAAACTAACACTTCTTCTTGATCTGAATCACACTTGAGTTGCTCAGTTGACTTGCTACACACCAGGCTGTTGATCCGTTCATGATTCGATGCAGTAGCCGGCCAGTACCTATGAAACCCCTGATGTGCATGATATTCTAAACGTTAATCGGGTTTGACTTTTCTTTTATGAGTTCCTGGATGTCCTTGATCAATCTTTCCCTGCCTGTATGTCAGGCAGGCTTGGCACATGAATGTTATCTAGAGCTAGCAACATTGCTGGAGAGCTTAACACGATTTTCTGTTGTGTGGTACACAGATAGGACAGTAGTACAACATAGGATAAGGTTATGCTGCCCATCACTTGGCTTTCCAGGATTCCTTTGTCAACAACTAAAGATTTAATGCCGGGGCCAATGATAGGCCTATATATGGTGCTTGCTATCTATTCCAACTCTAATATACGCATTCACTACTTAGGGGTTTTCTAGCTTCCCCGCAAAAGAAGGGATTCTGAAATCACAGTCCCTGTTCCCTGAAAAGGATAAGCACTTAGATAGCATCTTTAAACCCTTGACGTTCATTTTCTTTTTCATTTGGAAAAGCAAAAGTTCTATTTAGGCCGACTCAGAACTAACACTAGTATTATACCTCATTGGTTAGAGTAGCATGTAGGCTTAGCCATCCCTCACTAGTGTGACATCAGTGCTTCATCTTCCTCGTATATTGATCCCTAAATTATCTGTTTGTTGAGTTAAAAAATTAAATATCTTCTTTCGAAAGTCGGAAAGGAACTTTGCAGCGCCATGACCGTCCACGTACCACGCGAGAAAGCAAAGCCAGCAGCATCAGCTCATATATGCGGATAAGCTTGACAGCGATCAGATGGTTGTTGCTGTCTGTTGTCATAGACACCAGACAGAGCCGCGACTAGCTGCTCATAAAAGTTAGAAACGAATCATGTTTAAATTTACTTGGCACTGTTTGGAAATCCTGTTGCACATGGCAAGATTTGCATGCATCTGTATATTCTGATAGAAAAAACAGAAATTGCAGGTAGACATGGAAATGAGCATGTGCAGAGTTGCCAAATCGCAGACTCTGATGCTACTGCTCTGAGATGGAATCAAACGCAGGCAGAGATCCCAAATGAGGAGGACCAGCCAGCAGGAGGAGGAGCCAAATAATGTAAGCAACTATCTGTCACAGTAGCTAGCGCTCTCCTCCAAATGGCCGACAGGCTACCTGCCGTTAATCCTTTTCATTGGCGTCGTGATCTGCACAGGTGATGCGGCCATGTATTGCTTGGGCTAGAGCAAGAGCGCCATCAAACTGGCTGGCTGTGGCCCTGTGGCTCACATGGACCACACCCACGCCGTGGCATGCAGTCCACGCTTGGTGAAAACATCTTTGGATTGGATGCAAGTACCCATCAGCTCCTGGCCTGCCATGGGATACTTTGCTGCGTTGCAATTTGCAAAACTCCACTCCGGTCCCGGTCAGATCTATATCTACTACTTTCAGATGCAGATGCAGTCATGCAGATCAGGTTAATCTGTCAGTGGAGTGCAGTTTTCATGCGCTTTTTCTCGGTTCGAGTCTTTATCTCTTTTATCACAAGTGGATTACATACGAGTAGTGGTATGGTAGGCGATTCCATTGCAGTGCATCCCTTTGGGTGGCGTTTCTGTGGCCAGGATCAGTTGGGACATATCTGCTGCTGCGCCCACATCACTGATTTGGACAGACGAATTCTGACCTGAAAACCTGAAATGGACTCGCATTTTCAGGTTTTCACCGAGGTTCTGTTCTATCCATGTTGGTAGCGAAGACTTTTCTGCTTCATTCCATATATGGGGCTGTGCTAGTGAGCTAGTCTTTGCAAAAAAATGAAGTGAAATAAAATAAATACATGTGCCATTTTATTAGATTTCTTATTATTTTCTCGACATGAGAAATTCATCCGTAGCTTTTCTAGTTTTATCAGATATTTGTAATATACATACCTGGCAGCTGGCGCATCAATTATATATGGTCTAGCCCTCGAATGCACGAGATAATGATGTGTCGGAATAATTTGCTCATGTCGCTGTCATGTCATGTTGGTTGGTGCTCGCAACAAAATGCTGTTTCCTGCTATGCATCAGTTGTAGATTGTGTCGTATGGCATGGATGGGGACCTACTTCTCTTTAAATTAAAATCAGTCTAGTATGCCCATACTGGCTTAACGCGTTCCTACTAATCATCATCATCAACCATCGAAATCTCCACATAGCACAATTCACAGTCCAACTGTCCAAGCCAACTGTCGGCGAGTTCAGGTTGCAATAGTTAAGAATGGGCTGGGCTGGCAGTAACAGTGGGCCCTGCGCTTGGGACCGTGGATCTTCATGCTCAAAAGTTTCAGCCCAACAAGGTCTCGGCGACGGCGAACCACATCCATGATCCATCCAGGAAACGAATGAATCGGCAGAGATTCAGTATGGTTGACTCAGGATTAGGTTAAAGATGGTTGACCAGCATCTGGTGTCAGAGTAGCAGCAAAATGCTATAGCCATTTGACAAGTGGCCACACGATTCATTTGCATCGACGCAGCATTCTGACCTTGCATACGGGAAGAGATCGAATGGGTCTGCAAGAGCACCATTTGTCAACTCTGATCTGGATGGAGTGGGCTACTGCCTATTTCTAGTCAAGTGCCAAGTAGCAATAAGCTTAAAGCCATTGTTGTTTTCTCATTGTGAAGATAACATAAGATGGAACTGTGTTCTTGACGATGCTCTATTAGCCACTCTGTTAACCCAAATACTGTGCCTGTTACTCTCTTGCCCACCCTCTGCATCTCACGTAAATGTATCAACAGGAACAGAAGAATTCTCTAGAATTGCCAGAAGATAAACAAGGAAGAATTATGCACTCAAACCAGATTGAGTATAGACTACAGAGCAAAGTATTTGGATCCCATAAACACTGCAGAATCAGCAAATCAGGTATTCAGCAAAAAACAGCCATCATTCAACAGATCAGTTGATCTAGTACAAAGTATAGAGAAGTCCTTGTAAAAGAAAAAAAAAAAGTATAGAGCAGCAACATTTTTTCTTTTTTGAAAAGCGTGCTATGCACGTACTTCATTAAGAGAGACCAGCAACATTACAGTTCTGCATGAATAATAACAGTTAACAGTGACATTTCAAACAGCAAGTGCGAGCATTATTATCTAAGCATAGACTTAGGATAAAACCAAATCTTAGATGCACAACTCTTTTGATATGACAAAATGATGCTCATGTACAGGGATCAAATAACTTCTGCATCAGCACCGAGAGAGGCAGAGGGCCATCAGATGTGCTTTATGGTCACCCACACAAAAATACCAATTTTCTTGGGGAAAATTTTCAACTATAGGTACATTATGTACAGAGTTATCTGAATTTTCATATGATTTGAGTCAAAGTTATCAAACCCTAATTCAATCAATCAAATACACGAAAAGGGCAAAATTATCTCTCTACTCCGAAATACAGCATCAATTCACATATCCAGACTGATCCATGGGTGGAATTTGAGGAAATAAATGCTTGTGCTGTCAAAGATTCCCATTAACATCAACTAACACTAAAAGTAATTCACACATATGATGGCTATTTCTTCATTATTAATGAAACAAACAAGCATCCAACAAATACCCTCATTCACTATAGATTTTTCGAGTCACCGATCCAAAAATGTTGCTCCAAAAGAATTAGGACCTCATAAAGAAATACACAGAACAGGGAAACCGTTTCCCCAATACCACTGGGGAACTATGGTTGATTCCTAGCACACCATATAATTATGAATATGAAAGGTGAAGATTTATGATGAGCCCTATAGTGGTAATCCTTTTGCAGAAAGTAACAAACATATTCTCATATGCACTTCACAATACTCTATGGCTTGAAGTTGCATGATAATATGAAGATACAAGAATAATATTTTATTTATACAAGGACAAGATCTGGCACCTGGGGAACGCCTAATTCATCTTTCTAGGATTTGGTACTATCCAGATGGGGGCTGGCCAGTTGGACCAAATCCGAGGAGAAACAAGTTTATCGGTACTTTTATCACCCAAGTTAAAAACTCCCATTTTACGGCCTTTATTCTTAAATCCATATGACATGTACTCATCATCATCAGTAAAGTAGACATGATTCCCCTTCAACTGCGGATATTCTTTGGCACATAGACAGATTGATTGGTTAAGCCCAAGAAATAGTATGTTCTCACCCAAACAACTTATCTCCACAAGCTCCATTGCTGTCAAGTTCACTCTATATACTTTGAACACAGTGGTATAGTGTCTATATGGCACAGTGTCTACCTCAGACTCTGATTCATCTTCTGATACTGAGAAATATTCATCATCATCTGGTGGGTCTAAATCATGTTCAGAAACATCTTCGACCTCCTGATCAGAATATTCACTCACCTTCCAAATTTGCAGTTGTCAAGGGCCTGGTGATCTAAGGTAGCCGGCCCTCGACTACGTAACTTGTAATCTCGTGCCGTGTCTTCCGATCCGGAGGTTATACCCCTCACAAACAATCGGGCTTGAGAGTTCTTAGGGAGAGAGAGAAGATTCAAGGTACTTGATATTGCTTAAACATAACAGTGCCGATTACAACTTGTTCTAGTCCCCCCTCAATCTCTCAAGCTCTGGGCAAAGCATAAGGCCTACTTATCTCTCAAGCTCTGGGCAAAGCATAAGGCCTAGTTATCCCTCAAGCTCTGGGCAAAGCATAAGGCCTAGTTATCTCTCAAGCTCTGGGCAAAGCATAAGGCCTAGTTATCTCTGAAGCTCTGGGCAAAGCATAAGGCCTAGTTATCCCAAATATCCACCGCATTCATAACATCTCGAGGCGATAGCGAATGTCCGCCAGGAACTCCTCGCGTTCCTCGATGGTGCGCGCGACAGCAGCCACCCTTGTCTCGCCCGGCTCATATGACCGGATGGATGGAGGATCCCGGCCGTAGACCACCCCGAACGGGGTGTCCCGCAAGGAGGACTGGTAGGCGGTGTTGAAGACGAACTCCGCCCACGGGAGCCAACGCAGCCACTGCTTCGGACGGTCACCTGTGAGACACCGTAAGTACATGATGATGACACGGTTAGCAGCCTCGGACTGCCCATCTGATTGAGGGTGGAACGCGGTGGTCATCTGGAGCTTGGTGCCGGTGAGACGCATGAGTTCGCGCCAGGACGTCGAAGTGAAGACCGGGTCGCGGTCCGACACCATGGACTGGGGCACGCCGCGCAGGCGCACGATGTTGGTGAAGAACGCCTCGGCGACGGACTCGGCGGTGTACGGGTGCGCCAAAGGGATGAAGTGGCAGTACTTGCTGAAGCGATCCACCACCGTCAAGATGACGGTCTTGCCGTTGACGCGGGGCAGCGCCTCGACGAAGTCCAGCGCGACGTCCGTCCACACGCCTCGCGGAACCGGTAGCAGAAGAAGAAGTCCCGCCGGCTGCAGGTGTTCGGACTTGTACCGCTGGCAGACGACGCACACTCGGACGAGCTCCTGAACCAGTTGTTTCATATTAGGGAAGTGAAAGTCACGTCGCAACCTGTGCAGCGTGCGTTGAACGCCCTCGTGTCCATCTTCGTGTATCGCCCGCATGATCTCCTGGACAAGTGGTGAGCCCGGCGGAATGTAGATGCGGCCATGGAACTGGACCATGCCGTCCACCAGGCTCCACGGGGCGCCGCGCGACCCGGCCGTGATCTCGTCACGGAGGGCTATGACGGCCGGGTTCGTCTCCTGTTCCCCGCGGAGACGTGTGACGAAGTCGAAGCGGGGGCCCGAGAGGGCGAGGATGGCACCCGCCTCGTCCTCCTCCGTGTCGCGTCGCGAGAGCGCGTCGGCCACCGCGTTCGCCGTGCCCGGCTTGTACTCCACCGTGAAGTCGAAGCCGAGGAGTTTCCCCACCCAATGGTGCTGGGGGATCGTCGAGAGCCTCTGATCAAGCAAGTACTTGAGGCTATAGTGATCCGTCTTCACCAGGAACCGGCGTCCCCACAAGTACGGCCTCCAATGCCGCACGGCGTGGACGAGGCCGATAAGCTCGCGCTCATAGGCCGCGAGAGCCCGGTGGCGGGGCGCGACCGGCCGACTGAAGAAAGCAATCGGTTGCCCTTCCTGGATGAGAACTGCGCCGAACCCGTGGGAGGATGCGTCACACTCGACGGTGAATGGCTTGGTGAAGTCGGGCATGGCGAGGACGGGCGCTGAAGTGACCGCGGCCTTGAGGTCGTTGAAGGCGGTGGCCGCGGCGTCGTTCCAGGAGAACCCCTCCTTCTTGAGGAGCGCGGTCAGCGGAGCTGCGACGGTGCCGAAGTTGTGGACGTATTTGCGGTAGTAGCCCGCCAAGCCGAGGAATCCGCGCACAGCACGAGCTGACCGCGGTACAGGCCAGTCGCGAATGGCCTGGACCTTCTCCGGGTCCATGGCGACGCCGGACGCCGAGATGGTGTGGCCCAAGTACGCGACGGCCGACGCGCCGAATGAGCACTTGGAGCGCTTGATGAAGAGCCGATAGCGGGCCAACTCGGAGAGGATGACGCGCAGGTGACGAAGGTGATCCGCCCATGTCGTACTGTAGATGAGGATGTCATCAAAAAAGACAAGCACAAACCGGCGGAGGTATGGCCGGAGAACATCGTTCATGATGGACTGGAACGTCGCCGGCGCGTTGCAGAGGCCGAACGGCATGACAAGGAACTCGTAGAGCCCATCATGTGTGCGGAATGCCGTCTTGTGCACATCCGCCGCGCGCATCCGAACTTGGTGATACCCGGAGCGCAGATCAAGCTTGGTGAAGAACCGCGCGCCATGGAGCTCGTCCAGAAGCTCGTCCACGACCGGGATGGGGAACGCGTCCTTCATGGTGAGCGCGTTCAGCGCCCTGTAGTCAACGCAGAACCGCCATGTGCCATCCGGTTTCTTGACGAGGAGCACCGGGGACGAGAACGCCGAATCACTACGGCGGACGATGCCTTGCGCCATCATGGATGCGCATTGGCGTTCAAGCTCATCTTTGTGGGCCGCCGGGTACCGGTACAGGCGGACGGCCACCGGTTGCGTCGATCTTGAGGTTGATGCTGTGCTCGCGCCCGCGTGGTGGAGGCAGACCGGTGGGCTCGGCGAAGACGTTCGCGAACCCCGCCAACAGCTCCTCCAGCAGGGACTCGCTGGCGGTGGCAGCGCATGGTCCGGACAGGCCCGGTGCTGGAACGCCTTTCCAGCGGATCGTGTGGCCGTCTCGCTGGAACGCGACGGTGCTCGCCACGAGGTCCCACTCCAGCTTGCCCAACGTGGCCAGCCACTGGGTCCCCAAGACAATGTCATAACCTGCGAGGGGCATGACAAACAAATCGATGGAAGCTGAGGCCGTCGATGGTGAGGGGAGCGTGACGGAGGACGCCCGGGCACGGCACCCACTCGCCGTTGGCCACCGTGGCCGTCATGTTCGGGCGGGGTTGGACGGCCAAGCCCGTGCGGTGCGCCGCCTCCTCCGTGATGAAGCTGTGCGTCGACCCCGTGTCCAGGAGGGCGGTGAGCGACGTCGAGCCCACCCGGACACGGACCTGCATGGTCTTGCCGAGGGTCACACCGGCGACCGCATGGAGGGAGAAGATTGGGCTCTCCTTCGCCCCGTCGTCGGTGGCGGCCGCGTCAGTACTGTCATCGTCGTCGATGTGGACGCCGTCGACAAAGAAGAGGCGGCGGCAGAACCTATTATGGCCACGGGAGTACGGCTCATTGCAGTTGAAGCACAGACCTTGTTTGCGGCGTTCTGCCATCTCAGCCGGCGTGAGTCGACGATGTCCGCCCTCGCCGCGGCCCTGCTGTGAAGCCACCGGGGGGGCGGGTAGCGCCAGTACTGGCTGCTGCGCTGGAAGAGCTGCCCGGGGCGCAGGTGGAGGAGGACCGCACGGGGGTGCCCGTGGTGGGGGTGGCACCGGCCGCTCAGATTCCATCAACTCCACCTGACGTGCCGGGCTCATGGCGGCGGCCAGTGTCTCCGGGTGATGAAGGCGGACGGCGTGGCTTAGCGGCGGAAGGAGCCCCCCGTGTAGAGTTGGACGCGCTGCTCTTCCTCGAGATGACCCGCTCGCGGAAGAAGAGCCTGGAAGCGGTTGGAGTACTCTTCCACCGTCCCCGTGCGCCGGCATTCGGCGAGCTCGAACATCGGAGCGGATCGAAGGGGAGGACCGAATCGCAGGTTGAGGAGGTCCTTGAAACGACCCCACATCGGTGTGCCGTCATCGTCCTGCAGCTGTGTGAACCACAACTGCGCGACGTCGTCCAGATGGTACGACGCCATGAGCACGTGCTCCTCCGCCATGGTTCTGTGTTGGCGGAAGTAGGCGTCGCACTTGTTGATGAAGAGCGTCGGATCGCCCGTGCCGTCGTAGTGGGGGAAGTCCCACTTCTTGCGCTTCGGATGGAACTCTTGATCGCGCGGACCCTCTGCGCGGCGATCGCCGCCGCTGCCGGACGACGACGCGGATTTTTCCTTCATGGTCGCCACGTCGGTCTTCAGAGCGGACATGTCCGAGGTGAGCTTCTCCATGGCCTTCAGCAGGTCGGCGAGGGTGGGCTCCGTCATGTTGGTGGATGCGGCAGAGGTGGGAGATGAGGGGGAGTTGGGGCTGTGGTGGTCGGCGGCTGCGATGGCGGCGGAAGTTTGATTGGAAGTGGCGGACGAGGATCGTCGGAAGCTGGATACCAGGTTGTCAAGGGCCTGGTGATCTAAGGTAGCCGGCCCTCGACTACGTAACTCGTAATCTCGTGCCGTGTCTTCCGATCCGGAGGTTATACCCCTCACAGACAATCGGGCTTGAGAGTTCTTAGGGAGAGAGAGAAGATTCAAGGTACTTGATATTGCTTAAACATAACAGTGCTGATTACAACTTGTTTATAGCCTCTCGGGCTCATCTACTGGAGCATCCGCTCCTAAAATCAAGGCACACCAAACGCAAATTCAAAGTGAATCAAAATAATTCAAAGTAAATCGAAACCGGGAAAACTGGAAATCTCTTTCCTATCTTTAGCCACTCTCGGATGGCTCTGCTTGGTCTTCTTTCTGCTCCTCGCGAACTGGCGAGCGCATCTCACGCCCAGCACCGCGCTCTGCGCGTTCCCGTGCGCCCGTGTGCGGCGCATGTAGACGCGCCCCCACATGACAGCAGCAGATCTCCACATGGAGCTTGAGCAATGTACACTTTAGCGGAGAGGCAGCCCTTAAGCCTCTCCATGACAACTCATGGTTTTACTGCAGGATCATATAGATTGTATGCATGGATTCCTCCATCAACTAACAATGCATACAATAGCTCATCCTTGAAAACACAATCTGTATAGAAAGAATGATATGGCAACCAAGTCCAGTGTTCATCCCCGCTTCTCGCAAATGAAATCTGGCAGTATGGATGATGGATGAGCACTACAATTGTCAGGGACTACATCTACACCGACCGTGGGCTGTCAAGTTGGGCCGCCGTTGTCCGTCGTCATTGTTTCTTATTAGTGTGTGTCGAGCTAGCAAGCCGTAGTGGGCCGCATAGCGCGTCGGGCTTGGCCCATGTAATGAGAATGTTATATGCTGTGTGGGTGGAAGGGTGGACGGACATCAAGGAAAAATACATTTCTTCTTTAACCGTCTCTTCTCTCTCGAGCTCGCTTCGCCCCGCTCGGGTTCGCGGACGGCGTCGCCGATCCGCCGCCGCGCGTGTACGCCGGCCTACCTCTCCTCGCCGCCGTTTACCCGCCACATTGGTATCAGCTCCCGTTCGCTTCCTCTTGATCGGTGCGTAAAATCCCGTTGAACCTCGGTGTGTGGAGAGATTGCGCGTTTCCGCCGATCTGCTCCGACTCCGGCGAGCGTTCTCGGTTGCCCGGCAAGCCGCTTATCCGCCTTCCGCAGGCCACGCTACCAACCACCAACCTAAGCCCTTATCCATCTCCGATCCAATCGAGTCCCAATTTGGATCTAGATCCGCCAAAATTCGCCTTCAAATTTATTCCCCTTCACCAATCCGCTGGCCCCGCGCAATCCTACCCTGACCACCAGGATGCAGTCTGCGGAGACTAAGCTGGATGACATCAGCGGGAAGATGACCTCGATGCTCAAGCTCATGGAGGATTTCACTCTTTGGAAGCCGGAGGTCGACAAGTTCGCCACCGAATTGACAAGGGAGTTCAAAGTTCTTACATCGCGTGTTGAGGCCCTCGAGAAACCACTTTCTCCAGCCTCATCCAATGTCCTGCAGCGCGAGGCAGAAGGACAGGCCAAGGGCCACGGCGTCGAAATGAATCCACAGGGGCTTGTTCAGGGGGCTACGGCCTTCCAACATCCCCCGGCCAATGGTCGTATCCTAATCCCAAGCAACTCATTATCGATTGTTATGAGCAGTATTCGAGAATCATGGTCATACTAGTCATCATCAAGTATAGGGAGTTTAGGTTACCTAAAGCTACTTTTCCTAAGTTTGAAGGTACTAATCCTAGAGCCCGGAGAGAGAAGTGTGAGAAGTACTTCAACATGTACCATGTTCCTTATCATGTTTGGTCCGAATTTGCCACTATACACTTCCATGGCAAGCAGTCTTTGAGTTATGGCTCCAAACTTATGAAGCCCAACACCCAATTAGTTCCCGGCCCGAGTTGTGTGTTCGTAGAAGCCAAGTTTGGTAGAGATCTGTACTCAAATTCCATGAATGAAATGCTTATGATTAGGCAAACCTCTGATGTAGAGGAGTATCACACTAGATTTGAAGCTGCTATGCATAAGGTATTAGTGCATAACAAGAGTTATGATGATGTCTTCTTTGTACAAAAGTTCATGCTAGGTCTGAACCCTGATATTAGAGCTGCTATTGCATTACATAAACCTAGAACAGTTGATGCTGCGTTATCATTGGCTCTATTGCAGGCTTCTATGATGGAAAATCAGCCTAAGCCATTGTACAAGAAGTCCAACAAAGATTTCAACAAGTACCAGGGCAAAGGAATGCCCAATCCTCAGCCTGGCATTATGGGACCAATTCCCAATCCAGCTGCTGACCAGAAGTTCAAGGATGATAAACTGGCTAATCTCAGGGCACAAAGGAAGGCTCAGGGGTTATGCATGAGATGTGGAGAGCCTTGGGGCCGAAATCACAGATGCCCTGACAAAGTGTCACTGCATGTTTTAAATGAAGTGCTCAAAGCTGTGGATCCTGAAGAGGCTGTGGAGGTAGAGACATGTTCTGATTCCTCTGACTCTGATTCAGATAAGGAGCAAATTTTGCAGTTATCTCATTCAGCCACTGAAGGAGTACAGGGTAGGAAGACCATTAAGTTACTGGGACTGGTGAATCACCAGGAATTGCTTATATTGGTGGATTCTGGGAGTTCCTGCACATTCATTAGTGAGAAAGCAGTCAAGACTCAAGTGTGCTACTCAACTGTGAGAACCAATATCGTGACAAGTGGCCAATGGGCGAGAGAGTCACCAATGATAAACAGGTGTTGGATTTCACTTGGTTTTCCCAGGGACATACATTCACTCATCATGCCAGGGTGTTTCCATTAGCTTGCTATGACATGGTCTTGGGTATGGATTGGTTAGAATGCCACAGTCCTATGTGGATTCACTGGAAAAGAAAATTGTTGAGATTTGAGCATCGGGGGCACAGAATTGCTCTAAAAGGCGTCAAGGACACAGTGGACAAGTGTCAGATGATCCAAGGCCATAAGCTGCAAGGTCTTATTCGACAGGGTGGAGTAGCTCAACTCATTCGGTTATCTCCTGTACAAGATGAATCCACTTCAGCTGAGGTTCCTCAGGAAGTGCACGAATTGCTGCAAAGTAAAGAAGAGTTGTTCAAGACTCCAACCAATCTGCCACCACAGAGGGAGTTTGACCATGCCATTCCTTTGATACCTGGTGTCAAACCAGTTAACATGAAGCCATACAGATATTCTCCTACTCAGAAGGATGAAATTGAAAAGCAAATCCAGGAAATGCTTAACAATGGCATTGTACAGCCAAGTCACAGTCCTTATTCTTCTCCTGTTATTTTAGTCAAGAAGAAGGATGGCACATGGAGATTTTGTGTGGATTACAGGCAGTTGAACAATAATACAGTGAAGAATAAGTATCCTTTGCCAGTGGTAGATGAGCTGTTGGATGAATTACATGGAGCAGCAGTGTATACAAAACTAGACATGAGGTCTGGCTATCACCAAATCAGACTGAAGGTTGAGGATGAGCACAAAACTGCCTTCAAAACCCATCATGGTCACTGGGAATTCAAGGTCATGCCCTTTGGCTTAACCAATGCCCCAGCTTCCTTTCAGGGATTGATGAATACCATATTCAAATCTTTGCTCAGGAAATGTGTACTGGTATTTGTGGATGATATATTGATTTATAGCAAGAACATGACAGAACACTTGGAGCATCTCAAGCAAGTGTTTGCCATTCTGGAACAACATCAGTTGTATCTCAAGAAGTCTAAATGTTCCTTTGCTCAACCTGCTCTGGAGTACTTGGGGCATATCATCAGTGCTGATGGAGTGGCTACTGATCCAACCAAAACTCAAGCTATTGCCCAATGGCCCACACCCAAGGATGCTAAGCAATTAAGAAGTTTCCTCGGGTTAGCTGGCTATTACAGGAAATTTATTCAGCATTATGGGGCAATCAGCAGACCCTTGACTGATCTTCTGAAGAAGCACACAATTTTTCACTGGAATGAAAACCTCCAAGCTTCTTTTGATACCTTAAAGCAAGCATTGGGGTCTGCACCTGTCTTGGCCTTACCCAACTTCTCACAAAGTTTCACAGTGGAGACAGATGCATCTGCTACTGGTATTGGGGCTGTGCTGTCTCAGAACAATCATCCAATTGCTTACATCAGTAAAGCATTGGGCCCCAAAGCTCAAGCAATGTCTACTTATGAAAGGGAGTGTATGGCTATTATCTTGGCAGTTACAAAATGGAAGCCTTATTTGCAGCATAAAGAATTCACCATTCTGACAGATCATCACAGCTTAGTTCATTTGGGGGACCAAAAGTTGTTGGAAGGTATGCAACAAAAAGCTTTTGTCAAGTGTTAGGTCTCCAATACAAGTTGGCTTTCAAGAAAGGCTTGGAGAATAAGGCTGCCGATGCCCCGTCCGCATAACCCGACCCAATTGAGTTTCGTGCTATTTCTGCTGCTACTCCTAGATGGTTAGAAATTGTGGTGGAAGGATATCAACAGGATGATGACACCAAACAACTATTGGCTGAATTAAGTCTCACTGGTACCAACACCAAAGGGTTCAGTCTAGTGGATGGTTTAATCAGATATAAAGGCAGGATCTGGTTGGGCAATCATCTAGAGGCTCAACAAGCTGTGTTGCTGGCACTGCATTCCAGTGGATTGGGAGGTCACAGTGGTGTGAATGCCACTTATCAGAAAGTGAAATCCTTATTTGCTTGGCCTTCTCTAAAGCAATCAGTTAAAGAATATGTGGCTGCCTGTACAGTGTGTGCTCAGGCCAAGGTAGAGCATTGCAAATTACCTGGTCTTCTTCAACCATTACCTGTACCACCATCAGCTTGGCATACAATCAGTATGGACTTTATTGAAGGCCTGCCCAAGTCCAAGTTTTTTGACACTATTCTGGTAGTGATTGATAAACTGACCAAATATGCTCACTTCTTGTGCCTCTCTCATCCATACACTGCACAGACTGTGGCTCAGGCATTCATGACCAACATCTATAAACTGCATGGGATGCCTTCTGTCTTGATATCTGACAGAGGTAGAATCTTCACCAGTTCCTTTTGGCAAGAGTTGTTCAAACTATCTCATACAACATTGAACATGAGTTCCTCTTATCACCCCCAAACAGATGGGCAGACAGAGAGGCTAAACCAATGCTTGGAAACATATCTCAGATGCATGGTTCATTCATGCCCTGCCAAATGGGCACATTGGATTTCCCAAGCTGAGTTTTGGTACAATTCCACCTTTCATTCTGCTCATGGGATGACTCCTTTTCAAGCTCTGTATGGATATCCACCCAAACACTTTGGCATTTCAGTGGATGACTCCGCACTAATACGCACTGGATACTTGGCTCAAGGATCGCCACCGCTCTCCAAAGATATTCAAGCAAAACCTGTCCAGAGCACAAAGATAGAATGAAAATGCAAGCTGATAAAAACAGTGTGAAAGAGTGTTTGAAGTGGGGGACTGGGTGTATGTCAAGCTGCAGCCCTATGTCCAGCAGTCTGTTCAACGCAGATCCAACAACAAATTGAGCTTCAAGTACTTTGGTCCTTACCTGATACTGCAAAGGGTGGGCCAAGTGGCTTATAAGCTCCAACTTCCAGCATCAAGCATGATCCATCCTGTGATCCATGTGTCTCAACTGAAGAAGGCTTTGCCTCCCGATACTCGTGTATCTGCGATGCCGACCTTAATATCTTGGTGGATTGCCTGTTCCTTGCCGGTACAGCAGGTTCTCGCGTCCAAGTTTCAAAGCAAGTGGGGCGTCATGTGGTTCAGCAAGGCCCGATGCATCTTCGACGGCTCCCGACCACCGGGCAAGCTGGGCACCGCTTCCTCCTCCCGCCAAGAGCAAGAAGAAGACGAAGCCGCGATGACCAGGGGGTTGTCATGAGGCTGATCACTCCATCTCTACATTGTCGCATGAGGACATGCTGTTTCTTAAGGGGAGGAGTGTCGGGGACTACATCTACACCGACCGTGGGCTGTCAAGTTGGGCCGCCGTTGTCCGTCGTCATTGTTTCTTATTAGTGTGTGTCGAGCTAGCAAGCCGTAGTGGGCCGCATAGCGCGTCGGGCTTGGCCCATGTAATGAGAATGGTATATGATGTGTGGGTGGAAGGGTGGACAGACATCAAGGAAAAATACATTTCTTCTTTAACCGTCTCTTCTCTCTCGAGCTCGCTCTGCCTGCTCTGGTTCTGCTGGACGGCGCCGCCGATCCGCCGCCGCGCGTGTACGCCGGCCTATCTCTGCTCGCCGCCGTTTATCCGCCACAACAATGTAGTTTCTTGTGGACGGATCAGAGGACAAAAATGCCTTGTGAAATATATAGTCCCGCAGCTTGTCGAGGCGCAAGACTGATGGCGGGTCGAGTTCACCACGGGTCCCGGTGTACCTTGAGTACTTGTACATGTGAATATCACCGTTGGTGTCATAGATGGGCTTCACCTGCTCAATGGTGGTGACGGAAGGGAGGGCAATCTGGTCACGTGTGATGGGGTTGACAAGGTGAAGCTCGGACATCTCGTCGGCGGCGACAACCCAACCGTAGGCAGAGCCAATCAGGTACCTGCTACGGATAGGAGGGTCTGGGAGAGTAAATGTGTATGGATTGTTCTCCACGAGGCTGTAGAAACCTGCAGCGCTTGCACCTGAAGACATATTGGTGTATATGAGGCGCTTGCACCTGAAGACATATTGGTGTATATGAGGCTTGGTGTTTGTGGCTGAATACTAGCCCCAAGTTTTCGGAGGCAATTGTAGGCATGGAGCCAAGAGGAGCAGACAGAGCCTGCACGGACAAGGTCAGGAACCTCAAGAGTTGCAAATATCTTTATCAAGACGTCCTCTGGCAGCCCCCCTGACGTGACACCAAAAATGTTGGTTGGAGTCTGATGCAGAGTTTTTTTTTGGCAGAAAAAAAATTTCGGCTCTTGCCGATAAGTGCGAAATTTCGGATATTTTGGGAATTTCGGTGGGCACTGTAGCATTTTCTTTTTAAAAAAATAATTAATTTTGAGCTAAAAAAAAAAAAAAATAATGGCATACCGGTATTTTTTTTTTTTCTTTCGGCACTAACCGATAAATGTGAAATTTCGGATATTTCGGCGAAATTTCGCCGAAAAAAAAACCCAATGTAGCTTCTTTTACAGCTGATGAAATACTTGGATGATGAGGTGTGGTGATTTCGTCGTTTGGGATCCGATTCTGTTGCACCACTGGCCGATAAAAATACAATCTTCCCCGCGTAACAAATACGTTTAGAGCTCGGCATAAACCATATCCAAGGACCTGAGTGAAACAAGCATGTCTGTCAACAATTAGCCAGGAAACAGAAAGCGCTAGACCACCAGGGTGGTACGCACCTTACTCAGTGGCCCTTGTCGTGGCCACAAGTTCCCCGCCGCGTGCTCCGGCGAATTGCGAGAGCCGACAAGGATCCAGTGTCCGTTCGGATAGTCGCGCCCGATCTTGGGGATTGGGTAACAAGCCGTCGCTGGGGTTGGCGCCCCAAGAGGAACAGATGTGATGGTAGGGGGTAGAATCGGATTAGTTGGCGACGGCGGCGGCGACGACGGCGAAGATTATGTTAAGCGATGCTAGGCGAGTTCAGCTGGCCTTTGGAGCCCAGAAAGGCCCAGTTCAATTGCTAAAAACAGCCCAAACGGACCTGTCTTTGCAATCATTGAGAAAAAAATGGACCAGAGAGTTGTATATCTCCTCGAGAGCTAATGATTTCATGCATAAATCATCTTCAACCGAGATTTAAAGCAAAAACCATATAATCTATTCATGTTGGTTGCAAAGACTTTTCATCGACCGAGCTGCGAATTTCTTATTACTTTTGATGATTGTTAGCATCAAGACGACTTCGAGTAGATGTGGTTGTTGAGGGGAGTGTTGACGATTGTTCTCGATCTTCAACCAGTGATACTGTGAGAGGTTTTGATACCACCTTGCAAAGTGCAAAGGATACTCTAGTGGAATGTTCGTAGCTAGCTAGAGTGGATCGGACCATTTGTGGTACCCACGTCGTGGGCCTAGCCTGCCGGACTGCCACACTAGTTCATGCGCGAATCATCACTTGGAGACTCGCCAAAACAAGGTCATAGGTTGTTGGCAAACAACCAAACCTTGATGGATAAATCTTGTGTCTATCACTTGTCCTTGCTGGTTTGCTCTCTGCACACTTGTTCCTTACCTTTGTTTACTTGCTTGTATGCGGTAGTTGTTTGCCTTACTAGCTAGAGTAGCTTAGTTGTAGTTGTAACTAGTTTTAACTTCCCTCTTTTGTAGCTCTCTAGTGTAGCTTTAGTAGCTTTTGTGGTGTTGTGTTTTAGACTAGAGTTTCCTTTTACTAGAATTTTGTAGGGGCTTGCTTGGGTGTTAGTAGAGTTAGAGCAAGTAGTGTCTATTGGGATGTTTTGTTTCTTTTTAGAAAATTTTTATATGTTATTCGCCCCCTGTAACCATCTAGATCTTATCAGTGGCATCCAAACAACTTCCAACACTACAACCGAGAATGCGACAACTGTATGATTGGTACAAACAACAAAGCAATGCCACGTTCAAGGCAAGATATTAAGGAAAAACATTTTCACATGGGAAAAGATGAATTGCGGGTCGAGTCTAAGGCATTGTATCAATTTTACCAAAAGTTCACCCTCAACAGGCATTTTATGAGCTTGTGAACCATGCAGTTTTGTTATTAAATGCATTTTATAACATAAAGTTAAATGTCTACATTTTTTTATAGGACGGAGGCACACAAATGTTGTTAAGAGGGACTACTAACATAGCGTTTTTTTAACCCACTTATGTATAGTGAGAATACAATACAGAACAATACAGCCATCGATGGACTAACAAAGGGCTTGCTTGCCCAACAAGGCAAATCCTCCACACTTAGCCTACAACTGCACGTAAGTGTGCCCCCTAATTTGTCCCTATTTTGTAACATATTTCAAGATTGATCCGCATCTTGGCGTGTTGTAATTGTAGTATAATCATTTTGTCATTGATATCAACCTATAGAAGAAATGCGAGGGGCGGTGGGGGACCCTAGATCCGCAAGCTACAACCGACACCGCATAGATCTGCGAGCTCTAGCCACCAAGCATGCCCCCTGCACAGCCGCAGTGGGAGACTCGCACCACCGCCACGCTGCCTCAGTTGGAGCGTCACTAGGTGATCCACGAGCCTTGAGCTCACTGCCCTCGCGCTGCCAGGCTAGGAGCGCCACCAGGCCCAATGCTTACTAGGCCAGTTGCATCGCTGGGTCACCTTGTCGGGCCAGTCACACCGTCGGGTCGCCGCACTCACCGGATTGATGAGGGAGTGAGTAGGAGAGAGAGAATACAGAAGGAGGGAGAGAGTGGAGAGTCACAGTCAGACAAGAGGGGGCACGCTGAGTCGAAGCCACGTCGGGCTAAGGAAGCGAAGCCACAACGATGCCTAGTGTAGAGTGAGGAGAGGAGGGAGTGTGGAGTGGCTAGGGTTGTGATTTCTTTTATATATATCAAACATGGTACTGGATAGTGTGGGCTAACATATTGGGCCTTATTTACCGAGACTTGAGCTAGAATGCCCGCCCCGGTTAAGGATTTACTATGACTATTGTGTTAGGATGTACGCCTTAGTTAATATGGTTTCTGTTAGGTGGTCCACCTAGGTTGATGATAGTGGGCGTGTTTGGTTGCACCTCTGAAATTTTAGTCGTTGTCCCATTGGATATTGGGACACATGCATGCAATATTAAATACAGACTAATTATGAAACTAAATGCACAGACTGAGACTTGCTTAGACGAAATTTTAAGCATAATTAGTTCATGAATTGACAATGTGGTGCTACAGTAAACATGTGCTACTGACAGATTAGTTAGGCTTAATAATTTCATCTCGTGTATTACTGACGGAATCTATAATTTATTTTTCATCAGCATATCCGAACATCCCATATAAAAATTGATGTAACAACTCTTAAATTTTAGTCCATACATCCAAACACTTGTATAGGCGGTTGCTCGGCCTGCTGCCACCAATAACGTCGTGTTGTGTTGTAACCGTGTTGTCGGTCCGGCTCCTTCTTCTTAATATAAAAGACACGTGAAGTCGTGTTCAAAAAAAAAAATGAGATGGGCAACCGGTCCAACCGCCTCAGAGGCCAATTTGAAAACACCTCACAAAAGAGATTTTATTGTGGAGTAGTTAAGGTACTTCCAATGGGAAATTTACGTCTTCGATTGCTCTGGCTGCGCAACAGTTGCTATGTTGCCTGGCCAAGGTGTGGCATTCGTCATCTCCCCTTGCATGATCAGAGAGCCTTCCTGTTGAATCTCCCGAATGAACTGCTCAAGCCTTGGGGTCTGCCGTACGACAAAGGCAACAATCTTGCCTGAGGGCGCGCCCATGTTTGATGAGCCGATCTGTCCATGATTTTCATGTACAATGGGTATGCTTGAAGCATTAGTAGCAACCCCAGTAGCTCCGAGAGAGACGGTGCCTGTAGCATTAGCGACAAATGCTGTCGTAGCTCCGTCTGGATGGCGCACTATGGTACTTTTTTCCCGTCCTACTTTCCTGGGCTTAAATACACCCCACAAGTAGTGTTTCATTTGGAACGCTGCACACGTAAGACAATGTTAAAAGTGCGTACAAAGGCATACTCTAATCAACGAATGGTTAGAAAAAAGGTTTAAAATATTTTTCTTAACTATAACATATTCTTTTTATGAATTTGATTGATATATGGCCTAACAATAAAAAGTGAAACATGTTGAGAATTGCTAGGAAAAAAACATATTACCTCCTACTTATGCTTTAGTTTTATCCCAAGTCTTTGATTAAATTTAAAGAGAAATTTGTTAATTTTTATGACACTAAAGATACACCATGTATGTTTGTTGCACGATGAATATAATGATACTTAGAACATCTACAAGAATCCTCCTTAAATTAAACCCAGACATTTGAATAAAAATTACTATCTATATCTTTCCACCATCCAACAACTTTTTGGTCTATACATAATCTATAGAGCAGTTTGCTACATCTTTGGCTAGCAAGAAATCTAGAACAAAGAATGTCAATATTTTCTTTAGATATCTAATTAAAGAAATTGTTGGAGACTGTTTTGCTTCACTAAAATATTTATTCCTATCAATTAGGAAGGATATAAAGAGACTCTTTTAGTTGCTCTTATATAGTAATTACAAAAGTATATTATTTTCTCTTTTGTAAAATAAAACTTGGACAAACATTATATAGTTTTCACGAAACTAAAACATTATTTTTTTTGTCTAGTACATACTTTGATACCATTCCGGCAGTAGATTAGAAGGGAATAGCAACATCTCCGCATCACCGATAATAGCTTGCAAGGATAGATCATTCTCCATGATTTCCTGAAGTAGCTTATCATGATATTTATCTGGCCTGAGTTAGGAAAACAAAACAAAAATTTTATTTCACAAGTAAAACAAGCAAAATGTGATGTATGAGAATGCAAGGATTAAATTAGGCACCTCATCTTAATGGGGAAAAAGTATAAGCCTATGTTGTCAATTGAAGACCCTGATTCTTCCCATTTCTTAGGCCAAACATTTGACCTAGGAGTCTTGGTCACTTCTACCTTACGCGGCAATGATTTTGATAGATTATGAACTTTTTCGCATGACTTAGTTGACAAATGACCAGCTAGTGGTATATATTCCTTATCGCCTATCTTAAGGAGACCACTGTTGATATAATCATCATATAAATAATATAGTTAGTAATTAGTCCTATAGAAAAAGCTTTTGAAAGAAATAGTCCTATAGAAAAAGTACATATAGATACTCCAAAGTGTAAGGCAAAATTATCATACCTCCAAACAGGTTGATCAATGGGTTTGGAGCAACAATAGCATTCCTTCTTGAGACAATCAATAGCAATTGGTATAGGGGCTTTGGCACAACAATCATTAGCCATATCATCTTGTGATGTCACTCTAGAAGTATCATTTGCATCAACAACTTCAAGAATTTGATCATCATTTTCATCTTCATATGTATCTATGTACTTTCTCCGTTTCTTCATCCCTTTAGTACCATTGTCATAATGTGACCTAGGATTTCCTTCTATCAGTTGTTCTTTCATACTTCCAAAATTTTCATCATTGGTTATATCATTACATCCATTCACTAGGTCCTTACTATGCATACATGTGGCTACTTGTTGATCAACATTAAGTCGCTCTTTTGACTTGAGAACCAACCCTGGCATCGCCTTTAAATTATTTGGTGGACTTGAAGTCTTGGTGTCATTTGAATGATGTAGTCCTTGCTTCATCATCTTTGAATTCTCCAAAGAGTTTGGTGCATCATTTTTATGAACCGAGCTCTTAACCGATATTTTTTCTGGAGAAAATGCATAACCAGATTTAGGACTCTTTGCTCGAGGATACTTTTCTTTCATTGCATCGGTAATCTGCTGTGCAACATTACCACCCTTGGTTGGTCGCTGCTTGACCTTTGTTAAGACATGATTACCTTGTTGATCTTTCACACTGTAGTTGCTCTTGCGACTTTTTTCATCAGCGTTCGTGTGTGGATGTTGCATCCTAGCCTGTAACTCCCTCACTTCTTCCGCTATCTGTTTCATAAGCTTTGATCGAAACATGCCTATGGGTTTCCTTCGCTTCGGCATAGAGAGATTTCGCACATTTAGACTAGATGTGCGTCGTCTTGGACCAAAATGGCCACTAGGATGTCTTTGATGTTTCATGTTGCCAACTCTCTAACTGCAACCACAAATTGAAACATTGAATTTTCTACAATTATATGTCAAGATTTACTTCTAAATTTCAAAGAAAAGATTATCAAATTGTTCCTAAAGAGCCTGCGTCTACCATATGCGCAGCTTAATACTCAAGTTGCACATAGATAACTTCACCGGAAGCCCATGTTATATGGACAACACCTATAGAATAATGATAAATCCACAACTACCATACTACCTTGAACTGCTTGGCGCATGTCAACTCACATCTATCTACTCGTTGGACAAAAACCAAACAAATCTACCGATTCATAGTCGGATCTTGGTGGTGGATAGCAGATAAAGTACGTGACTTCCCAATCCCGATCTACTACTATAATCTCATATCTTTGTTTTGCCATGGAATATCCTACAAGTAAGATTAGAAAACACACACGCAACCCAGCAAACAGATCGCACATGCAGAACAGAGAACTGCTATACTGTACTAACTAGATTGATTCGCAGCAAACATTCATATTATAGATGTGCACAACACACTGAAGAAAAAACTACGAGAAAAGTGGTGCCTGCGTTTCCTAACCTTAAGTCTCGCTCAGACGGCGGCGGCGAGCCAACTCCGATAGCGCCCGTCTGTGGATGGCGGCGGCGAGCAGGCGGACGGCGGAAGCGCAGGAAGACGACCTGTCCGTCGAGAGCCGTCGCCTCGTCGTCGGGACGAAAAGGAGCCTTGGAGCCGTATCAAAAACCCCAGGACTTCCGCTGTATTTATGGGCAGATTGAAGGGTAAGGTCGGTTTCAAGTCATCATGGGCAAGCCGAAGTCGCGTAGAAATCGGAGACGTGCCGGTCGTGGGGTAAACAGATATCTAATCGATCAATCAATGAAGACGATTTGGCAGGTCTCGTCTCCTTTCCTTGCGCGACGCGTCTCCTCCTCGGAATTCGCCTGGAAAAAGGAAACCTCGCTACAACAAGGCCTCGAATTCGCCTGGTTTCAGCCCAACAAGGCCTCGGCCCAACAAGCCCAATCTGGACCGCGGATCTGCATGCTCAAAAGTTTCAGCCCATCAAGGCCTCGGCCCTCGGCGACGGCGAACCACATCCATCCAGGAAACGAATGAATCAGCAACGGACAACCAATTCCACATCTCTTGGCTGCCGAGAAAAGATCGGCAGAGATTCAGATGAGGCTCTGTCTCCGGCAAGCGGCGGCCGCGGCCACGGCCACCTGCAGCTCCCCCCTCGCAGGCACCCTCCGCGGCAAGGTAACCTCACCCTCACTTCGATCGCCGCCAGCCATCTCCTCAGGCGTTTCCTCTTCTTGGCTGGCTGGCTGTCTCCGCCACTTACCTGCCCCTCTTTCTGTCCACAGAGTTCTCCAAGCTCCCTCATCGCCCATGGCCGGCTCAGCTTCAGCCACGCATCGCTGCAGACGACGCCCGACCACCGCCGACACCGAGCAGGTCTGTTCGTCACAGCTTTTCTCTCTTTTTTCTTTCTTCTGCAAAATCATACACAGTCACAGCAGGCAACAAGTGCAAGTCTGACGAACTCTGAACGATCCTGCTGCAGGGTGGGCGGTGCGCGTGCTCCCGCTGACGGAGGAGAACGTGGAGAAGGTGCTGGACGAGGTGCGGCCGAGCCTGATGGCGGACGGCGGCAACGTGGCGCTGCACGAGATCGACGGCCTCGTCGTCGTGCTCAAGCTGCAGGGGGCGTGCGGCTCCTGCCCGAGCTCCACCATGACGCTCAAGATGGGCATCGAGACGCGCCTCCGCGACAAGATCCCCGACATCCTCGAGGTCGAGCAGATCCTCGACACCGAGACCGGCCTCGACCTCAACACCGACAACGTCGAGAAGGTCACCAGTTCTCTTCTCGCTCGGTTACAAGCCTGCAGATGATCGTTGATCAAACTGTGATTCTGAGGACTGTTTCTTGATGGATGCAGGTGCTTGATGAGATCAGACCGTACCTCTCCGGCACTGGAGGTGGAAGCCTCGAGCAGCTCCAGATAGATGGCTATGTCGTCAAGATCAGGATCAGTGGGCCTGCAGCTGGTGTAATGACAGTACGAGTAGCTGTGACACAAAAACTGAGGGAGAAAATACCTTCCATCATGGCTGTTCAGCTCACAGAATAGAAACGCGAGTTCATTTGTGCATCAATCATCATCACAACGAAACTCGGCTTTCTGGTGAATGTTCAGTGTTCAGTCTCATATTACTGTTGTTGCAATGAATCACAGAACTGATGACTAATACAAATTCTCATGACTGATGACTAATACAAATTCTCATGCAAGAATTCTTTGACTCTGACCAAAAAAAAAAATATATATCTTTTAGTTGGAGGAAAGATCAAAGCTTACAGCGGTACAGCCCTTTCAAGTATACAATAGATGTTACTCAATACAATCTGCCACAGTTATCAAATCAATGACTGATCACCACTAATTTTACAATGGATCACATCAATGTATCAATTTCAAATTTCAAGTGCCTTGTCTAGACAAAGGCAAAGCTCTTTTTTTTCTGAACAACTGAAAATAGGAGCCCCTTCATACCACTTCCTCACAAATTGACATCTTCAGTCAGCTATCCATTCATTCCCTGTTCTCCACAGCTCTATAAAGCTGTTCACAGATCTATAAAAGCTCGGCCATTGCTATATTTCACCTTTGACATCAGAAGCCATCGTTAACTCAGGAAAACCAACCACAAGAGTGCTCAAACAGCTTCTTCAGTTTGATAACCCGTATAATTCTAACGCCTTCATCATTTGGTTGATCTTCTGAACCTTCCCAAGTTCCCATTTGGCTGATCTTCTCAAACTTCCCAAGTTCCCACATCAACATTATATATAAACCCTTCTAGAACCCCTAAACCCTTGCCTCTGTAAATACTTGGATTCTTTTATGCTTTAATCAAGTGACTTTCTGGTGACATTTCCTATTTCAGCCTTATAGTTCTGATTTCTATGTGAGAATGAGACATGACTATTAGAATTGTTATTATGTCCAGTATTCTCTTCTCTGGCATGACAAACAGAAGTCAAGAGTTTGACAGAAAAGAACTCACAACCTTAACTCTGAAATATAATAATCAAATAAACTTCCAAGTTTCAACTCTTGTTAATTCAGTGTATAATCATTACATTTTCAACTCTTTCCATAGAACTGAAACTTCAGTTTCTAGAGCTGAACATACTTCCAGCAATAAACCCTTCGCCAGGTCCAAAACTCTTAACAATTAGAAGCTTCTTCATACCTGGTACGCTGGAACTATCAAATTGCCAGTTTCAGGATACCCATTTATTCCCTGTTATAAACAGATGTAAAAAACTTGGCCACTGCAACATTTCACCCTTGATATCACCGGTCATCAAACAGCAGCTAACACAATCCAATGATTTCCTCAAGGAAAAGTAACTGCAGTAGTTCTCCTACTTACGCAGCCTCTTCTTCAATCTGACGCCCCTCCAGCTGGACAGCCTTCATCATCTGCCTAATCTCCTCAACCTTCCCGTATTCCCGTGTCCGCCTTAGAAAGTCTTCCAAAACCCTAAATGCTCGCTCTGTTGGTGCCATCCCCATCTCGATTATTTCCTTGAAACACCTGTATGCCTCAGAAACCACACCTCTACAGCATAAACCTGTAACCAGGATGTCCAATGCATGCCGGTGAGGCACACAACCCTTTCCCATCAGATAATCCCACAGCTCCAGCCCAAGGTCAGGCCGTCCGTTCTCGCAGAAGACCTTCATGAGCAGCATCGTGGTCCTGGTCCTCGGCATAAACCCTGAGCCAACCATCTTACTGTACACTTTCCAGATCCCCTCCAAGTCGCCAACTCTCTGAAACCCACAAAGCATCGTGTTGTAGCTAACATCATCTAGACCGATCCCCTTTCTCTCCATATCACCCATCACTGCCATGGCAGACTGCAGGTCCCTACCCCTCACATACGCTCCCATGAGCGCATTATGAGCACCGCGGTCAGGAGTGACTCCCCACTTCTCCATTTCATCAAATAGGTGGCGCGCCCTCGCTGCGCTCCTCACAATCCCAGCTCCGTATATCAATGTGGTGAACACCTGCAGCGTGGGCTTGCAGTCCCCCTTGTTGCGCATTTCGTCGAGCAGCTCGAGGGCGTCCAGGAACCTGCCTTTCTTGCAGTAAGCGTCCATCCTGACGCAGTACGACACGGCGTCGGGCACGAACCCCCGCAGCACGGCGTCATGGTAGAAGAGGTCGAGCGCGTGGGCGTGGCCGGCCTCCTTGAACCCGAGCAGCAGCGTGTTGAACGTGCGCGTGTCGGGCGGGTACGCGTCGCAGTAGCGGTGGAAGAGCGCGCGGGCCTCGGCGACGCGGCCCCGGGCGCAGAAGGCGCGGAGCAGCGCGTTGAGCTCGGCGGCGCCGAAGGCCCTGCCGGCGCGCGCCCAGACGCGGGCGGCGGAGTCGAAGCAGGTGACGGCGGCGTCGAAGGACGCGCCGGGCGCGGACGCTGAGAGCGCGGTGGAGAGGAGGACGGCGAGCGCGGGCGTGGAGAGGAGGCGCGGGTGCGTGGGCGGGAGCGACTCGAGCAGCGGGAACGAGAGGTGGGCGTGGCGGCGGGAGCGCGCGAGGAGGCGGAGCAGGACCGGGAGGGAGGTTTCTGGGACGGGAACGTGGCGGAGCGCGAGGAGGCGGCGGTACAGGGAGAGCGCCGGCAGCGGCGGCGAGTGCGAGAGGAGGAGGTGCGAGAGGAGCGGCGTGAGGAGGGCCGGGCAGGACGGGAGGAGCGCGAGGAGGAGCGGAGGGGTGTCCGGCGCCTGGTCGAGGAGGAGGCGCGCGAGGTGGGGGATGGTCGGGGTGAGGAGTGGCGCGGCGGCGCGGCGAGGCGGCGGGAGGAGGCGGAGGGGCATCGGGCGGCGCGGGGCTGTGGCCGGTGCGGAGAGGGACGAGAGAGCTCGAGGTGGGTGGGCTAGCCTGAGCCCATACAGAAGTGTTCGTGGGCCGGGTCGTGGAACCGATTGTGGGAGGCATGACTTCCATTTGTTTTCAGTTTTTCAGAACTTTCAAACAAAGCATAACATATTTACCTTTTCAAAGTTACTGGCTTACTGTGTTTTGTAGAAACAAAAACTATGTTTTGGATATTTTTATTGACCAGGATTTTTCTGAACTGAAAACCGATGTTCAAGCAGTAAAGCCTCACGGTGAAAGAGAAATAATTAAAGGTAAAAATAAAGTGAGAGGTAGTTTCGAACATCGAAATGCAAAACAAAGGAATGAAAAAACCATATAAATTTTAAAAGGAAAAGAAAAAAAAACTATAGGACTCCAAAACAAAGAAATGTAAAACTTGGGGCGTTTGGATTGGAGAAAAGGCTTTTGGTTTTGTCAAGAATCAAGAAATGAAAAAAAAAAAGAATAGAAAAATAATATGGGATCAGTACGACATAAATGGAGAAAACAAGAAAACCACATAATGTATCTAAAATAGAGGGAAATTATGTCGGTTTCACTCGTGAAGATAGAAAGTCCAAGAGCCAATGTTGATCGATGCTTATGCTGTAACTAGGAGCCATCTCTTGTGATACGGGCAAACTTGTCAGGATTGTTAGAACCGTCTTTAGTCATTTGTAATTCTTATGCCTAGCTCTATCATTAAAGAGTTTGGTATTTTAAAAAATCAGAAACTTTTTACTTCGTTACTTTCTACTTACATTGAACTTTTGTACATGGAAGTTTTTAGTGGAGTGTGACATGTGTTTTATTATATTATATTTCATTACTCTAGGCTTATTGATTGAAGACAAGAGACATACACAAAGGAATGCGTATACATCTAATTATAGGTCAAATAAACGAAAAATTTTATCAAATTATGTTTGTGATTTTTTCTATGATTTTTTATGTATTTTATGTAACTTTTTCAGTCGATCTAATCATTCATTTTCAAAGAAAAAGAAAAACTAAGAGGCATTTTTGCATTGGGACCCCTCTCTCACATTTTTTTTCCTCAACTGGGAGTCTGGGACCCTCCCCTTCCTTGCATTCCTCTCCGGCTCTCCGCACTGAACCTTGCTCTTCAGAATTTCAGATACAGAAACAGAGCACAGCGCAGGGTGAGCGTGTCCATCGATTTGGCCGGGCATGGCCTCAGCCTCACCGGCGGTAGGAAGAAGGATAGAGATCCTCCCTAGCCTCTAGCGCTCCCGAGATCTCCAGGATGTTGGGTGGAGGCGGCACGTCGCCGGCCGAGCATGTGCGGTGGCGGCGGCGCACGGCGCGGCGACGGAGCAGTTGGAGCACACGGCGGCGCGCACGGTTTTCCGGCGGACTAAGGGTTGAGGAGCATCAGGAGGTTACCTAGGGCGCTTGCGTCAGCACAGCCGCAATGTACCCGAGCCGAGCTGCCCTCGCGCAAGCGCGTGACGGCGGTCATCATGGCTATCGGCGGCGCACATGGCAACCGGCAACGGCAGTGTACCTGTGGTTCCCATGGCGGGAAAACACTTTACGCACGCGGCAGTGTACCTGAGTACCTGACAGCGCACGCAGAGTCGCCGAGCTCGAGTCGGTGTCGGACTGCTCCAATTTCCCAATTCAAGAGCGGAAACGCGTCACGCTTGAAATCAAAGCAACTCGAGTCGGATTCGATCAGCTCGTTCTATAAAGCAAGGCGCACCAATTTCCCAATTTCCATCCGCATCCTCTCGTCCCCTGCTCCCATCCGCCGCCGTGCTCGCCATCGGCCGGCCCTACCCGCCACCAGCTCTCCCTTTCCCGCATCCGCCGCCACCATGGCCAACGAGCAGAGCGGGGAGCCCCTGCGAAGGTGGAGGCCGTTCTACGGCGCTTTCGTCGCCATCGACGACGCGATCGAGGCCTCCGGCCACCCGCGCGCCGCGTTCCGGGACACGAGGGCCCGGATCCTCCACCTGCTCCGCGCTGCCACGGACGACGGCGTGGCCGAGCAGCTCTGCGCCGCGCACGACGACGCCATGGTGGAGGCGCTCCAGACTCTGCGGGTGGTGACCGTCCCGCACAGCGCGCTGGCGGCCGTCAGCGGCCTCGGGAAGCACGGGTCGGCCCGGATCCGCAGCCTCGCGGGCGACGTCATGCGCGGGTGGAGGACGGCCAACGTCGCAGCCAGAGCTGCAGCTTCTGGTGACATGTCTACCATGGCCGTCGCTGAAGGAAACGTGCGTCGATCTGTTGTTAACGCCACCGCCGCCGAGGTACACAAGATGAAGCTGCACATACTACCAGCGAAGATTCTTCCCGTCGCCGCCGCCGCCTCCGAGGAACACAAGAAGAAGCTGTTTGTACCTCCAACAAAGATGTTTACGACTGAGACAAAGAAGCCGATCCCGATCGTCGCTCAAAGGGAGAAGATGAAGATGAAGGCCAAGGAGCCGGTCGCCGCTCAAAGCGAGAAGATGGAGGCCAAGAAGCCAGTCGCTGCTCAAGGCGAGAAGATGGAAGCCAAGCAGCAGCCGATCATCACTCAAAGCGAGAAGATGGAGACTACTAAACGGAAGCTATATGAGGGTTACGAAGAAGCCAAGAGACTCAAGCGTCAGCACTTGATTAAGAAGATCGAGGTTAAGGAGGCGCCAAAGCTTTTGGTGCAAAGCCAACGGAAGATGCATCGAGGCCCAGCAAGATGCAGCACGTCCTCGGCCGTCCGTCGTTCTTTGCTTCCTTCCCTTCAGTTGATCTAGGGCTTAGACTTCTTTGATGACTATTATTATTGTATTGACATCATCAGTTATTTCTATTAATCTATGTATACATAATGAGGTGTAATCATCAGTTAGTTCTTGTCCTGCAGAATTGTATTGATGTAGTTATATATGCTGTTTAGAAATGTTTCATGTCACAGTGTTTAGTACTGAAAGAATTTGCAATGGCAATGTCTGCAAGATCAGACAATGGCAACTCAGAGGCTTAATTCTACAGGTGAAGCATGTACTACCATACATACATAACTCAGGTGGATCACTAAGGAGGTCCGCGCGTTGAACATTTGGGTTTTACAAATAAATAAATAAGTAAATAAAAACTAGCAGGCCTGCATCTATACAGCAGGAAGAACTGCTTGTTTTCTGGTTGATGCAGCTGAAAATGAAATGATCAGAATGAAGCTGAGAAAAAGGAGTACTTGTTTTCTTGATCAGGCAGTACAGCAGTGTATCTTTGTATTAAATAGAGAAATGGGAAAGAATCCCATACAAGGCAACCCTATAGTTGGCCAACAAGCGAAATCAGTTAACCAAACTAATTACAGGGTAAACTAAAGCAAGAAAAAATGTTAATCTGCAATTATGTTCCTTCTCTGATTATCACTTTTAGCATCATTGTTATGCAGTTGCACTCTTTGCATTACTCACAGACACAGCCTCCTCTCATCTTTCCACCAGTAAACAGATGAACCTACAGCTGCACAGGTTTCTTCTGATTTGCAAGAAGAAGAAATCAGTCAGATTCTATGGAGTAAACAACAACAGCAACAACAACAACAAAGCCTTTTAGTCCCAAGCAAGTTGGGCTAGGCTAGAGTTGAAACCCAACATGAGCCCCAAGTCAATTCTATGGAGAAAACTAATCCATTCAAACTATTATCTATCAAAAAGGGGTTCATAAATTTGCAGTCTATAGTTATTCTGCACTGACAGCTTCCTGACTATTACAAACTGAATTACAGAATTTGCTTTCCTTTTGTAACCACTGGTAAGACAGCATAGTATCAAACACTTTATCATATTCTTGGATGAATCCTGATGAGTGAAGACTATGTAAGAGTGTCATGCACTGATCCTCAGAAGGACAAATACCCATGCCTTTCATTTCTTTTAGCAAATTTAAAGCTTCAGTCAGTTTGCTCTTCCTGCAAAGGCCATCCAATAAAGCAAGATAAGATGTGCAGTCCACAAGAGCACCTTTTGCAACAAGAGCGTCATGTAGCATCAAAGCCTTATCCAAATAGCCTTGTTTGCAATGAGACTGGATCATGTTATGTATCACATCTGGAGGAACTAGTCCTTGATTAATCATGTCTGTAAACAACGAGGACAAATGATCTGTATCACGTAGTGAAGCATTCTTCTGTTGCAGCTCAACAAAAAGTGTGTGCACTTCACTGAGTTTCCCAGCCTCACCAAGTCCACTCACAATATTTTTAACAGTCAGCAGGTTAGGTACTATGTCTTTGTCCACCATCACATGGAGTAACTTCACAGTTTCCTGCAATTTTCCACGTTTACAGAAGCCATGGACCAAGGTGTTGAAAGATGAAATACTTGCATATCCCCGAATAGTCATTTCCTCAGTTATAAACAGAGCTTGTTGAAGGTCTCCAGAATTTGAGCAGCCAGCAGCAAGCACACTATAGACAAATGCATCTGGAGTTACCCCACTTGTAAGCATTTCATTATACAGATCAATAGCATCACGGATATCACCAGCTTTGCAGTATCCATCCATCAAAGTTGTATATGTCACACAATTTGGGAGTAATCCCTTAAGTAGCATGCTATTGAAGATATTACGGGCATGAGAAATATTATCCGACTTACAAAACCCATCGATCAGGGCATTATAGCATGAAATACTAGGCTCTATACCTTTTTTAGCCATCTCATCAAGAAGACCAACAGCTTTCTCCATGTCAGCTGCCTTGCAAAAACCAGATATCAAGGAACTGTATATAAGCAAATCAGGAACTAATCCATTCTTCTCCATCACTGAGAGAACCCTAACAGCAGCTTGCATATGTCCAGAACTGGACAGATTGTGAATCACAAGTCCATATAAACGGTTGTCTGGTATTAACCCCTTTCCTAACATGGATTCAAGAGTAGAGGAAACCTTTTCAAGGTTGTCTGACTTGAAGTAACCTTCTAGGATGTGGGCATAGATAAAATCCTTGGGGTTTAGTCCACTGTTTAGCATCTGATGGACTAACTGTTCAGCCTTTTCTAGATTCCCAGTCATACTATAGCCACGAATCAGACCATCATATGTAAATTCATTAGGCTGCAATCCTTTCTCCAGCATCTGGTCATAGTACTTTATGGCTTCATCCATCTTTCCCACCTTAGACAGTCCAATTATAAGCGAATTGTAGCAGTACAAATCAGGGGTTAAGTTTGCCCTGGTCATATTTTCGAGAGTTTCACAAGCCAATGAGAAACTACCTTCCCTGCAATAGCCTGAGATAAGAGGTGCATAAACAAACACACTGGGCTTTAAACCATCTGCAGTCATTTGCTCAAGGAGACCGCTTGCTCTTTCTGATTCACCAATTTGGCATAGCCCGTTGATGATTATGTTGTATGTGTATACATTAGGTGACATACCACCCTTCCTCATTTCATTAAGCAGCAAAAAAGCTTCTTCTTTGTTATGCTGTCGGAGATGACCTTCAATGATCAGATTATGAGTCATAGTGTCAGCCATACCAATTTTAGCCATTTGCTTCAGAATCCTGGAAGCCCTATCCATCTGCCCCAGTTTACAGAGACCCCGGATGAGATTGTCATAGGTGATCTTGTTCGGCTGCACACCAGCAGCAGACATCTCCTTGACTATCTCAAAAGCTTCATCTGCATTGCCCTGCCTCATGAACCCATCAATCAGAGTTGAATAAACAACCACGTTAGGCATCAATCCAGCACAAGACATCTCATCCAGCAAGCACTTTGCCTGATCTGGCCTGCCACGCTTGCACAGACCGTTAATGATAGCGCCGTAAGTGAACCCATCTGGAACCAGCCCATAATCCTCCATCTCCTTCTTGTATCCAAACGCCTCTTCAACGGCTCCACTTCTGCACAGACCACCAATCAATGTATTGTAGGTCACCACATTCAGGCTGCATCCCGTCTCACGCATTTCCTCAACCACCTTCTTGGCAGCCTCCAAGTCCCGGACCTTGCAGTACGCATCGATCAGCGTCGAGTACGTGTACACGTCGGGCGAAATCCCGGCGCCCTCCATGAAACCGCGCACCTTCCAGAGCAGATCCAGGGCGTCAGCGCGCAGCAGGTCCTTGAGCAGCCCGTTGCAGCAGCGAAGGCTGGGCGCCAAGCCGAGATCCTTCATCAGCAGGACAACCTCGGCGGCGTCCCGGACCCTCCCGGTCTTCTTGTAGGTGTCGACGAGCACGTCGAGGACGACGGCAGGCCGGTGACTCTGGTCAGTGGAACCGGAGAGCGCGCGGTGGACGGAGCTGAGGACGAGGGGAGGGGTCGGGTAGGCGCGGATCATCTGGTCGAGGAGCCCGTTGGCCTGAGGGTAGAGGCCGGCGGCGCAGAGGGAGACGGCGAGGTGGGCGAAGGCGTCGGGGGCCGGCGCCGACGGCGCGAGGCGGGTGCGGGACCAGTAGAAGAAATCGAGCAGGAGCTTGGGGTGGAGGCGCGGGGAGGAGGTGCGGGGGCGGAGAAGGGAGGACAAGGCAGCGGGGGAGAGGCGAGAGGGGATGTCGGAGGCGGCGATGGCCAGCTTCCAGTCGCCGGAGCAGCGGGAGAGGAGGGTGGCCACCTCCGCCGCCACGCCGTCCGGGTCGGGGGCCGTGGACGAAGAGGCATCGGTGGTGGGGGTGGTGGTGGTTGCGAAGGGAGCGGGAGGCGGCCGGATTGCGCGGATGGACGAAGCGGCGGCGCCGGCGCCGGCGGCTGGACGCCGCACGCGCGCGAGGTGGAGCATTTTTGGGTACCACTAGAAAGAGAGGATGCGAGGAAGCTGGGAGTGTGACGTATTTGGCTGATCGGTACTGCTTGCTGCTGATTAGGGCCTGAATTGGCCCATTGGCCTAACGTTAGGGCCTGAATTTCACGTGAATTGTACAGGAATTTCACAGGATTCAATTCATTTTCACGGGAAAAACACGGGAAACAGACAAGTCTCCTACATTTCAAAGGGACAGCATCTCCAAGGGCCTCTCCAAATAAGTTTTGCAGATTTGATGTTGTTTCGCGAAGCCCCAAACCAAATGCAAAGTTTAAAAATACCTTTCCAAGGCGACGCAAATGGACTTCAGTAAAGTCTAAAAATAGAAAAGCCTCTCGTCCCGCGCGAGGGGGAGGACGGGCGCGAGAGGGGAGGACGGCGCGAGAGGGGAGCGTTTGGAGAGTCGAGTTCGCTCTCCATATATGCAAAACCAAACCAGAGAATTGCAAAACTTGCACAAATGCAAAAGTCATTTGGAGAACCGTTGGAGCCCTCTTTTTGAGGTTTTTTGCAAATTCACAAATGCAAAACTCATTTAGAGAGGCCCTTGGAGATGCTCTTACAAACTTGATTTGCATAGATGATGCTCTGATGTCCCATTTGGTGATGCTGAACTTTTGGGATCAGTTATTAGGCAGGGCGGCGGTTGCCTTGTTCCTCTCTGACGGTTTTACTTGCATTCTGCTAGCACTCACAATAACCAAGTTTCAGTGCACTGACATTGGTAGAACAATCATCCTATTGTATTTGATACATTTCAGAGTTTATATGTCCATCATATGACAAGACAATCTTGGCCAAAAAATGTCAAAACTGAGCTAAATCAGAACGGCATTCAACAACGTTTGTCAAAATCCAAATTTTTTCTTCAACATTAGCAGTAACAGCTCACGTCAGTGACCATTCAAAAGATCTACAACACTGAAACTGAAATTTGGTGACCTATAAAGAAAGGAAAAACTCATTGATAAGCTGATCAGCTCCTAAATTCTACAAAAAGAATGAAATCAGCCTTCCACTTGAAGGCATAACCATGCCCCTCTGCTAATGTGAGTTTCTTTCCTATATGCAGTTTCTGTTATGTCTTTGTTTTCGAGTTATTGATCGGCCCAGACGAACCCGCCTGGCAGTGAGAGCATCCAGCAAGATATCTAACGAGCACTCCACTGCCTCAGCTTGCTTCTCCAACTCAAATGCGCTGAGCTCAGGCCGCATGTTCAGCTCCCAGAGGAGGCCAGCTGCAGCTGCCGCAGTGCAGGTACGATCCCACGCAGGCTGTGGTCTGTTCAGTTTTACAAAGGAATATAGTATCCACAAATAAGAATTTCAAAAGGGGGGAAAAAGGTAACCACAAATGAAGGAGACAGAGAACAAATAAAGATTTTAGCTCACCGTAGTTTATGCATCACTGAGGCACTAAGTGCAGATAGTGTGATACAAGGTATATCTTCATCTCCCCATATTGAAGTCCATCTCTCCTGTACAAGATAACAGATATTAGGTCATATTTAGCTACTTGTATCTTACATGTAACTATTTGGTAATTTGGAGTCCAAATCTTAAAAGTCCCGATTGGGTAGTGGCAAGTGCCTCACAACCCAACCCTATTCTACATCAATCCAACCATAGTCTGCTTTTGGATTGTTCTGAATGGTTTTTGGTCAAGGATTTGCAAGTACAGATTTGTAGGGACTAATCAAGAATCATCTACGAAATTATACAATATAAAGGCTAAAGGTAAAACTTTTGATGTGAAACCTACAAGATCCCTTCAGGTATGAGAAATTCCACACTATTGTATGTCTAGTTCCATCAGATAACATTTATCATTAAACCTCTACTTAAATTAAGCCAATTTCATAAAATTAAAGTATTTGACATAAACCTTTAGAAATTGAAGTTCATTAAGCTATACTCCCTCCACCCCAAAATATGACCCTTTAGCTATGAATCTGAACAATCTAAAGGTCATCTATTTTGGGACGGATGGAGTATGTACCTAAGTTTGGAGTCTTGGCCAAATATTTAATAATGTACATACCCATCGAGTTAGTTGAATGTGAATGAATTCACTAGGTGGGACCAACATGACTGTAAATGTAATTGACATGTCAGACCCAGCAGCCAGCTGAAGAAATATGCACAGTTCTGTGTTTTCTGGTAGTCTAGACAGCCTAATAAAAGGAATGCATGGGCCGAATGAGAAATACATTGAACTGTACCTTCAACCTTCTGTAAAGTGCAGCAGAATTACTCCAGGTACCATCAAGCAAAACAAAATTGAAAGGTTTGTCCTGCAAACTCTGTATTGCAAAAATTAAATCATTACCATTTACCCAATTGTTGAAAGTTGATAGAGGTGTTAGGTCCAAAGAATATATGTATAAAAGGGAGCACTACTACTTTGCTGCAGTGGAAATCATGGAATGCCATCAAAAAACAAACACCACCTCATGATGGTCAGCAGTCAAGGACAAACCATCAAATTCAAGGTCTTTAACTGACTTGGGGTTGGTACTCTTGTTTGGATATAGAACTGAGATCTTCCCCTTTCCTGAACGAACACAACATCAGAATGGAAGTGAGGCATTTAACGATGAAGAGAAGGGGAAAAAAACACATGTCCTAGCTGAAGATAGAAATATGACTTATGCTAAATGATTGATTAGTGCAGAAATCTTCTGCAGATCACACAAAAGTAAATGCATTCTGCATTCATTTATATGAAAATCAATTTGTACCATAAACAATAATGCATCAAAGAATGCAGTTTCATGCTGTTAGGATCAGGCCAAACGCATAATACATCAGTAGAACAATTCACTGTGATCAAAATAGAAAGGAGCAAATGCAAACAGAAAAAGAAAAACAAACAATGCACAGAATTTCAATGTGAAAACTACATTAACAGAACCATAGAATCCTAAATGTCAGTAAATATGGACAGTTACAGGCCCCAATCTCCATTTCTCATAAACATGACAACCCACTCTGAAAGAGGTAATACAAGGGACACATTCATTTAAAATATGTTGACCATTCCAAATTAGTCCATACATTATGATATATCATGTTATAAATCAGCAAGTGCACCTGAAAAATCTAAACTACCACGCAGAAAAATGACTAAATCAAGATCTAGCAAGTTCTTAAAACAATATCATTCAACAATTTATATGTTTGAGAAACCAAGGATGGTTCTAAGATCACCTGAACTCTGAAATGCATCCCACATGATATCCTCATGCTCTTGGATACCAAAGAGGCATAACTGTGCAGCCTGGATGCCAAATACTTGCCAGAGTAACTTTCCTGTGTTATTCTGGCGCAAAAAATCCTGCAGAAAGAAATATGGTTACACATAATAGGAGGAAACATAAGAGAGTACTGTACAACCCTCTATGGAGTATGGACAGACCTTTGGGTGCATATATAGCCAGAATTTCACACCCTTCCAAAGATTGCAAGGAACAATTTTTGTGCACATACAGTCTTCAGTTGGTAGCCAGCACTGCAATTTCAGAGACAGACGGATCACTTAGCCACACTCTTGGAAGGAGAGGAACCAAGAAAGGTAAAATGCCAGCAAATCAGGGTTCAGCCTAGTGGAAATTAAAATCGCTGCATTGTTTTGCACCACTGCTCAAGCGCTTGCATTGCTGAGGTTGGACAGCACAGATGCACAGTACCTTCTGGCACAGATACCCTCTGCACCCTAGCAAACGGCAGCCAATCTGCCGCGCGGAGAAGTACTGCAGCTTCTGATCGGAGTCGGCGAGCCTCTCGTACACAGCCCTGTGCTTCTTGTCCTCCACGTCCTTGAAATTGCCCTGCAAAATCCAGAAGAAATCAAACCAAGATGCGTCAGTTCGACTCCTGCTGTGCTCGCACAGAAGCCTGAACAAGATGACGTCACCTTTAGCTTGGAGCCGACGCCGCCGAAGCGCATCTTCTCGCCGGCGGCGGCCTCCATCTCGAGCAGCTCGCGGATGACAGCGGCCACCGCGGCCGGGAGCGGCGAGGAGGTGCCCCAGCGCCGCCACTCCTCGTGGCTCACCTCACCCCAGTCCCCGGCACCGGCACCGGCGCCGGCGACGGCCGCGGGGAGGGCCTCGTCCTCCGCTTCCACCTTCTCCTCCACCGCCGCCGGATCGGTGGAGAAGGCCATGAGGGAGCGCGCGAGGGGAGGCGCAGGCGGCCGCCGCAGCAGGAGGCGCAGTGGGAGACCGCGGTGGAAGACGAGGGCACCGATGGAGGAGACCGGAAGAATAAGAGCAAGCATTTTTCTGTTTTTGTTTACTTCGCTAGCGTTCATTCCAAACTGCTGACCCGGTCCTGCTAGTTTTAGGTTTTTAGCAGCCTGAGCCTCAAATTTTGTTTTGTTATGAAAAATCATTTGAATTTGTCCCCCTTTCAAAAAAAAAAACCTCACTAATTATGTGTGAAATAAGTTTTCTACTACAATAAGACCACCCTCTCTATTTATGTAAAAAAAGATCATGGTCAATTGACAAAGTTATCTATCAATTCTCAATGCTACATATCTATATTGATCGTTTGAACATATCAGCTGGATTCATCAGCTATGGTAGTGTTTTTCTCTCATAACAAAACAACATCAACCAACTTATTAGCCGTAAAAACATCAGCTGAGCGTGGGCTGTTCCACCACCTCCTCCTCTCTTATTATTCAACACCTCTGTCAATGAGATTTGGTGGCAAACCTTGCTGATCCTTGGTCACTTATGTTGTGTTCCTCCCTAACAGGTCTTTCTAGGAGATGTTCGTGGTTTTTTTAAGAACTGTAATACCCGATTTTAAGGACAAAACCAGATATGCACCATATATGAGTATTAGAAGTCAAATCTCACATATAGCTACAAATAAGGGGGAGTATCAATTCATAATGCTTAACGTACTTAGTAAAAAGAGATAACCTTAGGAAGCAAACAACTGATAGACAACTCTGATCTTCGGGTATTGACTCCACTCTACTGGATCCAAACTGACTGGTTGATCACAAGCCTAAACTTCTCCTGAGGTGGTAGGTATAGCAAGAGTGAGTCCATGTCGAACTCCGCAAGTATAGCAGGGGGTTCATGAGGCTCAAAAGGTTGACACGGTTAAACTGCAGGTAGCTTTTAGTGTATATCATATTTTAACACTTAGCATCATGGTAGTGTTCCCATAACCACATGATCAGGTAAACATGATTAAAGAATACAATTAACATCAATATTAACATTAAGCATAAACAACAGTGGTCATCTATTCTGCAATGTCTCAGGGCCGCCCTAACCGTGGGCACGGACGATAAATCGATTTAACTCTGCGCAGAGGTGTACCCTTTACCTGTGAGTCGTGATTCCCATTTGCTCGGATTTATAACTCCCATGACACTTCCAAGGTGAATGAGGTGGTCTCACTATAAATTCACCCATAGGTTTGTCTAACAAGCTAGGGCCGCAGGTCATCGGATGTAGGGAAACCCTCCTCCTACAGTGGCACATTCCTACCCGGCTATACACACATGGAGGAGCGCCCTATACCCAACTCATGCATCCTCTAACTCGCTAGAAAAGGTCCTATGAACAACTAGAGCCGAGCCATATAGCCCTGGCGCCGCACGTGAAATCCCGTATTGGTCACGATAAGTCCTTAAGGAGTAGGGAACATCAAGTGAATGGAAAAAACCAATCACCTTAACCTCTTGATTCCAAGTTGCTAAAAAGTTATCTTTTAGAATTATTGCATAATCCGTTAATCAAGTTACAAGATCATGTTGTATAGCACTAGCATCACTACCCATATGCAATAGCCCGAGTTTAACAAGGTAACAGTAAACAAGACTAGGTAATCCTATACAGGGGAACAAATGACACATGCATATGAATTTTAGTGTAATAGTGAATAGGACACAAGGATGGTCCTACTATACTTGCCTTGAACTTAGATCCTTCTTCAAGTCCAAACCTTTGTAGAACTGCCTCTTGATCTTCAACTTTTTGTAGACCTCCGACTTCTTCTTGGTTGCCAACTTAAGCTCACCGACCGGACACGATCACAGGATACCACTCAAGCAATCTATGCAAGCATACACGAAGCAAGCAATAGGACTAAATTAGAGCAGTACACCAATCATAGTAAAATAGTTTGAAAAGCCTTTAAAATTAATCTACACGTCACTACGATCACACAGATGTAAAGTTCACCGATAACGGACTCATACGGTGGCAAGGATATGGATTTTAAAAGATTTTCTATATACTAATAATGCATTAAATATGAGCTCGAAATTTAAAATCTATAAACTGAACTAAATAGTAGCACTACTGCAAAGCTTACGAAATTACGAATCCAACGCATTTTGAATGGTCCAAACGGAGTTAAAACGGAGATTTTATGGCTAAAGCAAGATCAGTGGCAGTTTTGTAAATACCCAAATCTGATTTTCAGAGTAAAATAAATAGAAATCGTATTTCGAATCTGAGCAAGGACCGATGGTTCTATTTAGCAAAAGAACAGGGTTCTTTACAAAGATTGCCATGAAGAGGTATCTTCTAATCTGGGCCATGGATTGAAGAATGGATGCATCATGATGATTCGTATTTCTATTGTATTCCTAGAATTATTCTTCTACAGAGAAACGGCCACAAATAAGGGATGACATCACCATGATATCATGGAAGCTAGCTTTTACGTAAGCAAAGCAAGCACGCTAACAAGTCATGGCGCTCGGTGCATACACTACGTGAAAAAGGCACTGTAAGAGCGCTTGGCCATTTCTAGTAGGCGCTGATGCGGCCCGCCACTACAAGTCTTGGGCGCGGGGAGGCCGCGGCCGATCATCAACCGCCCCGCTAATGCTGTAAGGGCGGTGGTGATCCACCCGCCCTTACTACGAACCCGTGAGGGGCGGCCGGTGATCCAAATTACTACGGTGGTTTTTCACAAAATTAGTTAAAAAGAGGACCGAATGACCTCAAATAAAAAACTTTTGAATACAAGATAGTTTTATCTCATCAAGATACATATTTCATACATAGAACACTTTTGCATTTGGAAAATTTTTAGTAAACTCTTCTCACGTGGTTTGAAAATCCAAGCGCGAGGCTTGGTCAACCCTAGTCAAACGAGGTACCAAATGACCTCAAATAAAAAACTTTTGAATACAAGATAGTTTTATATCATCAAGATACATATTTCATACATAGAACACTTTTGCATTTGGAAAAGTTTTAGTAAACTCTTCTCACAGGGTTTGAAAATCCAAGGCGAGACTTGGTCAACCCTAGTCAAACGAGGTACCAAATGACCTCAAATGAAAAAATTTTGAATACAAGATAGTTTTGTCTCATCAAGATACATATTTCATACATATAACACTTTTGTATTTGGAAAAGTTTTAGTAAACTCTTCTCACGGGGGTTTGAAAATCCAAGGCGAGACTTGGTCAACCCTAGTCAAACGAGGTACCAAATGACCTCAAATGAAAAACTTTTGAATACAAGATAGTTTTGTCTCATCAAGATACATATTTCATACATAGAACACTTTTGCATTTGGAAAAGTTTTAGTAAACTCTTCTCACAGGGTTTGAAAATCCAAGGCGAGACTTGGTCAACTCTAGTCAAACGAGGTACCAAATGACCTCAAATGAAAAACTTTTTGAATACAAGATAGTTTTATCTCATCAAGATACATATTTCATAGATAGACCATTTTGCATTTGAGGAAGTGTTGGTAAACTCTAAATACAAATGCTTGAATCCCACACAGACTTAATGAAACTTCATGCGGACGAAGTGGATTTAACTACACTTTCGCAACGTCGTCGAATGCAAAAATGACCTTTATATGAATTGTTCGTATTGACGAGTGGATCAAACTTGATGTTCATGACTTTTTGAGGTGGGCCCGTCTAGGGGCTCGAAAACCCGCGTCTAGCCACTTAAAAACCGAAGTTTCAAAGTTTGAGTGGTCCAAACAATCTCAGATGAAAATATGACCATTGGAGAAAATATGTATCTTGATGAGTGGATAAAACTTGTTGTTCATCACTTTTGCATCTGAGGCCATCTAGGGTCCGGTCAATGTGTATTTTCCGAAAAAACATAAGTTTGACTTGGTCAACCTAGGTCAAACGAGGCCCTGAATGACCTCAAATGAAAAACTTTGAATACAAGATAGTTATATCTCATCAAGATACTCATTTCATACATAGAACACTTTTGCATTTGGAAAGTTTTAGTAAACTCTTGTCATAGGGTTTAAAAATCCAAGGCGAGACATGGTCAACCCTAGTCAAACGAGGTACCAAATGACCTCAAATGAAAAACTTTTGAATACAAGATAGTTTTATCTCATCAAGATACATATTTCATATATAGAACATTTTTTTATTTGAGGAAGTGTTGGTAAACTCTAGTCACAAATTTGAATCCCACACAGACTTAATGAAACTTCACGGACGAGTGGATTTAGAACTACACTTTCGCAACGCTTCGTCAAATGCAAAAATTACCTTTGTATGAATTGTTCGTCTTGACGAGTGGATCAAACTTGATGTTCATGACTTTTCGAGGTGGGCCCGTCTAGGGTGTCGAAAACCCGCGTCTAGCCGCGAAAAACTGAAGTTTCAAAGTTTGAGTGGTCCAAACAATCTCGATGAAAAGGTGACCATTGGAGAAAATATGTATTTTGATGAGTGGATCAAACTTGCTGTTCATCACTTTTGCATCTGAGGCCATCTAGGGTCCGGTCAACGTGTATTTTCCAAAAAAACAGAGGTTTGACTTGGTCAACCTAGATCAAACGAGGCCATGAATGAACTCAAATGAAAAACTTTTGAATACATGGTAGTTAGAGTTAATCAAGATACATATTCCATACATATGATATTTTTGCATTTGAGAAAGCGTTGGTAAACTATGGTCACAAATTATTAATATATAATTATATTTTGGTTTTACAATATGTATAAAATGTAATTTTTAAAAACAATATTTGGTTTTACATTTTCAAAAAAATAGGTGCCTAATTCTATAATTATTAACAATTATATATAAAAATATTTATAATTATGTAAAAACAAAAATTCGAATTATTAAATTTTTTTAGATAAATATATAAATATTTAGATTATATAAATATTTATAATTATATTAAAATAAAAAAATGATTGGAAGATCCCCTGGCGGCCCACTAGGCCCAGCCCACCAGGCCCAACCTCCCAGTCCGTATATAAGCGTGAGAACCCTAACCCTATCCATCCACCCCTGGCCACCAGCCCCAACCAGCCGCCGTCCCTGTGCCCCAACCAGCTCACTGATTTGGATTCCGCCTCGCCTCCTGCGGTCCTCCCTCCGCCGCGCCTCCAGCCTCTCCCACCTTCCCATGGCGGCGCTGGGCACGGCGACGACCCCCGCAGCAGCAGCTGCTGCGGCTCCCGCGGCGCCGCGCTGCTACAACCGGCACCACGTCGCGGCGCGCCGTAACCGGGTCGCCTCGGCGAGGAGGCCGAGGCTCGACCTGTGCGCCGCCAGCGCCTCGCCCTCGCCTGCCGTCACCGCTCCCGACGTACCCGACGACGAGGCGGTCGCGGTAAACTCCCCGGACCCGCCCCGCCCGCTAGGCCACCGCTGAAACATTCCGTCGAGCAGGCGGAGAGCCCCGCCGCCCACGCAGAAGGCGAGTTACAACTCACAAGCGTGCTTTCCTTTTCAGGAACCCGTGGTGGAGCTGGCGCCGGAGACGAAGCTGGGCAAGCTGGCGTGTCCAATCTGCTACTACCCCCTCGCGAGCTCGAGCGGTCAGTCGGAGTAAGTGGCCTTTCACCATTTCGTTCCGCGGTTACGCACTACTCGTGCCACTACCACAGAGTTGATTATCACGCAGTTTCCCAAATTGATGTCTGTTTGTTCATCTCCAGTGATGCTTCCAGTCTCGAATGTTCAACCTGCAAGAAATCCTACCCCAACAAGCAGGATTACTGGGATCTTACGGTGTCAGTTGGTACGAAAGAGTACTCGGAATCCATGCCCGCAGGAACGGAGTTGTTCAGGTAAAGAGGTTTGTTCTTCCTTCTGGGATTAGCTGGCCTGGTGATATCTGGGTGAAATGATCAGGCGAGGGAATTAATTACAGACGAAATTGACCTTCTGAAGCTTAGGGGCCGTTCTTTCGGAAATTGTATGAATTGTTGTCCGCTTGTTACTGAAGGCAAATGAAGCAGCTCGACTCCAATCTGGTGCAAGTGAACAAGGAAGCCTACATCTCATGGAAGGTGATCACACATCATACCTTGTTGATATGAATCTCATTCCTGTCTTTCACTGTCTAGATTTCTTGGATTGCTGCTTCTTCAGTTAATATGAATGCTTAGTGACGCTAACATATTATTTGCAGTCAGTGTTGTATGCCATGGGATTTTACATTACTGCTCGTTCCTATTTCTGGGAATTGTTATTTCAGTTTGTGTAAAGCTTTTGATTACCATCCTTCTGCCCTCTGCCAGTTAGCAACAGTAGAACATCCCATCTCTTTATTCAGGCCTCTGTTGCTTTTATTTATTTTCTTCAAAGCAGCTACTGTATAAACATTTTGCTTTTCTGAATGGTATATTGCTACAAGCTACTGACTCCGTGCTGATTCCACGTTGCAGGGCCAACACAGTTCGTCTCCCTCTGGAACTGCCTTGGGCAATGGCGGGTGAGTATTGTAGGATTTCTCAGTCCAGTTACAATTACAAACACAATGCACAATTTCTACATTCTCGTTGTGCTCCTAGTCCAATTGGTGATGCATAACATTGTTGATGATGATAGTTGATTGAACCAACTATCTATATTAGGTAGCTATAAGAGTAGTTATAGGCCCATGTCATGAAACCTGAAATATGCTTGGTCCAAGAATTGCATGGAGGAATCTTGCCAAAGTTCAGTGTGGCTTCATATTGTAGGGTATAGACTTGTAAAGAGGAAATCCTTGAGAAATTGAAGCGATGATTTTTTTGTTGTCCACTCTGCTAAAGTGCCATGTAATAATGATTAAACTGTGTGCCAGTGCAGCTTCATCATATTTTGTACCTGATGTTCTTATTCTTTTCCTACTGAATCAACTATCCCAGACATAGTGAAATGAGGCTTAATTATATTTCTGCAGAGTGCATTTGTATGAAATCTTTGTCCTATTGTCTTTTGCTTATACTAACAAAAACTACTTACAACTAAATGTGAATGTTATCTTGTTGGTGCATGAAACAATAGAAAAGTCCTCTCATTCTCAACTGTAGAGCACATATTAGCATAAACCATGTGGTCAGCAAGCAAAAGGTGTAAGATATGTAGGTATAAGACTGGTCTCATACTCTCATGACTATTGAATTTATTAGACTAGAGACATGATAGAAATATTTGATAATTAATATGTTCTTAGGAATATCTGATAGTCATAATCAATATGTAGGACTTGATGCATTCTTCTTTTCAGGCTAAGGAGCAGCCAGCAGGTTATCTTAAAGAACCACTGCAGGGCATTAGAGCACAACAAATTTACTTTTAGGACATTGCCAGCAGACAACAAAGTAAGTTGAGAACATTGCTATAGCTAGTCTTTGACAGTCCAAGTATTAGGAACACTTGAAGTTTACATGCCTGTAATGTATAATAGCGTAGTTGATATAGTGATACATCAAGTTGAATTAGTTGTAATACGTTTTGACTAGAATTAGTTGAATGTATTCATGTGTTGGAATCTAATGGGTTCTAATAAGCATGTGGTGGTTAGATATGGATTTGAATTTGAATTATATATTACATCCCGTGGTCAGATTTGATTATTGTAATTTATATTTTTTTGTTTTGAAAATTAACTGTAGGGGCGGCTCTAGATCAGCCGCCCCTACAAGGAGACTATAGGGGCTGGCCGGAACA
>JAENPR010001591.1:0-136526 GCA_018135685.1 Themeda triandra
ATTTAAACTCTCATCATAAAGGAACTCATCATGCGGGGAATTTAACTCTTTTCAAAGATAAAATTCTCAGAACTCTAGTATCTCTAGGAACAAGATGGACAGCTGACTCAAAACCTTCCCATATCATACCCGTCAACCACCTAGACTTAGATCAAGTGTTCGCTACCCACAAGTTTCGGTTGAGCAAATCTGAGTCTAAACGGTTGTGTCCAAAACTCGGGAGAGTGCAAGGTTGAAAACTAGGTACTTGAAAGAATTCTGTGACGAGCAACTATTCATCATCTCCATGTAGAGTTTATTCTGGGATCACTTTTAAGACAAATTAATAGGAGCTCTCCAAAAGTAGAAAAGATAAATAAGGAAATCTTTGGGTTTCTAAGGTTATGCATCTTTTTTTTTTTTTTTTAGTTGTTTAGCAAGCTCTATAAATAAATAGACAAGTTGGAACACTTAGCTTGGTATACGGGGGATGCTCTCCCCCAAGCTGGATGTTGACATAGTCTGCTGATGTTGCTGACAGGCAATGAAGACGTTCTAGTCCTCCTGGAGTGTCGTAGATAGTTGCTGTTGGAGACAGCACTTGAATGTTGCGGGCAGCACTCCGACAGGGAACTGGATGTCCCTCTGCCTGTTAGCTCTTCTTGATCCTCGATGTTCTGTGAAGCTCAAATAGACAACAAAGCTTGTGGAACTAATTAAGCGTTAGTGATAAAAACCTCTAGGCCTTGGTTGTCTAGAACTGCCTTAACTCAAATGTCTTCTAACAGGATCACAAGAAATATTTTTATCTTTTTATAATAAAGGATGCAAACAGAGAAAATAGATATGCTGAATTTTTTTTTTTTTTTTTTTTTTTGATGCAAAATGCAGAAATCTTTATTTTCTTTTTCTAGTGCAGAGATAGTAAAGCGAAGATGCAATTAAGATGCATGTAGGGAAAATAAATATGCTTAAAGGAAAATGCAATGCTGTGAAAGTAAATGCTGACAAATACCAAGTTACCTCCTTGGCGAGGGTTCAGTGATTTAAGTCCTCCGAACAGGACTTCTTGTCATGTTCACTCCTTCAGTGCATCATTTGATCCCAAAGGTAGAGACCTTGAGAACTGCACCTCTTGAGATGGTAACTCTAGGAAAGGAGTCACCCATGTTCTTTCTTGTCCAGCAGTCTTTATCACTGGAGTACCTTGTGATGAAGAGTAGATGCTTCTAGTGGTCCTTTACTTCTTCTTGGAGTTTGCCTTGCTTTATTGACTCTCTCTCCTTGAGCATCTTGTCTTCTAAAATTTCACTCTTTTTTTTTCTTCTTTTTTTTTTTTTTATTTGCATAGACCTTGTGCTCCACTCATTGTTTCTTCTCAACGTGCCGGAGCGACGAGGCTTGAAAAGAGGAAGAGCATTGTCTGGATCATTATTTGAAGAGTCATCGGCCTTCCTCCCCAAGCTCTGACCTTGTTGTCGCTCGCCACATGAAACCAAATATGAGTGTTGAGTTATCCTCGAGTGTGTTGTACTCCTATGTCCTTAGACACCGCTTCTGTTTGTCCTCTGTTCTTAAGCCTTCATTTTGTCCGAGAGGGATTTTTGATTATGAGTCCATTGAGTAAAGATCTCTCCCTTGCATCCCGCCTTTGTTTATACCGTCCAATCCGGGATGAGCTGTATTAGTTGCATGATCTTCTTTCGTCAACCATTCTTGATTTTCATTGAGTCTTGGTTGACGCATTGATGTTCGTTGGAGATGTTGACTCGAAGTTCTTCCTTGATGGTCTTTGTCTTCTAGCAAAGATGGCGAAGAGTTGTACGCCATCCGTCTTGATGATCAAGGAAGGAGCTTTTTTAGTATTTGTATATGCGAGGCTTCATCTCCAATGGCTTAGGGACATCATCTTGCAACCATAGTCATGGTCCTTTAAGGCTTGGTCGGTGGTCAACCCCTTGATGATGATTGGTTGACACAAGGATGCATGCCATTCCATCCTTGTCCTTTGCCGACATGCAAGATGGTGTCTTCGGAGTTGCTCATAGCTTGTCGCCTTAATCCACTTCTTTGAGTGAGTTCAAGATGTTGATGCTTCTTGTGGCACTCTTGTCTTTCTCTTTGTTCCATTATCAAGTGGCAAATTCGCGAGCAGTGGATGCCAATCCACGAATAGGCAGATCATAAGTTCTTTCCCTAAAATATTAGGGGACACATACCCGAAGGATTGCAACAATTTCAAACTATGGGCTATTATCCACTATCTATTTTAGAATTTCATCTATGCTAATAAAGAGATGGTTTTTGAGTTACTTTAGCATAGACTTTATTTATCATGTTTTCTAACAAACTCTTTTTTATGGCACGCTAACATGGTTCAAGGCAAAGTTAACTTGCAACAAAAGACAATGTGAATGATATTTGATACTTACAATTCTTCCTTGAACAATGGATGAGTTGTGTCTTTTGTGTGAAGTTGTTGGAATTCATCATATGCCTTGCTTCATCTCTGAAGTGTGTTCATCTCTTGACTTACCCAAATTGGATTTGAGAGTTTTGCGGGGGTTAGTCCAACAAAATAACCAATATCTACTAAAGCACATTTTAGTTCAATAACCAAACTAGACTCCATGTCTAATTTAATTAAGGAAGGTATTTAACCTAAGCACCACGCTTAATTTAAAAACCTTTGGAGGTATGCGCAACACTTCCAAACCAAAGCATACTATAGCAAACAAAGGTGACATGAAAGCACTATAGAGATTTACTCAAATGGAGATGAAAAAGCATGATCATTGGTGAGGGTTTTTTTAGATGCAAAACACATGGATGAATCTAAGAAACCAAACATGCAATGGATAAGCGAACATAAACAAGCTAAACGGTAGTGGATGCATGAATTGTTAAAAGTAAACATGCGGGGGGTGCAAGAATTTAAATGATAACTACTCATAATTTTAAAGTCCATGAGCAAGACTATCTCACCATTCTTGATCATAGTTACCATGACTCACATAATGAAATTTGTGAGTGGTGCAACATCTATGTTCATCACTTGTGAAGTGATTTGAAATTCTTGTGACGACGACCTTTTGTACATTCATGTCCAGAGGTGGCAGGGTTCCAATGTTGATGAATGTTGAATGTTGGGGGACCCTGGGCTCTTCAATGTCTCTTCTTTTCTTGTGGAAACTTGGGAAGGTCAAACGGCTTCTTTTGTCCATGTCTATTCCACACTTAACAACAAGGGGTAATCCTACTAAAGCTAGTGGTACACTAAACTAGTGTACATCAAGATCATTATCAAAAACTTAACACCGATTGCTTCCCGGCAACGGCGCCAAAAAATGCTTGTTGGTATTTTTTAAGTGCAACTAAAATAAGAAGAATTCCGCAAGCGCCTAAACATACCATTGTAGCATTTTCACCGGAGTAAACCAGGTATCGTTATTTATATTTTACCACGAGGGAAGCAAGGGTTAAAGAACGATAATTCACCATCATGTATCTACTAACTTAGTAAATCAACTAGACTAAAGTAGGGGTAAATGATATATATATGTAAGGTAATATAAATAATAAAGCACACACGAGAATTCTATGATAAATGAGTAGCTAGCTAGAGTGAGAGGACAACGGGAGAGATCAAGGTTCCTATATACTTCTCTATTACTCGGTTCTATGATAATAGGGGATGGATAGATATAGCAATCATACAATAGCACTTGGACATCGGAGCACTAGCCACGGACATGGATGAGAAGGGGGCTAGGAAGGTCCGACTACGGTCCTACAAACACCAACCGAACGAGGTGGAATACGGCGGCCGTAGGACTATCACGATCACAGGGCTACCACAACAATCCGTAGGATTGGGTGCAATCTCGAGGTAACCTCTAGTCTAGACACCATGTCTACACTATCAATTACTACTCTAATTACTTAAGATAACTAGAGCACTCGATACGCGAAGATCCCATACTAAAGCATAACTACTATACTAACAATCACAAGATAGGCATAAAAGTAAATAGAGAAGATAAATATATTGAAGCATAAGTCTTACAAGAGTAGATACAAAGACATACCAAATCTCTCAAGACTTCTCGAGCCGGAGCATAGCTCCGCTCTCCCTAACTCTCATCTAGATCTAATCTACTACATTGGAGTGTCTAGCTCTAATTCTCTAGAGAAGAGAAGTCATCCATTCAAGGGACGCCTCTAACTCGATCCGGGAGATAATGAATTAGGGTTTTAAGGGATGCCTCCTCCGGGGCCGAGGGGCCCCGCTTATATAGCCCTCTAGGATGCACCACAGCCCTCGGATCAAACCGACCTAAACGGACGATTATTATTCATCCTCAAGGCGGTGGAACAGGGGATCCGCGAGACTCGTTACGATTGGTCGAGATGACGGGTCGGCCGACCAAGGGTGGGAGTCGGCCGACCCTTGGCTGGGCAAATGGGCTCATATTTTGTGGGCTGATGGATCTCTTCGTTAGCTTCGATTCGCCGCGTGGATCACCTAAATCGGAGTTCGTATGAGGGAGATATGCCCGTTTTACTCGGATGCTCTTGGAGCACAATTGCAATCTTCCGGATGGCGTAACTTTGTCGTCTGGACTCGATTTGGGTGAACCAAAACTCTATTTCATGTGTCTCGATGAGCTCTATGCAATGGTGCACTTTATTCCATCATTTGACATACTTCCATTTGATGATTTCCCGGTACTTTTCTAGTTTAGTCCCCGGCAAAACGGACATTCACCAAAACTCGTGGAATTCCATTAGTGTAAGCCCTATATCTAGAAGGTAATTATGTTTAGGTCCTTTTTCATGTCTAGTTGACGGTAAAAATTGGCACTTAACGACCGTCAACGGTGCCCATCAAATGACACCGCCCCATCTTAAGGACTCACTGACCGGCCCTTGTTTACTACCACCCCCATCGCTAGGCATGGATACACTGAAGTTGAAACCCGGCCCAAGTAGATTCAAGGCTTCGCTTGGGCACTACACGCCCTTCCGGCTATCTGTGAGGCATTGTTCAAAATGATCCGGACGCTCGTGTGCCATAGTATATTAGAGGTGATTTATCATGGCCACATGGTTATGTTCATATCCAACATTTCACCAAATCTCAATCCCAAGGGGTAGTAACACCCTGCATGAGTGATAGTCGATCACTCGGCTTCTACCGTTAAGTAGCGAGCCTAAGCATGTAGTCGATCATGTACGTAAAAAGTAGGATATTTACGTGGCAAGGTAGTCGATGCAACTACGTTTTCAAGCAATGCCTATAAACTTAATACATCATAAGGAATAAAAAGGACGCAAAGTAAATCATTTGCAAACTTAGGAGGGATGCTCTCGGGGCTTGCCTTATTTAGAAGACCTAGGTTAGTGCCCGGGTACTCGACTATTCCAAGTCGGGTCCTGGTGCTTGATCACTTCTCGCGCGGATCTCCGTTCGCAACTTGTCCTTACGGATCCTCGATTCCACGACGAATGTTCTACTCGTGACCACAGGAATGATGCATGTGCATATGTATGAGTAGGTGATTGTAGGTGTATGCATGATCAAGGATGATAAGTGGTTCAAGGTGAGCTGACTTATTTAGTTGGCTACACAAATCACTAGCAAACAAGCCAGTAAAGCCAAAGACCTAAACTTAAGCATAATCATCTAAACCAATCATCTTGACATACCTTGTAACAACCAGTCATACATGTCCTAAACACTACAAGATCCTTTTCATTAATCTCTACCTACAATCAACACTCATTTATGCTTCACTTGGCAATCATGGCCTGCAATCAGCACGACTGTAATAAAATCATAACTGCTGATCTACAAATCCTATAAACATGGTTGAGGACATTTTGGAAAGCTTATGAAATTGCTCGTAAATCATCTTGAGACATCGAGCCTGATTCTCACGTTAGCTATACCTAAAACAGTCAACAACAGCACTAGGTTCTGGAAAAACAGCAGTTGAATAAATCTGCTAACCATATTGCCACAACCATAACTCATAGACTATTGATCCAATGCTCACCAAATTTGAACAGTGGATAAATGAACTAATTTCAAACCTATCATATATTGATGAGTTTCCCAGGAAACCAACCTATACTTAAGTTGAGCATAGCACAATACCAACAACCCCAATTTAAATAACTATGGGTTGAACAGCAACCCATATCTAGACACACCCTAAAATCCTATAAAGTACAGTAGAATACAAATGGCAATACAAGCCCATCATCCAAATTTTACCCCATTTGGATGATCCTACCTGTCCCTACACAAAAAAGACATGGCAGCACAAATAGGTGAACCTAAAAATACTTTGCACTACTAACTTGATCAAACCATGAAACCAATCACATAAAGAGCTACCTACTTGCATATAATGAGCCTACAAAAATTATCAACTCCATACTAGGCCTCTATATATCATTTTATGAATTATCTCAAGAAACAAGCAATGAGGCCATTTGAACTACAACTTCATAAATTTACGGGGAGGCATGCATGATATAATTATCATAGGTAAAGCATGACAATACAAGGCTAACAAAACAAGAACCACATTTTTCTCGAGCAACCAATGAATTACTATGCATTTCCTAAGATTACAAGCATTTCAAGAATTAAATCTAAACTTAATATAAAAGTATCTCAAACATGGCATTTCAAATTTTCTATGCATATCTCATCTAATAAGAAAAATACTACAACTTGATTCACTCCATTTGGACAAATATTGAGCAAGATATGATTTTCTAAAGCATTATACAAATCTACGGAATTTTATTTATAAACCGAATAGGAAAACCACTTTACAGAAAGACCACTCGTACTTTGCCCGAATTGCATAGGGGCGGATCATTGTTTCTGCGAGTCTGCTGCTTTGCGGAAGGTGCCTCACCTTCTTCCCGAAGGTGAGGTCCTCGAGCATGGCAAGGGAGCTCGCCGGCCTTGCCGTTTCGGCCGAGCAAGGACCCGACAGCGGCCCGGGCCGGCGGCGAAGTGTCCGGCGGCCTCTGCGCTGCCTCGGCATTACCGGCGGCAGCGAAGGCCGTGATGCCCGGTGACGGCGGCCGCGGCCGCTCGCGGGCGCGCGTCGCCATGACGCCGGCCGGCGCCCGGCGCTGGAGAGTGGCGCGCATGAAGACGACGCGACGAGGCGGGCAAGCTAACGCGCACGATGGGAAAAGAGGTGGGCGAGTCGAGTCGACGCGCATGCCCGAGCTCGACGGCGCCGTCGTCCATGGCGGCGGAAATCGGCCCCGGGCGCCGCCCTGCGTGATTGAAGCGGCCGGCCGGGTGGCGGAGATAGCCTTGAGCTAGGCGAGGCGTACGCGCGGAGAAATGGCGCGGTGGGGGCTGCGGCTCGGCGTACGGCGATGATGGCGCGTGACGCGGCTTCGGGAGGGAAAGTGCGGTGGCGCGCGAGTGTGGTGGTGGTGCTGCGGCCGCGGTGGCCGGTCACAATGCGCGAGGTGCGAGCTGGTGGCGTCCGGGGGCGCTGACGGTGGCGGGCTCGCCGTGGCGCGGCCATAGCGGCTCGCCATGCGTCCCGCGAGAGGGAGGAGAAGCCCAGGGAGAAGAGCGGGGAGAGTGAAGACGGGAGAGAGGATGGGGAGCGAAGCTGTGGCGGCGCCATCCTAGTTAAGGCGATGGACGGGCACGAGCTCGCTCGCACGCGGCGAAGACCGAGCCGTCGGGGCGATATTTTCGTCCTCACCATTTTTCGTGACGGTCATTGACCGCCCGTCACGGAAAACCAATTTCCATTACTCGTTATGCAAACTTAATTGCCCTATAGCTCCTAAACCAAGCCGAATTAGAAGAAACTTTCTACATGAAAGTTACTCCTCTTGATGAGTAGATCATTTGATCCAAAAGGAGTTTGGTCAGATTCCCACTAGATTTGGAGATATAAAATTCCAAATGAAAATGCCTCTATAATTCCCTAAAAATAGAAAACAGCTCCCAAACCAGTCTTTTCTCTGCCCTTTTGGAAATCGTGCACTCATTTTCACAAAAGTGAGTATTGAGACTTTTGATCCTTATAAAATTCTACTCGAAAAAGGTTTAAGCGCATCGCCATGCAAAGCTTCTATCTAACTCTTTTGAATCGGTCAAAGCAAGCACTTTTATAGACCTACCATGATTACCACACAAAGAAGCAAGGTTAACCAAAGATGTTAACATAACCCTAGGTTCATTTGGTGTCCTAATCATGTCTAGATTATTTTAGTGGTCAATCATCAAGCACTTGTATTACTTTAACATAAGCATAGCGGCTCAAGCATAATCAAGCATCAAGGTGAAATGCATGTCAAGCTGTGATGCACTGCAAATGGTATGATTATGCTGGTGATGTGCAGAGCTAAACCATGATTAACATCGTGGATGTTACACCCTAACCCCCTTAAAAGAAATCTCGTCCCGAGATTTGGTGGAAGTAAATTAGTTTTTCGAAAAACGATACCTCACGTAACGAACTTTCATACTTTACTACTCCCATCACGTTTATCCAGAAACTTCTCATTACTTGTCTCCGCCAAGTGACTCAATTCCAAGTTTCATAATCCTCAATACCTAAGATCCGGTGCATCTCCGAGTATAACCTGACGGCTCAGATGTCGTGTTCCAAAGACATGATACTGTTTCATCAAAGATAAGCTAGTTTGCCCTGGTTATGACATTGGAGACCCGACAAAGTCACATTCCGCTCGAGAGGTATACCAAACATCGGCAACCTCGATGGAATCCAAATTATCACACCAACTGATCCACACTTTGCGGATACCGAACTTGCGGTGTAGGTGGTGGATACTGAGCTTCATTGAGTTATCTATTTTCAGCGGACGACCGTCGATTAATCCATACTCACTCCCTGGAGGGTATCTTCAAGCATAGGCGGTAAGGCATGTCCTCTACTATGATGATGCTACCATTACTATGTCAATCTTAAGTAAGAAGATGACAAGGAATAGTATGATAAGCATGCACATAGAACCCGAGACTATATACCAATAGGGTAGGTCATCATACAACATGACCAATCAACTACCCAACCGGAAAAGGTCGAGGGTTACTTGAGAGGAAATACGCTATTCGCATCATCAAATACATCAAAAAGGTGCCTCACAAATCCATAGTGTTTACTATTAAGAAGCGAGGCGTAGATTCTGCAAAACGGAAACCACATGACTCACTTCGGGATGGTAACATAGGATTTTATTAGCACATGCTCGATATTGGCAATGACCCTTCATAGGAACACGGCTACAAAATGCCAATATGAACCAATTGACCAGGAAATTTCAACTTGTACATGTAGAAGTCAAAGTTCTTAGGTCAAAGATATCCAACCCTTCTCATGTAGAAATCAAAATTCCTAGGTAAAGAACTTCTTATCGAAAACCGCCAAGTTTTTTTTTTCGTATGCCCGGAGTCCAACAAGCAAAGTGGATCCTGTAGCAAGCATCTACAGGTACCCCTTTCTTGCATAGGACACGTGCTCTTGGGTTAGGGGTTCACTACCTTGGATATACCAAAAATACCTTTTCCAACCATACTCGTGCCAAGCCTTATTCAAAAGGTACTAGTCTTGAGCCAAAATTTTATGTCCCGACAATGCTTGAACGACGCGTGAGACCCATATAGATAATCCCAAGGTCGTATCAAAATACTCATGTCAGGCATACCCAACAGACTCAGGCGTACTGGCTCGTTAAATACTCTTGTCCGATGAATCCCGCATTGATTCCCATGAGGTAAAAGTACTTTTAGGACGTTAGACAGTCCTAACCCCCTTAAAAGAACTCTTTCTTCTCGATAAGGAGTAGGATGAAGTAAAGATTCATTTCATCGATCGGCAAAGTCCCGTATCCCATTTAACTCAAGCCGATCGCTCCAACTACTCGACGTGTCGGCAAGAGTGATCTCATGATGTCAAAGGATCGCTAGACGCAATCAAGAGCTCAACCATTACTACTCGTACTTTGGCTCTCAAAGTTCTCGGCTTAGACGCATGGTTGTTCATCTTATGAAAGATCGCCAGCCTATCATTTCATTTGGTGATCGACGGGCTTACTACGAAGCTTAGCGTCTATCGGATAGATAGTTTTGACTCAAAGATTAGTAAGGCTGGTTTTCGTATTATGGTCTACACGATAGACGAGATCTACTACGATCGTTCTTCAACATTCCCGATCGACCTATTTGGTTAGTTATCTCGTCTACGTTTAGGCTAGAAAACGACCTCTCATTAGTTTACCGATAGGTTGCACTTCAACATTAACGTTGACTTCACGATGGTCGCAATTAATGTCGACATAGGCATTATTCGTGAGGGATAAGAAGGAACAAACAGACACTAAGGAAGTAAAGACTCTATTTAGTTCGAGGTTCGCCCGAACTCGTCCTACACGAAAAGGTATATCCCTACAAATATTACAAAGAGAGGGACACACGTTCTATACGAGATAGTACAACTCGTCGAAAATTCTCGATTGAGTCCCCGTGTTGCTATCTTTCGTGGTATGTTAAGGAATAGTTAGTGGTTTGCTCGCCAATCCGAGCACTCTTTCGTCATACTATAAGTGCCAAAACTCGAGAGTTCATGCCACTTGTTGGCTAGACGTCCGAGGGTCATAAGAATTCTAAGTAAGATCAAGTAAATCGGCACATCGAGGTAATTTCTATAATGGATCAAGATCAACAACCATGATACCGCGCGTGCCGAGCAGCACTACCATGTGTGTGCACCCAGGGTGCTCTCGGTTTTGTCGCGGCACCATCGGTCATTAATCAAGACGCCACTACAGATCCTTACTTTCGAGATGCTATCTCACAATAGGATGGGTGCCTCGCACGAATATAGATTGCGTGCAAGACAAAAGTGGGGTAATCGAGTATAACTACAGTGGTTATAGTATAGCATGAATGGAGAACTAGATAGGTTCAACACGTCGCATACTTAGGGATGTCTCATGCCTAACGTATCATCTCCCCCAGTAAAGGTTTAGGAAGAGCGTTGACGTAAAGTAATTCTCCCCATGGTCAAAGCTAGTTAACAACGTCGAACTATTTATAGCAACAGCTGACCGTGTTGTGACTCATTTTTGCTGCGCTACTCTGATAATCATACCTCAAAGGTAGGCACATTATATTCGTTTACTTGCGGGACAATCAGAGAGTCATTACCTATTGTCGAAAGAGTGACGAGCCATCGTATCAAGTGGGTATGAGGTTATCATACTCCTTAACACATCTGTAATTTCGGGATTCGTTTCATCAAAAATACACTAACCGGATCCAAACGTGCGTGTAATATACATACTTAGGTTCTAGTCGTCGTGGGTAACTTGCGAGGAACAAAGCATTATCGTAAGTGGCAATGCTAAACCTTGCTAGTAAACGCAACGTTACTAAACTTCGGATAACCTGAAGTTGAGGTGATGTGGCTTACATTGGTAGGATGGGATTTAAATGTCTATCCCCGAGCAGAAGGTTTCACAACGGGAACATTGTTTTGACAAAATTGGAATAGTGGTCACGATCAAGAATTATAATACCCGCTTTTGCTAGAAATCCGACCATGTTTAGTACGGTTATCAAGGTGGTTCTAGCTTCCATCGCGGCACTATAATAACTTTGATCGGCAACGCTACTAGCCGGTGGGCGATAGGGTAACTTCATAGACTCGGGTTTGAGAGGTATAATTAAACATTTTTGTGCAACTAAGCGATGCACACGCGATGAGGTCGGGGACAACGGAGAAGTCTAAAACTCGAAATGGCAAGAGTGTCACCGAAACAAACACAACACAAAGTTGCGCATGTTATCGGCCGCTTGGAAGGCGATAGTTAACGACTATACTTGTTTAATAGAATAGACCTAGACACGTGACCGTAAGACATCGTATTGACGTGTCATCTTCGACCAAAGAGGTATACATCGAATTCCCCCTAATCACTTTTCTCGAGACAACCAGCACATACTAAACGTTCTTACTCTATCTTGATTTGCATGGATTCGAATTGCCACTGGAACAATGTTGGGAATTAGTCGAACTACACGAACTTGCGTGGTTAGTGTACCTGCAGAAAAATTCCATTTCAGCCCAAAATCCCATATGAATGCAAGCGACATAAAAACTCAGCACCTTAAGAATAAGGTCAAAACTTCGAATACAAACAACTCCTATTCAACACCCTCCTCCACACAGGCATATCCCCGATATCCCTGCATGTAGGTGCATGCTACCCGAATCATCGTCAGAAGACGGCATCCCACACATGGGACACGTTCATATAAACATGTGTGGAACATGTAAATAATCCGGTGTCATATAAGCACTCCCCTAGATCGGCAGTGTATCCGATCATGCTCTCACAACTCACACTTACCTTGGGCGTAGAGGCATATGAAACCAAACATAACCATTCAAGTGAATGGCCCCCATACAAAACCGTCGTGTATGAGCGCGACAAAGGAAAATATGATGCAATACCCATGGTTAGCCTGTTAGATAGCCACCTAGTAGTCCTTAATTGGGCATATAGAATACGACCACTGGCACACTTTAGTTTGAACACATAGGTTTTCCAACACCTATATAACTATGAGTTGGCAAATAGTTTTGTGAAACCAAATTCTTTTGTTTTGAAACACCCAAGTGAACGGTAGATCTTTGAACCATGGAGCCGATAATGCTTGAAACCGACCAACTAATTTAATTACCAAGCGCTAATCAAGCCGACGTGGCAACTTAATTAGAACTTAGTAACCAAACCAGCCGGTAGTCCGTGAAATCTCGAAGGATCTCAAACAACTCTACAAACAAACCGAATCACGGTTAATGAGTTCCCGTTCACCTGTTTTAATTACATTACGTACATAGGATTATTACAACCCAAAATAGAAATAATAGCGGAAGAAAACACTTTTGATAATACACTCACACCTATACTTTTAGATATAGTGCCAGCTCAGGGTCGACTCCATCAACAGCAGGTAGATGAGGTATAAGAGTTGACTTTGCCCGAAGTCTATTCCTCCCGTAGTGGGATATAAGTCCACCGTGTCGCCACGGCAGTAGTCTCCAACCTACAACAACAACATTGGGAATTGCACCCTGAGTACATTGTACTCAGCAAGACTTACCCGACTAAAAGAAAATAAAGACTCTTTGGTGGATGCCAGGCTTTATAGTGGGTTAGCCGACTCCTTTTCTTTGCCAAAAGATGAGCTTATTAATAATCGTTTAGTGGCAAAAGGACTCTCTAGCTTATCCAATTAAGTTGGATCCTGCCATTACTACATTAGCACCTACAACTACATCATTTTAAGGTAGAAGCAATCAACATTATATCATACCGCATTGATTGAGTATTCATTAAACCATCATGAGTGAACATAACCAACTCGCATTTCAAATCTTATTTGCGACACCGTAACTGCTCAGTCAAGTTAGTCACTATCCAGGACCGATGGCGATTATAATCGATTGCAAACCCGGTGGCGGGGTATTCCTCACACAAACCGCACTCACCCGCTAAGGTGAGGTATAGGTCACCACGATCTACTCGGAAACGCGGGATCAACAACTCACCACCATGACCAAGGAAACTCCGTGCCAACGGGTAAGCGTGCCCATCAAATGACACCGCCCCATCTTAAGGACTCACGACCGGGCCCTTGTTTACTACCACCCCCATCGCCGGCATGGATACCGGAAGTTGAAACCCGCCCAAGTAGATTCAAGGCTTCGCGGTTGGGCACTACACGCCCTTCCGGCTATACGTGAGGCATTGTTCAAAATGATCCGAGAACGCTCGTGTGCCATAGTATATTAGAGGTGATTTATCATGGCCACATGGTTATGTTCATATCCAACATTTCACCAAATCTCAATCCCAAGGGGTAGTAACACCTACCTCGCGAGTGATAGTCGATCACTCGGCTCTACCGTTTAAGTTGAGGCCTAAGCATGTAGTCGATCATGTACGTAAAAGTAGGATATTTCGTGGCAAGGTAGTCCCGATGCAACTACGTTTTCAAGCAATGCCTATAAACTTAATGCATCATAAGGAATAAAAAGGACCAAAGTAAATCATTTGCAAACTTAGGAGGGATGCTCCGGGGCTTGCCTTATTTAGAAGACCTAGGTTAGTGCCCCAGGTACTCGACTATTCCAAGTCGGGTCCTGGTGCTTGATCACTTCTCGCGCGGATCTCCGTTCGCAACTTGTCCTTCTGGATCCTCGATTCCACGACGAATGTTCTACTCGTGACCTGGAATGATGCATGTGCATATGTATGAGTAGGTGATTGTAGGTGTATGCATGATCAAGGATGATAAGTGGTTCAAGGTGAGCAGCTTATTTAGTTGGCTACACAAATCACTAGCAAACAAGCCAGTAAAGCCAAAGACCTAAACTTAAGCATAATCATCTAAACCAATCATCTTGACATACCTTGTAACAACCAGTCATACATGTCCTAAACACTACAAGATCCTTTTCATTAATCTCTACCTACAATCAACACTCATTTATGCTTCACTTGGCAATCATGGCCTGCAATCAGCACGACTGTAATAAAATCATAACTGCTGATCTACAAATCCTATAAACATGGTTGAGGACATTTTGGAAAGCTTATGAAATTGCTCGTAAATCATCTTGAGACATCAGAGCCTGATTCTCACGTTAGCTATACCTAAAACAGTCAACAACAGCACTAGGTTCTGGAAAAACAGCAGTTGAATAAATCTGCTAACCATATTGCCACAACCATAACTCATAGACTATTGATCCAATGCTCACCAAATTTGAACAGTGGATAAATGAACTAATTTCAAACCTATCATATATTGATGAGTTTCACAGGAAACCAACCTATACTTAAGTTGAGCATAGCACAATACCAACAACCCCAATTTAAATAACTATGGGTTGAACAGCAACCCATATCTAGACACACCCTAAAATCCTATAAAAATTACAGTAGAATACAAATGGCAATACAAGCCCATCATCCAAATTTTACCCCATTTGGATGATCCTACTGTCCTACACAAAAAAGACATGGCAGCACAAATAGGTGAACCTAAAAATACTTTGCACTACTAACTTGATCAAACCATGAAACCAATCACATAAAGAGCTACCTACTTGCATATAATGAGCCTACAAAAATTATCAACTCCATACTAGGCCTCTATATATCATTTATGAATTATCTCAAGAAACAAGCAATGAGGCCACTTGAACTACAACTTCATAAATTTACAGGAGGCATGCATGATATAATTATCATAGGTAAAGCATGACAATACAAGGCTAACAAAACAAGAACCACATTTTTCTGAGCAACCAATGAATTACTATGCATTTCCTAAGATTACAAGCATTTCAAGAATTAAATCTAAACTTAATATAAAAGTATCTCAAACATGGCATTTCAAATTTTCTATGCATATCTCATCTAATAAGAAAAATACTACAACTTGATTCACTCCATTTGGACAAATATTGAGCAAGATATGATTTTCTAAAGCATTATACAAATCTCTCGGAATTTTATTTATAAACCGAATAGGAAAACCACTTTACGTAAAGACCCCCGTACTTTGCCCGAATTGCATAGGGGCAGATCTGTGTTTCTCCGAGTCCGTCGCTTTTGCGGGAAGGTGCCTCACCTTCTTCTTATTCGAAGGTGAGGTCCTCGAGCATGGCAAGCGTGGGAGCTCGCGGCCTTGCCGTTTCCGGCCGGCAAGGACCGACGGCGGCGACGGGGCGGCGCGAAGTGTCGGGCGGCCTGCAGCGCCACCCCGGCGTACCGGGCGGCGCGCGAAGGCCCGTGATGCCGGGTGACGGCGGCGGCGGCCGGCTACTGCGGCCCGCGTCGGCAAGAACGGCGCCGGCGGCGCTTATGGCGCGGAGAGGCGCGCATGAAGACGAGCGCGGCGGCGGAGCGGCCCGCGCGCACGAGATGGAGAAAGAGGTGGGCGGAGGAGGAGTCGACGGCGCATGCCCGAGCTCGGCCGCGCCGTCGTCCATGGCGGCGGAAATCGGCCCATCGTGGCCGCCGCCCGCGTGATTGAAGCGGGTGGCGGGTGGCGGAGATAGCCCCGAGCTAGGCGAGGCGCTGTACGCGAGCAGGGAGGAAATGGCGCGGTGGGGGCGAGCGGCTCCGGCGTACGGCGATGATGGCCATGACGCGGCTTCGGAGAGGGAAAGTGCGGTGGCGCGGGCGAGTGTGGTGGTGGTGCTGCGCTGCGCGGTGGCCGGTCACAATGGCGAGGTGCGGGCGGCGGCGGCGGCGGTGGCCGAGCTCGCGTGGCGGCGGCCATGGCGGCTTCGCCATGCGTCGTCGCGAGAGGAGGAGGAAACCGAGGGGGGAGAGAAGAGCGGGGAGAGTGAAGACGGGGAGAGGATGGGGAGCGAAGCCAGGGCGCGCCATCCTAGTTAAGGCGATGGACGGGCACAGGCTCGCTCGCCACGCGGCGAGAGCGAAGAGCCGGTCGGGGACGATATTTTCGTCCTCACCATTTTCGTGACGGTCATTGACCGCCGTCACGGAAAACCAATTTCCATTACTCGTTATGCAAACTTAATTGCCCTATAGCTCCTAAACCAAGCCGAATTAGAAGAAACTTTCTACATGAAAGTTACTCCTCTTGATGAGTAGATCATTTGATCCAAAAGGAGTTTGGTCAGATTCCCACTAGATTTGGAGATATAAAATTCCAAATGAAAATGCCTCTATAATTCCCTAAAATAGAAAAACAGCTCTCAAACCAGTCTTTTTCTGCCCTTTTGGAAATCGTGCACTCATTTTCACAAAAAGTGAGTATTGAGACTTTTAATCCTTATAAAATTCTACTCGAGAAAAGGTTTAAAGCGCATCGCCATGCAAAGCTTCTATCTAACTCTTTTGAATCGGTCAAAGCAAGCACTTTTATAGACCTACCATGATTACCACACAAAGAAGCAAGGTTAACCAAAGATGTTAACATAACCCTAGGTTCATTTGGTGTCCTAATCATGTCTAGATTATTTTAGTGGTCAATCATCAAGCACTTGTATTACTTTAGCATAAGCATAGCGGCTCAAGCATAATCAAGCATCAAGGTGAAATGCATGTCAAGCTGTGATGCACTGCAAATGGTATGATTATGCTGGTGATGTGCAGAGCTAAACCATGATTAACATCGTGGATGTTACAAAGAAGAAGAAGAAGAAGACGACGACGACTTGTCTCATGCGTAATCCATCCATTCATCTAGAATGATCTGTCCTATTCATCTATTTACACCCAACAAAACAATTTAAAAAAGAACTATACCACTGCTTAAGTCCGGCGGTGAATTTCTCTATGCCTGGCCTTCACTAAAAAAGAAGAGTAAATTACACCATAGGTACATAAACTATTGGGCGTATAACAGATAGGTACTCGAACTAAAAACTTAACATCTGGATACTCGAACTATACCTTTTGATGTCTAAAGGTACCAACGTAGCCACGCAGGCACCCGCAGCTGACGTGGACACGCCAGCATGTTGCTGCCCACTTGGCATTTTTGTGATAACCCCCTCCCCAAATCTGACTCTCCTCACTCACTACCTCCCTCACTGTACTTGGTTCATCTTCAACCTCTGGATGGGAGGCCACGGTGCCACGCTCGCCTCCGTTCACTGCACACAGAAGACACGCCCGACCTCATGCACTCCTTGCCGCGTCGTCCTGGCTGCCCACGGTTCACGGACGATTCCGGCGACGCGGTCACGTTCGTGTCCGAGCGGACGGGAGCAGTGACCCGAGAGCTGGGGTGTGGGCGTGCGGGTGCGGCCACGGCCGCGGGAGGGAAGCGGTGCAGGAGGGACTTCGTGCTCGAGATGGCCGACAGCGAGGGCGCCGCCGTGGCGTGGGGCGAGAGGCTCACACGCTTCCTCGACTCCTTCAGTACGTGTGCTTTCACTGCTCATCAGGCAGTCCCCTGTTCTAATTTCTACAGACTTTCAGTCTAGTTGACGACGAAAGATCAGCAGCAGCTAGCTAATCACGCCTGTGATGAAATTACACGCACAGGCCGGCCCAAGAGATTGTTCGTCTTCGTCAACCCCTTCGGCAGCAAGAAATGCGCCAGGAAGATCTACGACACGCAAATCAAGCCTCTGTTTGATGCTGCCGGTGTGAGCATCACACCCCAAGGTTCAGCATGTAAAACAAATGTGGATGCTTTTCCATGAAATTTTAAAATGTTTGCCATGTTGTTGCGGTTATATGGATCCGTTTTGTTCGTGATCTGTTTCAGAGACCGAGTACCAGGGGCGCAGTTCACGGACGAGTCCGGCGACGCGGTCACGTTCGTGTCCGAGCGGACGGGAGCAGTGACCAGAGAGCTGGGCGGTGCGTGCGTGGGCGCGGACGGGAAGCCCTAGTGGCGAGCGTGTTGCCCTTGGGTGACCTCGCCGTAGCGTTGTACGACGACCAGCACTACCTCCTCGCCACTGCCTGCCTGTCTTGCCCAAGCAGAGGTCTGCGTCTTTTACTCTATCCGCGTCGCCGCCGGCAGAGGTTTGCTGGACAGCGAAATTCATCGCCGTCGCTTGCCCTCCACCCAATTGCTTGCGCCCGCAGCTCTGCCTCACCCTTGAACACCTCCAGATCCTGCTCACGCCCGCCATCTCCGACTGCCCTATTTTCCTTCTTTCTTTCGTTTTAGCTTCTCCATGACGTCGTCATGCTTATAGGCTCGGCCGTTTCTTGTCTTGCACACAGGACACGCAGGAACGTGGCACACGAACCTACGCGCAGCTCCGCCGCGGCTTGGACCGCGCGAGGGCGAGGCACTCCGCCGCGGTTTGGCGGGCACCCGCGCGGGCAGCTCCGCCGCGGCCTTGCCGGTGCGAGTGCAAGCACGCACAACTCCGATTTGGCTTCGCCAGCGCGGCTAGGCGTGGACGGGCATCACGATGTTGCGTGGCACAGCTAGGGCGACGTGGCAAGGAGCGCATGAGGCCGGGCATGGACGGGGTCGTCATGGCTCTTTGTGTGCAGTGGACGGAGGCGAGCGTGGCACCGTGGCCTCCCATCCAGAGGTTGAAGATGAGCAGTACAGTGAGTGAGGTAGTGAGTGAGGAGAGTCAGATTTAGCGAGGGGGTATTACAAAAATGCCAAGTGGGCAGCAACATGCTGGCATGTCCACGTCAGTTTCTGGTGCCTGCGTGGCCACGTTGGTACCTTTAGACATTAAAAAGTATAGTTCGAGTACCCAGATGTTATATTTTTTAGTTGGAGTACCTATCTGTTACACACGTAATAGTTTAAGTACCTATAGTGCAATTTACTCAAAAAAGAACTATGGCGATCAAGCTACATCAACTTTAAAAATTGTTCCCTAAAAAATTACTCTAAAAAGAAACTCACTCATACACTGGCCCATATATATACTCCCTTTGTACTAAAATGTTCGTCGTTTTTTGTTTTCGTGTCATAAATTTAACTCGATTTATAAAAATATGTATAATATTTGTATCTCTAAATAAATTTATTAAAAAATTATGTTCAAAGATCTTTCAAGTGATACTAATTATTGACTATAAATATTAACATTTTTATTATATATTTTATTATGAAACTTGTTTTTTTTTTTGAAAATCGACGGGACAGACAACCAGACATTTTGGAATAGACATTTTGTAAACCACCATCTCCATCTTGGGCCGTCTACGGCCAGCCCAATACTCCACCTTCGTCTGGCCCCTCCGGAATGGTGAAGCCGTGAAGGCGAGGCAGGCCTTCACATCCCCTCGTCGTCGTCCCGTCTCGCACCTCCAGCCGCTGGTCCGCTCGGGCTTGGACACGGAGCACGGGAGCAGCAGCAGCGCCCCCGCCCATGCCGCTGCGGCGCGGGGCCCCTCCCTGCCCGCCGCGGGCTCTGGCCGGCGGTGTGCTGTGTGGGGGTGGCGGCTCCGCGGGCGCGGGGGGCCGGTGCTGCGCCCCCACCCGCCGGGCATGCTTCCTGCGACTGCGACCGACCAAGGAGAAGAGCGGAGGGGCTCTTGGGTGAGCTCTCGCCACCTCCTCCTCCTCCTCCTCATGCATGCTCTCTCAACAGTGGCTGCTGAACTTTAGTTCGATTCCTGTGTCCCCGTCACAAGTTCGATTTGATGCCGCGCCCAACTAGTAGTCCCATGATTTGACCAGTTTGTTCACAGAAAACACACCCTGACAATTTATGTGACCTCTGTAAATTTTTTTAGACCAAAATACCTTTTGGTGCCGCTTTATTTTTAGAAGGCTAATTTGATAAGCCTCTGCAAATTTGATTAGCTGATTCGATAAGGCTCTGCAAAAGGACTGTTATCCAGTAAACCTCTGCAAATTCGATAAGCTCATTGCGCTAATGTGGCCGTTTCATATCACAAATTGTTTACTGGAAGAACTCGATCAGAGGTCAAAAAGGGCGCGTGACAAGCGCGGAGAGCAACTCTCAAAAAAACAGCAGCAAGAAAGGTTCCGCACACTTCCGAATATTTTCTACAAAACGAGTCTTTACTTCAGATGATAGTTGAAGAGATTTTCAGTGGGCATCTTGATTTATTATTAGGACCTTGTGTCAAATGGTGATTTGCCATTTATTTTGGTTTTTTGACCTAGGTTTGGTATTTAAAATTCCATAATATGGCAATCGGTCAGCGAAATAACATGAACCTTCATAAGAAATTCCTTTTAGGTTGACCATGTAGTTAACAAAACAAATAAACTTAGTTAACAAAACAAATAAAATTGATAGCATTCATAAACCTGCATTAAGAAAATGTCAAGAAGTAAAGCATTATGAAATCTAGATTATAGGGATAGGCAGTCTTGCCTTCTTTTATGGATTTTTCTGGTGGTGGTTAGTTTGCTTGCTACCAGGGGCGGAGCTTTGTGTAGACCAAAGTGGGAGTTGCCCCCTTTAACCTAGAAAGTTTTTAAACACTTAATTCCACCACTTAGGTGCTGATGAATTTCTAATCTGTTCCCCTCTATTAGTGCCTCAAGTTTGATTAGCCCCCTCTCAATTTTAGTTCAAAGTCCACCACTGGTAGCTACTACAGGCTTGTTTGGATGCTGCCTGCCAGGCAGCTGAGCACCCAGGCAGCAATCCTGACCCCAGGCTGAGCAAATCGAGCGCCTGGAGCACTTGTGTGTGCCTGGCACATTTCCCAGTATAGCATCCTAACAGGCCCTACAGGCTTAAAATAGCTTTAGATTAAGAAAATGAAAATAGTAGAAGCAACCTGTTTCTGAACAATATATGCTTTGGCCTTTGGGGGATGCAATTTCGACCACAGGTGTGAAAAACAATGATGCTTTTTTTTTTTTTTGGGACAACAGAATTGATGCATTGGTTTTTGTATTTTCAGCAACTACAACTTTTAATCAAATCATCAATGTCTAAAATTTATTTTGAAGGATATATAAAGTATGGAAGTGCAACTCAAGGTTTAGTGGTATTATCTCCATATTGCCAATTAAATAGTCTTTTATGCATTCATGTTAAAAGTCATCAAAGTTTGCTTGAATCACAAACTGTGATGCAACTTTGACAAAGTATCAGTTTAGCTTTGATCAATTGCTACCTACTCTTAGTTTATTTTCACTTTATCAGCTTGTTAGCTTAAGCACCAAAGGTTTATAAAATTAGCTTGAGAAAATTAGCTTGAGAGAAGAATATATAGTTCCCTTTGTTTTTATTTTATCACATTCTTTGGAGAATTTTTTCTCTACCCCTGAGAAGCATCAGTACAATGGTTTGATACCTCTACTTTATTCTAGGTACCAGATGAAAAAATGCAGATGGAGGCCAACTTTTGCCTTGGAGACTGGTGGGCCATCTAACACTGATGGCCAAGACTTTGATGATGACAGTGGTTTCCTTGGTAGAACTAGACTGGGAAGACTCATCCAAGCTGCTGCAAGGGAGCTACTTGCCAAGCTGAACTCTGCCAGAACGAATTCGCCAACAAAGATATTCCTTGTCCTCCTTGGTTTTTACACAGCCAATGCCTTGGCAACAATACTAGGGCAGACTGGTGACTGGGATGTTCTTGTCGCTGGTGTTGTAGTGGCTGCCATTGAGGGAATTGGCATGCTCATGTACAGAAAACCAATTACCAGGCCTCCTGGTAGGTTTCAGTCTTTGATTTCGATGGTGAACTACTGGAAAGCCGGTGTATGCCTGGGCCTTTTTGTGGACGCCTTCAAGCTGGGTAGCTGAGTTTACACGATCATCTTCTGCTACCTTCTTATAGTAATTTTTTTGGTATATTGGGATCACAATAACACCAGGATGTGGTTCCATTATGGCCATTGCTCGTCGCTCTAATTCTAATAGCTGCATTTAGCTCAAATTCTGGGAGCAATGGCTGGTGAGGTATTCGATTTTTTTTCAATGTTGATGAAGATGTTTGGAGCAGATATTGGTCTGAGGTGACAGTATTCATCTTTCCAGAATCGAAGGCCTTGTTTGGTAACTACTGCATGCTCTTAAGCATTGTTTGGCCTGTAAACTGTAGATATGCTGTAGTTTTTCTCACCTCCATGTTATTTAACCCTAATATACATCTATGTTTATTCTTCAGAGAAAAATAAAAAAGAGTTGCTTCCTTAGAAAAATGATTCGTTGTGTTTCTTCTGCGGAGATATGGTACTTACCTTGTAATATTTGGTGCATGTCAGCATGTGATGAGTTGGATACTTCTTTCATCAAGGATTAGTTTGTATCTTGCAATATATGTCATTGTTTACTGATCATGTCCCAATGGCTTTTCCGGTAGGTTAATCGTTACCAAAAAAATGCTTTCACTGTGTATGGAAGTACTGAAATCATTCTACATGTCTAATATGAGTGTGCGAAGTTGTTTTCCTTCTCACTGGGTGATGTTATTTGCTACTTCTACATCCTCTTTGAACAACTCTGCAGCTCAAATAGTTCAGAACATTTGATGATTGATTACTTATGATCAGCCAAATCATTCTAGCATGGTCAATTGGATAACTTATTACTTATGATCATTGGGATCAAATCATTCTGTACATGAAGCATTTCTCTTCTCATCATGTTTATAGATAGACTTTGGTGTTACGGGTGGGTTGTACATGAGCAGCCCGTTCGCTGCTGCCTGCTGCCTGCAGCTGCAACTTCTGAACATCAGGTTTATAGAAGAGACCTACTGCAGCTGCAAGCCACAGCAAAAGGCCAAAGCATTTTCCCTTTCATTATGTTTATAGATTATCATTACATGTCCTGTCTATCATTAGAGTGCACGACCAAATTCAGCTTCAAATATTAAGAGTGAGAAAATTAGCATAATCTAGGGAGAAGAGTGAGAAAATTAGCATAATCTAGGGAGCACGAGCGGCTTGTAGAAACAAGTAGGCGAGCGACGTCACCTATCCTTCCTCCGTCGTAGATGTCACTGTCAGCAACCCAACCCATAGCCACCGGAAGATGAGAGCTCCAGCTCCAGCTCCAGCGCCGCCTCTTCCCGCGCTGCTCTCCCGCTGCTCCTCGGCCCCGCCGCGCCGCCTCCTCTCCTCCTCCTCCTCCTCCTCCTCCCGCGCGCCGGCCGCGCCTCCGGCCGCAGTCGCCCGCTCCGTCTCCGTCTCCGTCGACGCGCCGGCCGCCGCCGCGGAGCCGGCTGTCCTGGGCGCGCTCTCCGCGACGCCGCGACGCCGCCTCATCCTCCTCCGCCACGGGGAGAGCACCGCCCGGGGCCGCTCCACCAGAGGTATGTTCGTTCAAACGGGAAAACGGCGCGTCCAAGAGCCCGTGCGTGTGTGTCGATTTAAATTTGATTTAGTTTATCCTGCACTGCAAACTGCATAGGAAGGAGCATTGGATGCAGAGGAATGGTGATGCTTGTTTGCCGTTTCTACACCTAATAACATGTTGTAGCTCTGCCTTTTAGACTAGTTGATTGATTGAATGCAGTGGTATAGTGCTGTTATGATCTCTGACCCAAATGTGTTTTCCTTTGTGGTTGCTGCTGGCCTCTGCATTTCTTTTTGAAAAAAAAAAAAAAGAAGTGGCGTTTAATATTGTGTCCTGATGTCAGATCATGACAGACCTCTAAGCAAGGCTGGGAGAGCTGACGCAATCAGCATTTCTAATAAACTCCAACAAACGGGATGGATACCGGAGCTTATCCTCTGCAGGTGTGTTCCAAGTTCTAATTTATGTAAGAAAGTGAATCAATTATTATCATGGTTTATACCATATACCAATATAAATTAGGAAAGCTCATGGACCATGGTGCAGTTGGTCTCTGTTTTTTTTCATAACTGAATGGGTTTGTATTTGTTTTTTTTTTTTCCATTTTGTCATTGCAAATTCTGTTGTATCTGTTCAGCTTTCTAATGTTTCTTTCATGAAAAGCCGATATAGGTATAGTGTCTCTTTATTGACAAGATGATACCCAGCGTTGCTGCGGGAACTTTGTGATGTTATTACGGATCATGATGAAGCAACTTTAAAATATTAAGGATGAAAAACAAAGAATGAAGAATGAAGAACAGAAAAAATGATTGGATTATCATGGCTCATATATCAATCACAGCATGCCCGGCCGGCCTGCTCACCGTCCCTCCTTCCCCCTTACCAAATCGTTTTCTCTTTTATATGGAAGAAGAAAATCGTCAATTTCACAAAAGAATAAAAGGAGAACTCTGGCTGTGGCACGCAACACTTCTGCACCTATGAAGAAGGATGTTGCTCAAGCAGTGCATGAACTAATGAGGCACACATAATCTTGCTTAGACCCTGCACGTCGGCCTCCATGGCTGATCAAACGAACCTGTTAGTGTTCACATATATACACTTACGGTCTGTAAGACATAATCTGCTGCCATCCCACTCTTCTCTTCCTAATGAGGTCAAGGGCAGGTAGAGGGGTCAGATCATAGCATGGCTGACCATGTTCTTCTACCTTTGATTGGCAACAGGCCATGCTTAGTTGGTAGAGGTACACCAGCAGGTAGTGGGTTGGTACTAGGAGTAGTTGAGGCTGATTTCAGCCTTGTACCTTAGTCATGGTAGGGCTGTACCCAGCCAATCCTAGTGTAGCTAGTAGAGGTACTCCTCTTGTATAAATATGCTATGAAATGCAATGGAGAAGGCAGCTCTTTGCAGCACATTTGAGTCTTCAGCTTTCAGCCACTGCTGAAAGCCGAGCAGGTGTGTGTGTGTGTGTGAAGTGAGCTCAAGCTCATCTTCTTCCTTGGAGCAAGGGAGAAGGAGAGGGGAGGAGAGCAGGAGCTGCTCACCTCGGTGCAATCCTGTGCCAACACGTGGTATCGGAGCCGTGTGTGCCGTTGCTGAGCTTCACCGCCGGCGATGGGTGACACTGCTGAGGAGATTGCCGCGCGGGAGGCGAAGGAGAAGGCGGCTGCTGCAGAGAAGGCGGCAAGCAGCTCCAAGGCTCCAGTCGAGGTTCACCGGGTGCAGGAGTTCAGCGGGCCAAACGCTTGGCCTATGCTGACCCGCACCAACTACGGCGAGTGGAGCGTCCACATGAAGTGGAAGCTCAAGGCGCGCCACTGGTGGGAAGCCGTCGAGGGAGCGGACGCCGGCGTGGATGCTCAGGTGGGTGTCATGGAGGCACTCATGGCCTCCACCCCGAGCGGGTACCATGAGGCGCTCGGGAGGAAGGAGACGGCGAAGGAGGCATGGGACATGCTCGCTTCGTTCCGTGTGGGCTCGGATCGAGCCAAGAAGGCTAAGGCGCGCGGCTCCGCCGGGAGTTCGACGATCTCCGGTTCAAGTCCGGGAATCGGTGGAGGATTTCGCGGCTAATGGCTGCGGGCCGGGGCGGGGCGGGCGGTCTACGGCAAGCCCGATCGGACGACGAGGACGTCGTAGCCAAGCCGCTGCGCGCGTCGTGCCGCCAAATACGCCCAGCTCGCCACTGTCCATCGAGACCATCTTGGACATGTCCACGCTGTCTCTGGAAGATGTGACAGGGCGGCTGCGCGCGGTGGAGGATTGCGCGCCCGCGGAGAAGCCCAAGCCAGTGGGTGGCGAGGTGGAAGGAGAACCGCCGGAACGGCGAGGGCTCGTCCACCGGAGGCGGCGGCGGCGGTGGCGGCAAGAAAGGCCGTGCAAGGCGGCGGCGGACAAGAGAAGAAGGGAAGAAGCGCTCCCCGACCCCAACGCCTCGCCGCAAGTGCGGCGAGGTTGGCACCGGGCGCGGAAGTGCCCGAACAAGAAAGGGGAGAAGGAGGAGGCACACCCGGGGCGGAGGACGATGACGACGGTGACCATGCACGCCCGATGGGGGTGTCGTGCGGAGCCGTGCGGCGCGGAGGAGGTGGAAGTGAAGCGAGCACCGCGACGCGGTCGTCCCACTTCGACGAGCCGCACGTGCAGGTGCATTTGGGCACCGCCGGAGATGAGTCCGAGCAGAGGTGGTACCTCGACTCCGGCGCGAGCAACCATATGACTGGGTGCCGCGACGTCTTCTCCGAGCTTGATGAGGGGCATGGCGGGAGCGTGCGGTTTGGCGATGGCTCCCGGGTGCAGATCCGTGGGCGCGGCACGGTTCAGGTGCAAGAACGGCGAGCACCGCGCGCTCACGGAGGTCTACTACATCCCCGAGCTCCGGTCGAGCATCGTCAGCCTCGGTCAGCTGGACGAGCACGGCGCGGAGAGTCGCGATCAAGGCGGGCGTCTTGCGTGCATCGGGGACCGGACGGGCGGCTCTGGCTAAGGTAAAACGGACTCGGAGCCGGCTTTATCTTCTTGATTTGAAGGTGGAGCACCTGTGTGTTTGGCGGCGGCGTGCACGGAGGCGCCATGGGCGTGGCATGGCCGGTTCGGCCACCCGAGCCCGACGCTGCGGGCCGCCTCGGCAAGATGGTGACGGCTGCCGGAGATCAAGCACGCCGTGCGGCTTGGCACTGGCGGGGAAGCAGAGGAGGCTTCCGTTCCCCAAGACGGCGCGCTACCGTGCGGCGGATTCGCTCGTGCTGGTCCATGGGGACCTTTGCGGGCCTATCACGCCGGCGACGCACGGTGGCCGGCGGTATTTCCTCTTGGCGGTGGACGGCGGCCGCTTCATGTGGTTGCGGCTCTGGCCGGCAAGAGAGCGACGCGCGCGGACGCCATCAAGGCGTTCAAGGTCCGGCGGAGGCGGAGTCGGGGAAGAAGCTCGGGTGCTCGGGACGGACCGCGGCGGCGAGTTCACGGCGGTGGAGTTCGCCGAGTACATGCGCCGAGGAAGGAGTGCGAGCGCCGCCACCACGCGCCGTACACGCCGCGCGAGAACGGCGTGGTGGAGCGGCGCAGCCCGGACCATCGTGGGGATGGCGCGCTCCATGATGAAGGCCAAGGGATGCCGGCGGCGTTGTGGGGGTGGCGGTCACCACCGCCGTGTTCATCTGAACCGGTCGCCGACCAAGGCACCGAAGGGGAAGACACCGTACGAGGCATGGCATGGGCGCGAAGCCCAATGTCACGTACCGAGGACCTTGGCTGCATCGGCCACGTGAAGAACACCAAGCCCGGCCTCGGCAAGGCGGAGGACGGGGAGCATGAGGGCGTGTTCCTCGGCTATGAGGACGGATCGAAGGCCTACCGGCTGTTTGATCCGGTGAGGGGCAAGGTGATGGTGTCCAGGGATGTCGTCTTCGATGAGCCGGCGGCCTGGGATTGGGCTGCGGAGGAGATGACGGCGGAGCAAGGCGACGGGCTCGACGACACGTTCGTCGTGGAGCGCCTTGTGGTGCACGGCCACGGCGAGGCTGCGCAGGCTCCAGCGACCGGGCAAGCGGAAGCAGGGGAGCCGGCGGCCGGGGAAGCAGGGGAGCCTGCGGCGGCGGAGGTGGTGGAGCCACCCAATCCGCCTGGAGCAGGGTACCAGGGCTCGCCGGGGCAGGTGATGGACACCTCCCCTGTTTTGCAGGAGCAGGGGACGCCAGGAGCGATGGTGGTGGAGTATGCCACTCCCCCGTCGAACATCTCGGAGTTCGTGGACGCCTTCCATGAAGGGGAGGAGGTCCGGTTCCGCCGCATGGATAATGTGGTCGGGAATGCGGCGGTGCCGGGGCTGGCGGCGCGCATCCTGGACGACGACCACACGCTGCTGTTGATGAGCGCAGAAGAGCCTGCCACGTTTGCCGTTGCGGAGCGCGACGCGGCGTGGCGGAAGGCGATGATGGAGGAGATGAAGGCGATCGAGGAGAACGGGACCTGGGACTTGGTCGATCCGCCGGCGGGCTGCCGGCCGATCGGACTCAAGTGGGTCTTCAAGGTGAAGTGGGACGAGCGGGGCGCAGTGGTAAAGCACAAGGCGCGGCTCGTCGTCCGCGGGTTCGTGCAGCGTGAAGGGATCGACTTCGAGGAGGTCTTCGCCCCTGTCGCGCGCATGGAGTCCGTGCGGCTCCTGCTCGCGCTCGCCGCGGCCAAGGAGTGGCAAGTTCGCCACCTCGGCGTCAAGTCGGCGTTCCTCAACGGGGACTGGCGGAGACGGTCTTCGTCAAGCGGCGCCGAGCCGTCATCAAGGGCGCGGAGAAGAAGGTCTTTGCGCTGCGCAAGGTGCTCTACGGGTTGCGTCGGCGCCGCGCGGCGTGGAACGCCAAGCTCGACGCCACCATGGCGGAGCTTGGGTTCACGGTGCGCCACGGAGCATGCCCTGTACACCCGCCGACGGGGAAGGAGCGGCTCATCGTCGAGGTGTACGTGGACGATCTCATCGTCACCGGCGCCGAGCTCGGGACATCGCGGATTCAAGGAGGAGATGGCCGCCCGTTTGAGATGAAGCGATCGGGCGTGCTTTCTCCTACTATCTCGGCATCGAGGTGAAGCGGGCGCGGACGCCATCGGTGCCGGGGCAGCGCGCATACGCGCGAAGCTGGCTTTGGAGCGAGGCTGGGATGGCGGGCTGCAAAGCGGTGGCGACGCCGATGGAGGAGCGGATCAAGCTCTCCAAGGCAAGCACGGCGGCGAAGGTGGATGCCACCCTCTACCGAAGCATCGTCGGCGGGCTGCGGTGGCTCACTCATACCCGGCCGGACATCGCGTTCGCGGTCGGCTATGTGAGTCGCTTCATGGAGGATCCAAGGGAGGATCACTGGACGGCGGTCAAGCGGCTACTCCGCTACGTCCAGGGCTCAATTGAGCAGGGGATCGCGTTTCCCAAGCGCGGCGGCCTTCGGCTGTCGGTGTTCAGCGAGGCACCGCCGGAGGCCAAGGAGGGTGCGCCGGGGCTCACAGCGTTCAGCAACGCAGACATGGCGGGTGATGTGGATGGGCGGAGGAGCACTTCCGGTGTGCTCGTCTTCCTCGGCGGAGCGCCGATCGCCTGGCAGTCGTTGAAGCAGAAGATGGTGGCGCTGTCTACGTGCGAGGCAGAGTACGTGGCGGCGGCCACGGCGGCGTGCCAGGTGGTCTGGCTGCGCAGGCTGCTGACTGAGCTCACCGGAGTTCAGGCTCAGCCGCCGGCCCTCAAGGTGGACAACCAGCCGGCGATTGCGCTGGCGAAGAACCCCGTCCTCCACGACAGGAGCAAACACATCTATGTGAAGTTCCATTTCCTTCGGGACTGCGTCGATGGAGGACAGATTGTCATCGAGTTCGTCGACACCGGCGGACAACTCGCTGAGATTCTCACCAAGTCGCTCGGCCGTCTTCGGTTCCAGGAGCTGAGGGGGATGATCGGCATGGTTGAGGTCAGGGGCTGATAGCAGGATTAGGGGAAGATTGTAAGACATAATCTGCTGCCATCCCACTCTTCTCTTCCTAATGAGGTCAAGGGCAGGTAGAGGGGTCAGATCATAGCATGGCTGACCATGTTCTTGTACCTTTGATTGGCAATAGGCCATGCTTAGTTGGTAGAGGTACACCAGCAGGTAGTGGGCTGGTACTAGGAGTAGTTGAGGCTGATTTCAGCCTTGTACCTTAGTCATGGTAGGGCTGTACCCAGCCAATCCTAGTGTAGCTAGTAGAGTTACTCCTCTTGTATAAATATGCTATGAAATGCAATGGAGAAGGCAGCTCTTTGCAGCACATTTGAGTCTTCAGCTTTCAGCCACTGCTGAAAGCCGAGCAGGTGTGTGTGTGTGTGTGAAGTGAGCTCAAGCTCATCTTCTTCCTTGGAGCAGGGGAGGAGGAGAGGGGAGGAGAGCAGGAGCTGCTCACCTCGGTGCAATCCTGTGCCAACACGGTCAAGTCAGGGGCTCGACACTTGTATGGCCTAGGACAACAGCTTCCGCAGGTGCCGCAACACCACGGTCTGGCCAGGCAACAGCATGACCAGAGTCCAGACCCCGACGCCAAGCGCCGCCATGGCACTGCCGCACGGCCGCACCTACGCCGCACCATGGACTTCCACCATGATCTGCAAGGCTGTATATGCAATCATCTATTTTAGATGGAGGATGGGGACACCCATCTGTACAAATGCCATCACAACCGCGTTTTACGATCGCGGTGCCGCCGTCGTGGGCTTGCATGCATGGGCACAAACTTGGATGCCATGCCAGCCGCATCGATCGGTGGTCTTGTCTCCGTTGATGCGATAATCGCTGCAGAAACATTGGGACGGAGGGAAGACAAATGATCAGGACACCATGCAAATTGCGAACTACAGATATGCCCGAAGGAGAAGTTCTATATATAAATATTGATTTCTGGCGACACTCGTTTGCTATTCCGTTTCCATATGCATCAGTTGCTCGGGTGCATGCGACGGAGTCTGTTCACATCTCTTCTATTCTGCCGTATTTATTTGATGGGGTAACTGATTAGAGACTGGGAGAGAGAGGATGCTGAGGTGGCCTGATAGAATTGCATGAAAATATGCTAGTGGGGGTCTCCTATTTAGGCATAGAGGATTCAGTTTTATATCAGATTACCACCCTCTGCTTCATCTGTTTTGTTGTTCTTTCTCTCTCTCTTTATTTTCCTATATAGGAATGGTTTGATGTACATCCTGCATTTGCATACATATAGATTGGTATACAGTTGCCCCGATTCCTTTTTGGTACCATGATTAAGGGGAACGACCCTGCAAAGGCTATTCTATTACTCATCATCTTGCCTTTCTGGGCACAATTGCAACTGGTGCTTTTAAGAGACTGGACACGTGTAGAATTCAATACCTCTATTACAATACCATCTTTCTTTCCTGGTCATGTTATTTATTTCTCAGACCCATAGTTTTTTTTTTACAGATTCAAACGTACTATTTATTAAAATTGGTTTATCTGGAGAATGAAGATGACTAAATAAGTATATGATTTGGTCAATTAATATGCATAGCAATAGAATGTGCCATTCATGTTATTATTAATAATAACTCTCCTTCAACACAGTGATGCAATGCGTACAAAGGAAACACTCAAGATCTTGCAAGAGCATGTCCAAGGATTGTCTCAAGCAGTAGTGCACTTCATCCCAAGTTTCTATTCCATTGCGGCAATGGATGGTCAGACCGCAGAGCATCTGCAAAAGGCGATTTGTGAATATTCGAGTGATGAGATCTTAACTGTGATGTGAGTCTTCCACAAGTTTTCGTTGATTATCATTTGTTTTTCAATGGATGGCTTTGACGTCCTACCAATTTCACTTAAGATCTGAAGATTCGTATCTCACTGCCAGACATATCATGACACTTGTTTAGAATAATAACTACTCAGGTGCATGGGGCATAATAAAGGATGGAAGAAGCCGCCTCTATGTTATGTGGTGATTCAGTAGTGCTCGAGACATGTAACGCTGCGTTGCTAGAAGCTGCAGGCAAATCATGGGTTGAGGTTAATATTGGCCTTGTCCAAAGCATGCTTCTTTTCATCTTTTCCTAAGTAATATAGTTTTATGTGCCATCCAGCAGTATTTACTGAATTTGTCCATAACATGGTATGCAGGCAATTTCTCGGGCTGGTCTGGGTGGATGGAAGCTTCATGGGATCGTAAAGCCATGAATTGTTGTAACTAAACGCTAGCTGTAATTTTTGTAGCTGTTTATTAATTCTTATTAACCTTTGTGTAGTTGTTTTTTACATGCCACTGAAGCCTTCGGTCTGAAGGTATTAATGTCGATTGATAGATGAGATGAGTGAATTCTTCCACGGTCCATGGGCTCTGTCGGTTCTGCAAAAGATGAATAACCACAAATGAAAACAGAATACCTTACTATACACATGAAGCAGAACTGAATACCTTGCATTTTCACTCCTTTCATCCAGGAAACCAATAGATTTCACCAGTGAAATTTTTGAATTTGTCGCGCCAAGTGAATCTGATGCTGGGTGACTTAAATTGAAACAAAAAAAAAATAAAGTCTGCAACACTGCTGCGTTAGACAGCGGAGACTGCATGCTCCATGCTCGCTAACAACTTGCTTTTTGGCTGGTATTCTGCCCAAAACTTGATTCGACTTGTGAACAAATAAGCAATTCATCACGAGCAATGAGCGGGTCGGCTGCTATTCCCCGTGAGAAAAGGTCCATGCTCCCTAATATTTGCTATGGGACATCACAACCATTATTTTGTTAATTTTTGCTATCAAAGGAGAAAGAAGGTGGAGAAATATCATTTTACGCTTCTGAGAAAATCAATAAAATAATCGTTCCCTTGTCCTACGCATATGATCATGATTTCATGATGATATATCAAATTTTGGCATTAGCGGCGTGGTCTACCAATCAATCTTTGGCCATGTGTTCGGATACTCTGACTTGGTTAGAGATTAGAGTTAGTTTCAAATTCTAAACTTGTCCTAAACTAACTCTAGCCAAAGAGGTGTTTGGATGCAAGAGTTAGATTGATTATAAATATAATTTTAATATAAGATCTTTAAATATAATATTAATTATAAGATAAATGTTTATTAAAAATTTATCGAAACATATCTATGTGGGTTCTTGTTTTAAAGAGTTTATTGTAACAAATATTATGGTGCAATTTGATTTTAATTATGACACATGGTTTAGAAAAGATGACTTTTTTTACTTCTAAAAGCATGGTATACACGATGACGTCATCAGTTTTAAGTAGACCCATCAGAACTAATATAAATAATCACCTCTTAGTGGGGATATTTTTTTTAGGGTAGATACAACTAACCTCAATATAACCCTCTTGTTTGGATACTTTAGGGTTAGTTAAACCTCAAATAACTTAAACTAACTCTAACTCATGGATCCAAGCAGGCGCAGTTCAGTTCCTAGAGCGAAATCTGCCTAGTGCTACTCACTGCTCGACTTGATGAATTTATGAAATAAATAAAAAACAATAAGCCTTTAAACAATTGCCAAGCTTATTTTGTCTGATATCTACCGTTCAAGTAATTGAAGGTGCTATCACACCGATTGGTAGCGTGCAAATACTTGGTTTAGATGAGGGCGAGTCCAAAGTGCAGACTTCACCATAGAGTCTATCTCTATTAATTGCACTGCCATGTAAGCATTTTGCTGATGTGGCGGGCTAATAAATGAGGAAAGAGAGTGAAAAACGAAGAAACGACGTCTAAATAAGACGCCGAGTCGTCGTTCGGTTCGAGGCCGGAAGACTCCGCAAGACTCGCGTTGGTGAGGGCAGCATCGAGTCTATGGATCTCGAAACGCCACTGCCGCCCTCTTCAGCTCACGCGCCACCGATAGAGATATGCCTTTTTTTGGGAGGTGTACCTTTTAAGTTGAGGTAATATTCAAGACAGAGCACTTCAAATTGTACCAAATTCGGAATTACATGGTTTCTTATCCCATCCATCAATAGATTAGCAATGTGAGATACCATAAGGAACACTAAATATTTTAGAAGAACTAAATTTCACTATTTCTTTCTACTTCTAAATCAAGAAAAGTTTTCCTATGTCATTAACAGATCAAAAATGCGTTTTTTAAAAAAAATCACTTGCTACTCCCCACACTAACACAATCTGAATAATATGCAATACATTAAGAAGTTGTAGCCCAACACATACCATGTTAGAGAGAGAAGGTCATCTTTGTCTCTAATAGTCTAATCTACGCATCTACTTAGTAAAATCTACTCTTAATACAAAATACAAAGCTCTTTATAGAAACTAGCAAATATGTCCGTGCGTTAATTAAAGAAGTTATCAAACATTCATAGAAAACTTCGGTGCAGTCTATTTTTGTTTCTTAGTCGAGTGTTTTTTTTCGGGCACTTGGCAAAGAAGCTTCTTGCCGACGTCTAACACCTCCTTTGCCAAGTGTCCCTCTTCGCTGAGTGCCAGACACTCGGCAAAGACACATTTTGCCGAGTGCTAGTACTGACAAAAAGCATCTTTGTCGAGTTCCCCGACAAAAATACCATCTTTCCTAGTGTTTCCAGCAACTTCAACTACACAATGCCTTTGTCAAAAACAAAAGCATCAACCTGTTCAGGGACGTCCGTTTCTCGCTAGCGTGGATGACGAGGGTAGCCTCGCATCAGCCTACGCGTCGGTGCTGGCCGTGGGCTGTCTATGGTGGGCGTCATATATGTATCTAGAGACTACACGTACGTACGTAAACTTACATGCAGTTGAGTTAAGTAATTTTTTTCCCATGTGGACAATAGTACGTCCGGATCCAGTTCAGTTTTCAGCATGTATAACCTAAGTCCTCTATGGACACGGACACCTAATTAAGTCCTTTATAGACTCTAATTGTTGGCCGGAGGATTATTACCTTAGAGCATCTCCAAGGGTTATGCATTTGGACTTGGCATTTACTAATTTGCATAAAACTCCTAAAAAACCCTCAATGGTTATGCATTTAGCCTTTGCATTTTCATTAACTTGGCATTTGGAGGAGACTTGGCATATATATGCCAAGCCCCTGCTTGGCATTTGTCGCGTCTTGCTTGCCTCCGACGTCCCCGCGCGACTCGCGCACTACATCCCTCACCCATGCTGCCTATTTTGGGTAATTACCAAGTCAAAATTGCAAAACGGTTGGAGATGTCTCTTTATTCCTTTGCATTTTGTTTTGAGAGTTGGCAAATGACTACAAATGCCAAAGCAAAAATGCAAAACCCTTGGAGATGCTCTTACTTGCGGGCGTACATGGAGGCAAATACTACGGCAGAAGAATAACGATAGAGGAAAATACGGCAGAAACGGACCAAATTCCAGAAATTTTACCAATTTATTAATAGGGTATAGATTTTATCTTCGTGGCTGCCACTACAGATCCCCTCCCTTTGCGCCGCCGCCGCCGCCGCTGTCCCTCTCCGAGAATCGCCCATTCGGCGCCATAGATGAGGTCTGAATCTCTCCTCTTCGTGTCACGACATCGGCGCTACCGTCGGTAATAAGTTCGAATCTTCTCCTCGGGCATCATGTCATCAGCGTTGTCGTCGATAGAGATGGAAGAGCAAGAGGATCGCATCAGCCTCCTCCCTGACTGCGTGGCTGGGCACATCCTCTCCCTTCTCCCACCTAAGACTGTCGTCCGCACCATGGTGCTTTCCACTTGGTCAAGCGTGTGGCCCTCGATGCCGCTAGATCTCAATCTCGACTCTCCCAATTCTGATGTACGCTACGAGCGCCGAGTCTATTACATCTATCCTTTCTTCTCACCGTGGGCTTATCAGCTGCTTCTGTGTGACTACAAAGCCCGGCTTGGGCACCCACGCCTGGCTTTTAACCCTAGCGCGGAAGCGCCTCGATGACACCCTAATCTTGCGGTGGGTATCCGAACTAGAGCACCCCACTCTGCCCCGCAACTTGTTGGGCAACGCTGGGGTTAATCTACGCCATCTAGTTCTGCACCGCTGCCGGCTTGGTGCCCCTGGGATGACCCGTTCCCCCGTTCCAATCTTACCCCGCCTTGATTATCTATACTTGTCCAGCGTTCTTATCTCTGAGGCTGCTCTTCACTGCATGATTCAACTCTGTCCTGTGATCCGCGAGCTACATCTATTGAGGATGGATGGACTCCATCTAATTTCGTTTCACTCCCACACCTTGAAAATCTTGTACGTCAGTGTGCCCCGCGTTCCTCTAGATGAATTCTCCGATCAGCACATGCCAAATCTTGAAAGGGTGACTTTTGAATTTGTCAATCTGTGGCGACCAGCCTTCACTATTGACTCTGGTGGAAAGGTCCGAGAGCTTACCCTCAAGCTTCCAAGGATGGACTCGCCGCACCTCAGTATTATTTCTAATCAGAAACGTCTATTCTTTGTAACGTCACTTGTTTTTGGTATGAAATTTGCTGACGGTGAAGAATTGAAGAGAGCAGTGCACATCTTAAGTTTATTTCCGCGTTTACAACATCTTGAGATTAAGGTATTTATTTCCTTCATATTTATTTGTCATGGTGTTATTTGTTTCTTATATATACTCACGCTATGATGAAATAGAGGGATTGATATTCTTAAGGTATTTATTTCCTCTACTCTAAATTATGTTCCAACTTAAATTTCACTTATATTAGTTTATACAAAATAAAATAAAATATACACTGATAGTACAACATTCAACTAGTTTTATTTTATTAAGTTATTCCATGAAATGTGTTTTTTTTTTTGGCAAGATGCATCTATCATATAATAATCAGATACTTATACTAGAGAACATTAAGGAGGTGTTTGGTTGCACGCCATTGAGACCCAAGCTATTTCTTGGCCATTGATTAGAGAAATCAGCTATCCTGATTTGGCATGCCTTAAGAGAACATTGCTACGATAAGCATCGATTTATTTTTTTTTCTGATGTTGATTTTTATCTATTTCTCTCACCAAAATTTGGCTACCCGCTTACTTCTAGATAGAAGTCAAAACCAAAAATACTACAAATCTTCTTTATATTAAAAAGCTTTGCATTGACATATATTTATGATTAAAGTTTGATAACATAATGATATACAATATAAAAATATAGATTAAGTTTTTATAATGATATACTGTTTTAGTTTACGTAGTGTTTTGTTTTTTTATAATTTCTTTCATTTTGCTATTTTGTATTTTTATCTTTAATATTTCTAAATAAAGAATTGTAATCTTTATATATTGGAAAGGTCTAAGCTTTTCTTAAAGCATTAATAGATATTTCTTTGCTATGACTAGTTTTAGATTATCTAAGAAAATTTTCTCAATGTACATCGCAGTGTTTTAACTTTGGCACACCAAATGCTCAAGAATTTGGAGATTGGGATTCACTTTTAGAGACAACCATTATTCCGAAGAATTATCTAAGGCACATAATATTTAATGGTTATTGTGGCACCATGGGAGAGATTGAATTTGCAAGATATCTTATGTGTAAAGCAGAGTCGTTGACTTCAATGGAAATTAATCATGCTGTTGATTGGAGCACACAAGATATCAATCATCAAAAGTATTCAATATGCAGCAATAACGAGGCCAGTCATCTTTGTTTTATAAGAAGTAAGGATTCAGATGCTCTAAGAAGAAAGATAGCTCAATTTATGCACGATGTGGCTTTGAATTGATTATTTGGACATGTTGTCTAGCTCTCCATGGTTTATTAAGTATTGCAATGGTGTTGGTGTTAGCGTGGTTTGTTTATCTTTGTTAGTTTATCAAGTAATTGCAGTGGACCAGTAGTGTCTATTACAATGGTGTTATCCTAGTTTGTATGCCTTATATTTTGTTGATCATGCCTTTGTGACGACCTATTGACATCCAAATAATTACCAATATATATACCCAGCTCTCTAATTAAAATTTCTAGAAATTTCTATTAAAAAATAACAATATTGTGCCACACTCTCACGAGACTGTTGACTCCTTCTGGTGGAAGGATATTAGAATATTTTCAAACTGAAAGATCTATACAGAGAAATCACTTCTTGTCAGCTTGGTGATGGTTCTTTTGAGCTATTCTGGAAGGATAATTGGGCTGGGGAGTCCCTGCTTAATCTCTTCCTCAATTTATCCAACTTCATCAGGCATTCAGATATTGGAAGCATGGAGGAGTTGCTAGTGATCCCTATCTCTCAACAGGCTATTGATGAATTGCATGAACTTCAAGTACTAATGCAAGACTTTGAGCTTAGTGAGGGTCCCGATCAGAGGATTTTATCTTGGGAAGTAGCACATTTTCCACTTCTAGACTATACAAGCTTGCTTTCTCTTATATTGAAGCTCTGCTGTCTTTGGGTTAGTAAGTAAATCAAAGGTCACACCAAGAATAAAATTCTTCTCTTGGCTCATTTCATTGAACAGACTCAACACCATGAACATGTTAGCAAGAAGGAACTTCAATGTGCAACTCAATTCCTTTTGTGTTATGTGTGGAATCAATGCTGAAGAAACTATTGACCATCTATTTTTCCTTTTGGGCTAAAGTTGGCATATTTTGGACCAATGATGTGCACATTCACAAAAGAATCGAGAGAACCAAGGTTAGATCAAACTTGGCGTTCTTTACGGAGATTTTCAGATAGCTGCTTGGGAAATTTGGAAGATGAGAAACCGCTGGTCTTTGATGGAGTCCAGGCTTCTTTTTCCGTGATGGGTGCAGAATTTTAAAGCTGAAGCCTCCCTCCAATCCCTTAGAATTAAAAAGGAGGATCGTGCTGCTGTTTTGCTTTGGCTTGATTCTTTGTAACTGCTTGATGTAATTCTTATGTTCTGTATTTTCTCTTGTTGGTTGCTGTAGTCCCCCCTCCTCCTTCTCCCTCCTCATCTTCTTCCTTCCTATTTGTAATCGTAAACTTCGTACTCCCTCTTCATTTTTGTTATAAAAAGTTTTGCACCGTGGGGTCCTCTCCACGGTCTTTTTGTCAAAAAATTTTACAAAGTTGTGCCTTGCTGATATTTTTTCAAGATCCATTGGGAATGTCCTTGTGATTAACTATATAAAACAAAATGAAATGTGAATTAACAAAAACAACACAAGACCGAGAAGTAGATGAATTATGTTTTCCTACTAAAACAAAGATATGATCTAAGAATAGTGAATCAAAAAAAAGTCTTAGAGGGATCACACATAGCCAAGGGTGAGCTGGTGCCGCGAGATTTGCTAGGGGGTAGGGTGGGGTGGAGGGGGGAGGCGAGCATAGATTGGGATTTTTGAGGGTACAACTTTGTAGGACCTATAGGCGGTGGTGGCAGGCGAGCGTCCAAGGCGCGGCAGAGCTTGCGGCGAGCCGGTGAGCACATGAATGACACATATAGTATGGATATGGAAGTACAACGTGGGATCAACTGATGGGTACACTTAGGAGTATGCGCTGCGTCACCTCACGAGAAGAGATGAGCTCACTCTCCTACGACATATTAATTGTTGTTCGCGTACCCATTTGTGCAAAAATAGTGTAATACAGATGGCTCTCAGCAACGCGTTGTAGGTGCCCTTAGGTGATTTCATTAATAAGATCAGGGTCCAGGAGTCTCAAAGAGGATGCATGTGTATGCTTGTCTTCCAAGTAGTGACTTTGTAGGCATTTATATGAAGTGTATATTTACTTGTATTGCAATACTACTGGCTTATGGCTCATAGGAGTAGGATGTATGCCTTCGTAGTAAAAAACACCGTGGTATTTGACCTCGCACAATTTAACCACAAAACAAGTTGTCAAAAAAAAAAAAACCACAAAACAAGTTCTCGGGTCCTTCTCACTGGCCATTTTTTTTTTCGGAACGAGATGAGACACCTGGTGTCCTTCTCACTGGCCATTCGAGATGAGACACCTGGTTGGCTATACATCACACGAAAGGCCGAAGAAGACCTTCAACTTCAAGGGACTTCATTTTCAAATCGTATGTCTCGCAATTCAAGCATGAAGGTTGACCATTTCTCTCTGTCCAAAGAAGACGCAGGGGACAAAATACATCAAAATTTGAAGCCCATTCTTTGGAACCGATGCCTTTTTTCCGTCGATTCGAACAAGACAAGCACGAAAGCAGAGCCGAACAATCGAATCAAACCATCCTCAACATCTAGCACGAAGAATCGCGGGCCCACCACTGCCCCCGCATTCCTCCCCGAAGCCGAACCACCACCCCGCGCTACCTCCGATTTCCTCACGAGACCCACCACCGGCCTTGTTTCTAGAACCTCCGCCGCGCCGCCCAATCCCTTGACCGAGACTAGCGGGGGGTTCCGGCGCCGCCGGCGGGTAGGGGGCGATGGCGATGGAGCTGAGCCTGGCCTCGGCCGCGGCCTCGGCTTCGCCGCCGGCGGGCGGCCTGGCGCAGCCGCCGCCGCTCGCGCCGCCCGGGAAGGAGCAGCAGGTGGCCGGCGTGGGGATCCTGCTGCAGATCTCCATGCTCGTGCTCTCCTTCGTCCTCGGCCACGTCCTGCGCCGCCACCGCTTCTACTACCTCCCCGAGGCCAGCGCCTCGCTCCTCATCGGTACGTACGTACATACGCACCGCCATGGTTTACCTACCTACCTCCCTGGCCGCCCCCGCCTACGGCCGTGTGAATGTGAATTTGGAAGTAAGGAGTCCCAATGGAACACGGGAATTGTTTCAGGGAAGTAGGATGGTCGATCGATCACTTTTGTGCACCTGCAGCAGTAGGAACTTAGGGGTATTCCAGGCTGAAATGTTAGGCATAGACGCATAGTGACTAGTCAGTCTGGTACACTGTCGCTGTGGGCGATTCAGTTACAACGATGATTTTAGATGCTACAAGACTTAGTTCTCAAGTTCATTCATTATGCTTCATCGAGTTTCTTACTAAATTGGAGCGTGTCCATGTCGTAAAACTTACAAAAAACATAATGGTTAGTTCATCATTGTTTTTGTTCCTTGACATGTTGACTATCAGCAGCACCTGTCTGAACAGCTTTTAAGTCAGTAGCCTGTTCCTCAGGATGCAATGCCTTATTCAGTTTCAGAATTAGAACTCTAGCCTCCTCTTTCTTTTTCAAGCAATCATTTCTAGGCTCCCTGCTCCTTGACAGACTGACGGAAATAACTGCTGAATGTTAACTCAAAATGAGTGTCTTATTTCTAACTTTGCCATGTTTGAATTGTTATAGACATAAACCTGAAATCCCTTTTTATAGCACTAGGTGAATTGTATTTGTGGTTACTTTTGACTTGGATAAAGGATATTTCTGTTTCGTTGCTACCATTTCTATTTGGAATCCCTATTTTCGATGTCATGCTAGAAGATGTTGATAGTGCAAGTGTATTTGAGGGTAAATGGTTATGGTAATCCCCTTGAAGAAAGTTATCCAAAATGTGCCCTCTAGGTGGAAATAAGAACCTTTGGTTGAGTGAAAAGGCCTGAAAAATCATCTTCGTGGGATATGTAATCTTGATTACTAAAATTTATTGCAGTAATACATTGAGTGGTACCTTTGAAAGAAAATGTGACTTGGTAGCTTGTGCTAAATGGTACATGATGACTTGATTAGATAAGAATCATCCTTTCCTTCAGCCTCATATCAACAAATGGGGTGATGGGATCTTGCCTAACTTGAATGGGGTGCTAGTGCTCATTAGGGAGGAGTTACACCTGTGGTGTTTGGCTAGGGCTCAGTGGGTTTCTCGTCTCCTTGCTCTTGCACCAACTGACAGTTGATTTGTTGTCTGAGGTTGTTTTTGACTTGTGATTATGTTTAGTGGCAAGCATGTATAAGTCTGTATGGGTTCTAAACCATTCTCTTCTTAATATAATCGTATGCATTGCTCATGTTTGTCCAAGAAAAAAAATATGTCAACAAATGCATACTTAGTTGTAGGGTAAAGCATGCTGGGAGGTTATATCCATTGCAGTCAAGCAAAATTGCTTTCCAAAACATCACATAAGTGGACTTAAAAACTTTTTTGTATTTATTATGGACTGACAAATTTCAACACTCAAGTTTCATCACCATTTTTTTTCAAATGCACAATCCAATATAGTGATTCACAATAGCTTCTGTTGTTTGGTCAATGGGAACCACCGGAAAAGTGTGCTTCTTGTATGTAAAGTGTGCTTCTGTGAAGCCAATTACTCAGGTCACAGTTCAGCCAATCAGAATCAGTAAAAAGACTGTAGGGAGAAACAATTGGGTGCTTTCCATTATTCTTCTTGTTACTATACCTTCTTAAATTGGTGCTTCAATGCTTCCTTCAAGGTCTGTTTATTTGATTTTTGGCTCATGCATAGTGCAGTCATTCTTTAACTGTGGAACTTCAATGTTTCTATTGCAGGCTTAGTTGTTGGTGGCCTCGCTAATATTTCAAATACAGAGACCAACACAAGGTTTGTATTGTTTTTGCAATTTTATTTGTTATACATCTTCAGTATCCGTTCTTTCATTGTGATTTTAAATTGCACAAGATTTGAGCATGCTACGATTGATTGTGTCCTGTTAACTTCAATTTGCAGGACGTGGTTCAACTTCCATGAAGAGTTCTTCTTCTTGTTCTTATTACCATGATAATATTATATCCTTTTTTTGCAATTCTTTTCTCCTATCACTTGGATTTTCTTGATGGAAAGGAAGGTCTATTACCTACCATAATACTTATCCGTAGCATCCGTACTTGAGTACTTTCAAATATTAAATTTGTATTCCTTGACTTCAATATACCCAGTCGGGATTCAGCTTGTCTCCGGTTAGTACTTCATCATGGTTACATTTTTCTTTATCTAAGTCACCTTTTGAAATCTCTTAATTGGTTTACAGAAACCATTCTTTGCAAACTTTGGGGCTATTGTAACTTTTGCCATTCTTGGGACATTCATTGCTTCTGTTGTAACAGGAGTTCTTGTGTAAGCAATTAACAAACTCTGTTTACGCAATTAACAAACTCTGTTTACCAGATTTGCTGAAATATTTTGTTTCCTGAGTCTATTCTTTATTATACTGCAGCTATCTTGGTGGGCTGACATTTCTAATGTACAAACTTCCACTGGTTGAATGCCTCATGTTTGGTGCTCTTATATCTGCAACTGATCCTGTCACAGTGCTATCAATATTCCAGGTGCCTAAATTTGTTTTGTTGTCATTCTTGAACTTGTAGTTTGCTATCATCTTCAACACCATTTTATTGAAATGTTTGGCCTTATTCTTATGTTTCTTATCTATGAAATTAATGCAAATTTTGGCCAGGAATTCCAGTTAATAATTGAAGTTGTATATGTTCTTCGAATAAGCTCCAGTGTTCTAGTTTCACATTTATGAAACATTACATGCTATGGATTGATACTTTAGTTTTTTGTGACTTTAAGTATGCTCTTTAGCCTAGGTTTATTGTAACTATCAGTAAATCATACCTTACAGAGATATGCAGAATTTATTTTGATCATCCCCACTTTGTAAGCCTAACCAGCCCAATTATGCAGCCTATTATTCATTGTTCAAAATAGAAAGCTACTCATTACTAGTCATAGGAAGTTTTGCTGACTACTGAAATAAATATTAGCTTACGCAGTTGCATGTCAGATAGTAACCTAAGGTGCAGTGCAAAATGAACAAGAGATGGCTTGATACCATCTGGAACTTAAGGTTACCTGGAAAGGAAATGGCTCATTCCCACTATCTGATAAAAAGTGAATAAAAAATCTTAGTGACATTGTTTTCTCATTTCCACTAACTGTTTATGGTAGTTGTAAGTTTCAAAATAAAAATCCATGATAATCAGAATGTACTGATGATGATTCATCAGAACATATGTCGTCTTTATCTGTAAAGTTAGGTAGATCTCATCAGTTTCGTGAAGTTGTGCTAAGCAACCATTCTTACATGTTCCATTAGATGTACTTCCTCCTTAGTCTTTCATTAAACAGATTCTGTTCCAGTAGTAACAATGGCCCAGAATTAATTACACATTAGTCTGGGAAAATGTTTAATTCTGAAGATGTTTTCTATAGACTGATAAGATGCAACTCTTTGAATTTGTTTCTGTGCAGGAACTGGGCTCTGATGTTAACTTGTATGCTTTGGTGTTTGGAGAATCTGTTTTGAATGATGCGGTCTGTCTTCACTTCTTCAGTTTAAGTAAGAATAGTCAGTACTTGTACTTATGACTAACTTGCTTGTATCCCTGTTTGGAATGGACAGATGGCAATTTCTCTTTACAGGTCTGCCTCTGGCTCTGAGCTGATGCATATTTTTTTAAAACCATGTGCTTCTTGCTTACATATGTACTTTTCTTCAGGACAATGTCATCAGTAAGAAGTCATGCAGCAGGTGGCGAGAACTTATTTATGATGATTCTCCAATTTCTTGAAACCTTTGTTGGTTCAATGTCATCAGGTTGCACTTTTTCTCCACATTCAGTTGTACATGGCTCTAAATTCTAAAGTTTACAAAATTTTGTCCTTTACTATTGTGCATATGGAATTTGCACGTCATGTCTTGCAAGATTTAGTACTGTGGAATTTCCATTTCTACCATTTTTTAGAATCTAAGGCTGTCTCTTGTTGAACCTAAAAATAGGCAATATACAAATGGTCTAGGTGCAATTTTCTTTCAATTGAACTGCTGCAGCATTTGCCTAAGGTTGTTTTTACATCTATTCTTACATTAAGCATTGGTAAAATATCATGTTACCAATCTAATATATAGTTGAATACTGGGCTACTCTTTACCAAAAGGTACACGGTCACATTATCATGTTTTCGAAGCATAGAAGCATGTTGTTCCTGTTGCTTAAATGATATCGTTTCTTATTTGAAGTACAACAAATGTATTATCGTTTCTTATTTTTCTTCTGTCATTCTTGAAACAACAAACCAAGAGAGGCTCTCTTGCTTAAATGATATTTGTTGCATGTCCCTTTTGATTTAGGGATGGATTTTCTGGGAATAAGCATACTTTCACTCTTATAAAGTTTCTTTGATTTTTGTGTTTTCCCCCTGTCCTTATTCATTCACGAGCTTATATAACCATTCCATATCCTATTTGCAGGTGTCGGAGTTGGATTTATCTCTGCTCTTATATCCTTTTTCCTAAGTCTTAAATCTAAAAGTTTGTTTCTATCATTTCTATCATATGAATGAATGTGCATTTGATTTTCATCAGATGTATTGTAGAGCATATTTTGATCAACTCAATGTATTTTTTCTTTTAGCCAATTACACAGCAAATTTGTTGGCAATTTGGTATACCTTTTTTTTTTGACCTAATACATGTAGTAGTAAGCGAATCTGTAGTGTTGACTTCTAGAAAGCTTGACGCAAACTTGGAGCATTTTATTTGCTATTGTACGCCAACTGCTTGCTCTGCTGCGCATTGAGTTACCATATGATCTTGTGAGCCCTTGACCACTCAATACCTATTCAAATATGCTGGATTGGACGTTGATAAGTAAGTCACCATGCTGCCTATTTTCACTTTTCAGTATTTCTTTTGTTTCTAATGACTTATGTTATCTGCTTACTCTTTCAGTCTGCAGAACTTGGAGTGCTGCCTTTTTGTTCTCTTTCCATACTTTTCGTAAGACTATTTTCTCAACTTCAATTTATTTTTCTCTTTTGGGAGATCTATTTCAGTGGAATTCGTGAACTACATACAGGTACATGTTAGCAGAAGGACTCGGCTTGTCAGGGATTGTTTCTATATTATTCACGGGGATGGTAAGTGCTATTTTCATTCATCATATTGTATCATTCATGCTTGTACTGTGGCTATACCTGACACATTTCATATTTATCCTCATCCTCAGGTTATGAAGCATTACACATATTCCAATCTGTCAGACAACTCACAGCGCTTTGTTTCTGCCTTTTTCCATTTACTGTCATCTTTAGCTGAAACATTTGTGTAAGCATCAGGAACACTTTTAGTTGAGTAATTGCCTAATTGGAAAATATAACCATGCACTTTGTTCTTATTTTTTAGGTTCATTTATATGGGATTCGATATTGCCATGGAAGAGCATAGCTGGTCACATGTTGGCTTCATCTTCTTCTCAATTGTATCCTTAAAAATCATTTCATCTTTTTAACAAAAGAACAATTACTGGTTGTTGACTTCACTTATTTAGCTTAACTTTGGTTCTTTGACTTAATCAAAATCAGATATTCATAGTTGTTGCAAGGTACTGCTACTATATCCCTTTACAACTATAGTAGTTACTAGATTACATAGCCGCATGTCTATGTTTGTTTCTCTATAGTTTGTAGCAATGCTTATATTGCACTCACATGAATTTTATCATTGTGCAATGCCTATGCTGAGATTTGAGGTGTTTGGTTGGAGGAATCGGGTGATCCATTATCTTCTTGCTTCTTATTTTCATGTTTGATGTGAGGAATAGAATTGGTTGATCCATGAACACTTCATCCTTGACAAGCACATGATTAATAGAAGCATGAGGGATGGAGTCATCACTGTGTGTCTATGGCACTAAAGTACTCTAGAAAAATGATGTATTCCTAAATCTATTCCAAAAATGATCTATTTATCCAAGTTAAGCCTCAGTGCATATGATAAACGATCTGCTGCATTCTTACTGCTTTCATTTGTGGGAGGAATTTATATCTAATATGCTTTTTTGTGTGCTTTGCTTCAAGATAAACTTATGCATCTTTTTAATGTATAGGGCTGCAAATGTCTTTTCTTGTGCATACTTGGTTAACATGTCTCGGCCACAACAGCGGCGTATACCTCTAAAGCATCAAAAAGCACTTTGGTTCAGCGGTAAGTGCCATTAGAGTTATGATTTTGTACTGTAAAATGACACTTTATGAATCTCATTGCTTTTTTTTTTTTTTTGGCAAACAGGTCTTAGAGGGGCCATGGCTTTTGCACTTGCTCTCCAATCTGTGCATGAACTTCCTGAAGGACATGGAAAAACGATATTCACCACTACCACAGCCATTGTTGTTTTGACGGTAATTTACTTGTTTCTGACACTTTGTTTTGGCCACAGCACACTTCACATAAACTAGAGTGCCATTTGTGATTAAACACACCAGTGTCTTTGTTACAGCTTGGTAACATACATGTAGATTGCAGTTCCATGAGATAATGCACTAGGATTGTAGTTCAGTTACAATTACAACTGTCACAGTGCATAGTGCTTGTAGTTTGGTACTTTGGTGCACTCCTAGCATTTGCTGGTTGCCTGTTGCAAAGCTAAAATTTAAATTCTGCGAAGTCATATATATTAAATTTAGTAGCATGCACATTCTGTTTCTGTCAAGCAAACATGTTTTCTTTGTAAAAGGTTGAAATTATAGGCTTTCTGAAATGCCATATGTTATGGCCTCACCATCTGTGAATATGATGGTCAGGACGGTAACTGAAGAAATTAATTACCGTCTGGTGTGCTGATGGGCCAGGGATCTCAGGAACTTGGTTGTGGGACAAGCATGGTTTCCTTCCCTGGTTTAGCTCGTATTATTGCTTACCTATCCTCTACCTGTGGCGTGATTTTTCTAATTGACTAGTATGTGTGGGCATGTGGTTTTCATATTTTATTTCTTCTTTAATAAAATGACACTCTACTCTCCTGCATGTTCAAAGAAAAAAAATGCTATATGTTGGAATGACACACAATATAGCCATTATATCTTTACAAGTCTACTTTATTGCTTTGATCAACTGTGGTTAATCACCTAGGTACTTCTCATTGGAGGGTCGACAGGAACTATGCTTGAAGCTTTGGATGTTGTTGGAGATGAAAACACATCAATAGAAGTAAGACTTGCTTATCTTATAGCTTGCTATTTTGTTAAGGGTTTGTTCGGACTGCTCCTGACAGACCTAGACTATGCTTAGTGGAAGGGTGGTTGATTATCCACCTTTAGTCTCATGCATTTAAATGATTTTAGGTTATTTCTCTTTTGTGTCACACTATTTCCTTGCTTTTAGTGCATCTTCTGAGCCCCTTAAAAAAACATCTGAGGCTACTTTAACATTTCTATTTTCACCATTTTTAGAATTATGAGGACAACAATGGTTATATGCCTCCAAGTTATGAAGAAGGTACATCGTCTGGGGAGGATTGAGAATGAAACTCAAACAGTTCCACAAAAGGTATTTGTTCTGTGTTTTCATTTGCTTACAGGTGAATGTGACAAAAATACTTATCCTTTTCTAATGTTGATGCAGCACGACATCATTCACTGCCCTTGACAAGAACTATCTCACTCCATTCTTCACCAGTCAGACAGATGACGATGAAGATGACTTCAGTGAGTCTCTTATTCGTTTAACAATTGTGCACGGAAATTGATAGTTTGTGTGCTACTTATGATTACTTGTGTAGCATAATTATCTTCGTCTTGTATGTAGTCTACTAAATCTTGTCAGTTTACTTAGCAATTCATGGTGAGAAATTAGTTCTATCTACAAACATTGATTCTCCTACTTATTTGTTATTTCTGGAATTGTTTGGTTCATTGTGGCAGGTCAGCCACCCCAAAACCGAAGACTAGCGTTTTATGATCAATAGTAGAATTTGATACCCTTCATATGAAGCTAAATACACGGAGCAGAACTGACGTGCATGACAGCGTGTGTGATTTGGTTGAACAAAATATAGCAGGGGCATACTTAGTTGAGTAGCGTATGGCAGAGCATATCTGTATACTGTAGGACAAAAATCATAAGGCTTGGATCGGTTGTTCCCCTAGGGGATGATGATGATGATAACCAGGCACCATGTATATATTTCTAGGTCGACTAGAGAATCTCGTGGGGCTCCAGATGAAAAGCAGAGTGTTGTTGGAACTTTGTCTGGTTATAGGCCTTACCTTGTGTTAGGTTGATTGTAATAAACCAGACAATTGTTCACTATGTCGGCTATTATGCGCTTGTTGTAAAGTGATGCGTTGCACCAGTTCTCACCGGCAGGTTGCGTACTATAATGGTGCCACTGATTATAAAATGTGTGTGCCTCCACTTCGCTTGCTTGCAGAATTATAAGACTTTCCGGAAGTTGTATAAATTGTGACATGAACTGCATTCAGTAAGTTGCAGCTGGGTTGCCACTTAAGAACAGCCATTATCTACCAAATCTTCTTGTGACTGGAAGCGGCAACATGGAGTACATACGTAGATGTGGATACTTTAAAAACACTACGATTCTGATAATAAATTATATCATATGATAGAATTGAAAATACAGCTATCTACATTTGCTAAATATATACATGGTTCACCATGGAAGGGATATGAGAGAATAATGTAACGGATGTACCCTCGCAATTGTGAACTCCTAGCTAGATCTGAACTGTAATGTATACAGGGTGGATAAATCTATCTAAGATCATCATATATATAAACATATAAGCGCTACTTGACAAATTTCTCCACTTCGCTTATGTCAACAAACTCGTTCAGTCCACTTGATAGCAAAAACCTAGAATCGAGAAGCACAGAATTAATATTTCTAAAAGTTAAGTGAGAATAATTGATTAGGATCTACTCGATCAGGGTTATATATATGTCTCTACCTCTGATGAAGATCCTTTGCCATGGATTTGCAACCACCAGGGACATAGGACTGCATGTTCAGTGCTATATTGGGGTTATGCACACTTTGACGAAGGTGGACCATGCCTAGTGCTCTCTCATTCTCGTCGTAAAATCTGGCTCTGCTTTCACAAAGTAGTGAGTAGTGAAAAATGAGGTACAAATGGAAACATATTTATATGCAGTATGTAGATGATACCTGTACATGTATGCATCAACATCGATGGGTTGATCATTCGAGTCCACAAGGCATCCCTCGTCAACTGAGCAATCCCCGCAATCATCCAGCACCCAACCGGAAAGTTTGTCCTCCTGATATTCATATTTCGTTAGTATTCTTCTACATCGAATCGAACTTAGTGAAATTCCTGCAAAAACTGATATATGAGCTAGTTTACCAGGATGTATTTCTTGAAAGTCTCCACTGCCTGTGTTCCCCTCTCTTTGGCATGCTTGGGCTCACCCAAGACGTCCATCCTGAGAAGCACGGACTCGGCGGGTTCCTCCAGATCCGCGATGAGGCTCCCTACGCCTCCCTCCACCCCAGCCAGCTTCATCCGGACCATCTCAATGATTATCTTGACCACCATGTAGGCGCCGTCGTCGAGGAAGTAGTTCTCCTTGAGCGCGCCGTGCCCGGTGGTCTCCATCATCAGGTGCGTCTCCACGCCGTCGGCGTCGAGCTGCGCGCCCTTATCGATCACGTTGCGGTAGCCGACGCGGTACAGGCAGTGGCGTCCTCCTCTGGACTCGATGAACCTCGTGAGCCCGTCGCTGGCGCGCGCGTCGGTCACGACCATGGTGCCCGGGTGCTCGGCCTGCACGATGGCCGACATGAGCGCGATGAGGCGGTCGCCGTTGATGGCGGTCGCGCCGCCGGCCGCGCCGTCGACCACGCCGCTGCGGTCCACGTCCGTGTCGAAGACGACGCCCAGGTCCGCGCCCTGCGCCAGCACGGCGCCGCGGGTGAGCGACATGGCCGTGGCGTCCTCCGGGTTGGGCATGTGGTTCGGGAACCGCCCGTCGGGGTCCAGGTGAAGGCTCCCCGTGGTGTCGGCGCCCAGCTCGTCCAGCACGTCCCGCGCGAAGAAGCCGCCGCAGCCGTTGCCGGCGTTCACCACCACCTTGAAGCCCCTCAGCGGGGTGTCGTAGTGCTCCGGGTGCGCCACGCGCTGCTTGATGATGTCGCGGAGGTGCTGCGCGTAGGCGCTCATCAGGTCCACGCGCATCACCACCGGCGGCGTGCCGTTGCCATTGCCGCCGGGTCCGAGCAGGACCATCTTCCGCGCCACGTGCTTCTCCGCCGCGCGGTCGCAGATGGTCTCGACGTCGCCCGAGGAGAGCCCGCCGCGCTTGGTGAAGAACTTGAGCCCGTTGCGGGTGTAGGGGAGGTGTGACGCCGTCATCTGCATGCATGCATGCAACGTAAAGCGTTAGTATCAGTTTAGTGTTACCATGATGCTTATTATAAAAAAAAAATAATGATTACCATAATCGAGGCGTCATAGTTGAAGCGTGGCAGAATGGTGCTCATGAAGCAGGCCGGCGTGGTGGCGAGCCCCATGTCGAAGACGGAGCAGCCGGCCCTGGCCGCAAGCCTCGCGAAGAGAGCCACGCCGAGGCCGAGCCAAGGGTCACAGCCGACGGACACCCGCAGCGGCTGGCTGGGCTCCTCGCCCGGAGCCAGAGCTCCTCCCGCAGCCACTCCCCGAAGCTCTCGGCGATGGCCTCCACCGCCAGCGGCGTGAGGTTCACGGCCCGGCCTTTCTCGCCCTCCAGCGCGACGCCGCGCACATCCGACCCGTTCTGTAAACGCCGGATGCTGTCGCCGTCCTCCTCTCCCCCGGCCACACCCGCGACGCCCATGGTGGGCTGCCCACGGGAGCTCGCCGCCGTGGCCCTTGTCGTCGTCGTCACCTGCTGCTGGCCGCTGCTGCTTCGTCTCTTCTTCCACGACAGCAGATGAGGAGGAGGAGTGCAGCACCGCGCCGCGCTGCGGCCCGTGTGCTTGCATGATGATGATGATGGCTGCAGAGTGGCCGGCGAAGTGGTGACCATGGCCATAGCATGCAGCGACGAGTCACGCCACCGGAAAGGAAGAAATGGCACAATGCCGCCAGTGTGCATGAATCATCGGAAACCTGAGAAGATATAGGCGTCGATCGGGCTGGCCGGGGAAATATCTCCGCGAGAAAAAGACATGGATATTTTGGCCGGGCGCAGTCCAGGCCAGCAGGGAGGGAGTTCGTCGTCGGGATGCTGCGGACTTGATGATAGAGCGTGTGGGGTGGAGGCGCGTGATAGCTAGTTCTGTGGTGCTGAAGATAGAGCGCACACAGAAAGCGAAAAAGTGCAAGAGAAAGCAGGTATTATCGTCCTATTATTACAAGTCTAGAAGGCAGGATCAGATTTGTCCAATATCTGAAACGACATTGCTCTTCAGGGGAACGAAGTCATACCGCCACTTCACCAGCTATCCAAAGTTCTTGGCTCTTAAATGTCATAACATTGGAAACTATGTCAGTTGGCTTGTTGGGGGGAAATAACACGTTCAACAGCCATTTTCATTACGATTGTTCCAAATTACCCATGTAAATAAAATCTGCAAAAATGAACAAGCAAAGATTTTGCGAGGCTTTAAACTTGTTTATTAACCATCTGTCCTAAAACTCTGCACAAGATACGGGTCACCCATCCCAGTGTATAAGGCCAGTCTCAATGGCTAGTTTCATCTCACAGTTTTTAAGATTTGAAATTTTGATATGAAATAACTCTCACTCAATGCATAGCTTCATTGCACAGTTTCACATACTATTTAAAGCTTCTATGGGTCCACCGTTGTCTCTCTCTCCTCTCTTCCACCAATGTCCTTCCTCCATGTATGCGGATGAAATGAATAACACTCTCAATGGGGGTTTCACACACTTTCCAATGTTTTGGAAACACCGCTATATAGTTTCACCATGGTGAAACGACTTCCTTCTCTCCCCTTCCAATTCATGCAATTTCATGCAAATGCTGACATGGCAGTCTATTTAATGTGTATGACACTCCTATGAAACCTCCATTGAGACTGGTCTAATGTCCCTAGGCAGCACCAGAGAGCACTGTTGGAATTGTACAATGAAAGAAAATAGGCTAAGTTTGTATAGTACTCGAGCATTGCAAGCATTGCTATTGCCTTTAATACCCTAATTTTATGATGTTCACCTAGTATATATTTAATGGTCACATGGTATATATTTGATGTTCACATAGGCTAAACTACTTCATGCTCGCTGAGTTCTTCGAACACCTCCATGGTATGATCTATTCCCCGTAGTGAGGTCTTCTGAAAACTAGCTCCCATTCTTTTTTGACAATTTGCTACACGACATTGGAAATGGAGCACATTTGCTGGTGCACACACTGTTTGCAGATTTTACCTATAGGACACAAGAAAAATGGAGCACATTTGCTGCTGGACACTGAGATTGTCTTTCAGCAAATGAATTTGGAGCACATTTGAGTGAAAAACATTTCCTGAAAAACACTCTTAGTGTCCAGCAGCAAATGTGCTCCTACTTCTAGTGTCCTATAGCCAATTTCAAAAGTGGAGGTGTGTGGCACCCAATTTTGAGCATTGACGATGTCTCGCAACCAATTTTCCCTTCTTTTTTCCAACCCAATGGTTTCATTCATTCATTAACAAGCATTAGAGTTACAATCAGCATTCAACGGGTTAACGACACAGGACGAGGTAAACTATCACTCGTTCATCCAAACGTCTCTTGAGACATCATACTAAGATCACGAGTTTCTCCAATGATGAGTGCAATCCTCAATCTCTTAACCGTTCCCGCCTCCTAGGCCTTGATAGACCGAAAATGAAGTACATATGAACGTACGCGGAGTCTATTCCCAAAGTCTTGCATGTCGTATTTAGAAGTTTTGAAATTTTTTGAAACTTTGCACACCAATAGTAAACCACTAAATTGGTGTGCAAAGTTTCAATTTTTTTCAAAACTTTTAAATACGACATGTAAGACTTTTGAAATAGACTCCGCGTACGCTCATATGTACCTCGATGCTTTTCAGAGACCTTGATGATCCTCTAGGATGAGCCGCTGCACTCCTGTTTCTCTTGCAAACGTCATACGGTCGCCCTACCATGCCAGAGCTTTCATGGTTAGGGCGTCAAGGCTATGTTGGTACCACTTCGCCTTTCTCCCAGCAAAACCCCCTAAGCCATCACGAAGAACTGCATCCACCTCCCCAACCTGAGGTTCGGGTAGAACACACCATCAACATTATATTTGATCCACACCTCTCATGGAGCCTTCCATTCAGGGGTAACACATCGCCACACCGTCTACCTCTACGATTTGCTTAACTGCTAGAGATCATGTGTCATATCGATCAACTACTGAACACCATACCTAACATGAGTTTCAGCTTTGACATGATGTTGTTTATTTCACTGCGACCATAGTGGATACTGGATATATGTCAATGATGGCTGTGACTCTTGCAGACTGATGTGTGCAATGACAAGAGTCGTGGCATCATCATCATTGACATGTATCCAGTATCCACTATGGTCGCAGTGAAATAAACAACATCATGTAAAAGCGGAGGTCAGTTGTCCAAGTCAAAGGGTGAAGTGTAGGAAATTTGACCCCTGTAAGAGACTTGACTTATCTCCAAAACCACCTCGCCACTGTGCATTCAATAAGAACATGCCTAAGCCTAATGGATGCCCTCTCACACGAGAGTCCACAAAAGATTGTTGGTTCAATATGGCATCTATTGAGGATTTCCTTCTCGCTGGTAGTGTTGACGATCGTTGAAGTCAACCATAAACCCTCAATATAAGGCATCTATTGAGGATTTCCTTTCCTAGAAATGAACCTACCTACACACCAGAACTTTGTACTTTCATACACTTTGTAGTAGTGTATTCTCTAGGTGGCTCTCACCTATTTGATAAAATAGGGCATGAGGGTGAAGCCACCAAAAATCTCAAAGCTCAAGACTTCAACCCTCCGAATATATGTGAGGGTGAAACCAATCAAAAAGCTAAGGGCTCAAGACTTTAACCCTATGAAAATACGTGAGGGTGGAGTCAATCAAAAAGAACCTCGGCCCTCTACAAATATGCAAGGGCAAAGCCAAAAAAAAATCCTAAAGGCTCAAAACCTACCCGAGAACATGCGAGGGCAAAGAAAAGCAAAAACCATAAGGACTCAAGACATCAACCCTCTAAAAATGAGACAACAAAAGTGAACCGAAAAGCCGAAGGGCCCGTGGCTCCAATTCAATGAAATGTATAGGGGCTAAGCAAAAAAAAAATCATTGTTTCAATGCCGATAAATTTCATGAGATCAAAATATGTATGATCCAATGATTTTGGCTTTCTAAAACATGTCAAGTCTAAGAATCTTCTAAGCACTACTTTAGTTCCCAAATCGGACAAGCTACAACTACCTTCGTCCAACAAGTGCAACGATAGCGAAATCTCTAAGCGGAATAAATATTTATGTATTCCGAAACCAAACTATTGACCCTAACCTACATGCACACACTTAAAGCCAATGCGACTCGCATAAATTAACACCACTTCACATGAGCAAAAAATGGCGCCTTAGTAGCATAACACATGAGATAAAAAATAGTGAGCATTCACAGAGCACCACATGCATCATTTTGGATCTCAATGTAGACAATGATCTATTAGAGGGCGATAACTTCGCACCTTAAAAATCACATGTACACAAGCAAAAATGTAAATCTATGTTTTGCAAACCTTGTTTTAATTAATTTTGGTGATCAACACCAACATCATCAACAAAGCTTTTGCCATTATTCTAGCAAGGGGCATCACTATCAGGCAACATTGACTATGAATCGGCGCAAAAGTAATCTAAAAGTGCCACGAGGCTCATCGAGGTGCATCTGGCCCCCTCGCCTCAAAAATGTTTATAGAGTTTGTGAAAAAGTCATCCACATGCATCAAGGGGCTCCTTTCGCCTCTTCTCTGCCTCTCATCTGAAAAGGTATATGGTTGGTTCCATGTAATCCAAATAAGATGAAGTGCCCTTCTCGGCCATTCCCCCCCTCCCCATAAAATAGAAAAGATAAGACACCAGAGCATCCCATTGGAGCACTCTCTACAAGAATAACATCTTTCGCTCTCATTTTTTCCCCACTTGGCTATTGAAATTTTGATAACTCATTTTTGAGACTTTGGCTCACCGCTAACTTCTATATCATCAACTAAACCTTCACTAACATCTCTGCAAGGGGCATCATGCTCTCGACTTCGGCGAGCTTGACACTACCCAACCCAACATGTTTGGCAAAGGATCTTACTACTGATTTTGAATTCACCCACAATGCCTTTGCAGACATATCGAGAATAGATTCGTCATTGACTTTGGCTAACTTGATTTTGCCCATGCCAACCTATCAGTGGGTGATTCGCCATCTACTTCAATGATATCAACAAGACCACTTTCACCAATAGTTCAACAAGGGCCTTCACCACTAACTTCGGTATCATCAATGATGCCTTCATCAACATCTCAGTGAGGAGCTTTATCATCAACTTCAGCATCACCGTTAGTGTGTTGGTTCGTCAACTTATTAGCAAGGGACTTTGACTCCAACTTCGATGTTATCATTGCTTATGCCTTATTCAACATCTTCTACTTAACCTTCGCTAACTTTTTGGAGTGGAGGGATTTCCACCGACATCTTCAACTTTGACTTCACCATCAACTGGAATGTGGGTCCTTCATCAATGACATCCATAATTCCAACCACACCTATGTTGTTCACTTCAAATGCATGAAAGAATCTCTCACAAGCATTAGACAAGAGGGGCTAACAAGGAGCACGTCGGACAAGCAATCTGCCCGAAGACAAAAGCCTTGCCTGGTGCCTGCGAATGATAGCTTGAAGATGCGTCATAATTCATCTGTAACTACCACTCCTACATCGACTACATGGCCTGCTTTGACTACATCAATGTCTTTGGTGAAGTCTCAATTAAGAAAAGGAGATATCGAGCGCTCAAGACCATATGAAGGAGCAATCTACTAAAGACAAGGTCATGGATTCTCGAAAAGGTTGACACCGAAGGCTAGAAGAAGACTATCTAAAGATAGAGCCATTCATAAACAACCTCTATATAGACAAGATCTACATATTGGGACTGAGTTGTAATCGGTCCACACTTATTTGTATTCTGCTATTGGGTTTGGTATTTTTGATTAAAACTATGGAGCTTCCACTAGGATAGTATATATTATATGCTAAGGTCCCTACTAATGTTTCCAGGGCCTAATTACATAGCTTAGGATTTGCAAAGTAAAAACTAGGGCGCATTTGTTCCCCTTAGTGGCTTTTTTGTAAATACAAGCCTCACTAGGGGAAATAATGAAAACCTTGCCTGCTATAAAAGGGGAGAAGAGAGGTGGAGAGGGACCTGGAACCAATGACTCATTTGGTTCTATGCTCCCCTTCGCTCTCACATTTTGTTGGCTAACATTCTTAAAATTGATACTTCTAGAGACATAGAATTGAATGAGACAATACAAATGTTTTCTAAACCCATGTTTGTTGAGCACTAGCTCATACGATAACCATATCAAGCATCTACTAGAATAGGACATTGGCTTATTTCTAGGATCCGAAAACCTTTTGCCTTTAATCTTATTTAGCCCCTTCCCTGTTATTCTCATTAAGAAACCTAAATATTACCTTTGCTTTTTGGTGGTCCCGTGATCCCATCTTTGGCCAGGAAGATGAAACTTCAATTCTAATGTTACTTACTATAAATATATGAAAAAACATTAATTTTATTGAAATTTTGTAATAAATTAGAGTATGATAAGTTATAGTTGAAAAGGAGACATTACAATCGAGACATAAGGCATCAATAAAACTCGCATATTTTTAGACCGATTTTTCACTCAGATAACAATATTTTTCATGAGACAAATTATTAACCACTTGAATGAAGAAAATCTATACTTTTATGTACTTAATCCAAATCCATAGGGTGGGATTCGACAGCTTCTTCATTGTGTAGTTGTATTATCGAGGATAATGGAGCAATTTCATGTTTTGGATGTGGTATGTACAATAATCTAATATCATGTATAGCCTGCTAGGTTCCTTTCTTAGTCATTTACACATTTCACCATCTTTCTCTTATTAATCGAACTTTACTTCCAACCTTAACTTTACATTTATTAATTTTATTCTCTTTGTATCTTTCAATATCATCTCTCCTTGAGCACCTAGGTAGTCTTTTGACCATTGACCTGCTTTTGCAGTTGGTTTATTTCCCATCTCCCATGAATCGATGACTCATATTGCGTAATAGTAGGGAATCAAATCTACTAGCTTTGAGGAAGTGAACAACAAATACATCACACCCAGTGAGCCACCTAGTTGTTGAAGGTCGGGGTAGTTCTTTATTTATGTCTCAATACATCATGTGGAAAGTTGATCTAAGAGGACCTAATCCAACTTGGACATGTTCTGCCCCGCATGTAATTTGCAAACCAATTCATTTATTGACCCCAAGATAAATTTATGTTGAATATCTTCCTTCGTGAACACTTCCCTAATCTTCAAATCCAAGTCACTCACTACTATAGAGAGCACTTAGGCTTCTTTCCAAACACTTGAAAGTATTTTTCAAATACCTCCCGTTTAGTGCCTATGTGAGACACTCATCTTTCAATGTCTCTAGCACATATGAATTTCTGATTATTACTTTGACCACTTTATAGGGACCTTCCCAATTTGGGGATCACTTGCCAAACTTGTTGCTTTTCGACCTAATGGGTAGTATGATTTTTCACACTAAATTTCCCAAAGAATGATTTGCTTTTCAGTTTCTTGTCATATGCCTTGGCAATGTGAGCTTTATCTTTCTCAAACTCCTTGAGAGCCTTCAACCCCTTATCAGTCACCTCGTCAATATTATCCATCATCATATCATGATACATAATAGCATATAGATTACTTTGCTTTACAAGTCTATATGCATCCAAATTTACTTCATCGGGTAGCATGGCTTCTTGATCATACACTAGCTCAAAAGAAGTAACTTTGGTGGCACAAATGCCTTGAGTTGCGATGTGCCCACAGAGCTTCAGACCAGCCTCGGATTATCCTTAATCGTCTTTTTGATAGGATTGATCAAAGTTTTGTTACTAGACATAGCTTGGACATTAGCTTGAGCATAGTATGGCAATGAATTGAGCATCTTGATCTTCGGCAAAATCCTTCACTTCCTTGGAGATAAATGGTGTCCCCTGATTTATAGTTAATGTTTGGGGGAATGCTAAATCTATGAATGATATTCTCATAATTGAAAACAATCACCTATTTAGGTGTCATATTCTTCAAAGAAATTGTCTCACACCACTTGGTGAAATAATCTATAGCAACCAAGACAAAGCAATGTCCCTTTGAAGACAGGGGATGAATCTGGCCAATAAAATCTAGCCCCAACTACACAACGACCACAATTTGATGATAGGATGAAGCATAGCAGCAGGCACGAGAGCTAAATATTTCCAAACCTTTGGCACTCTTCACAACATTGTAGTAGAGAAAACAATAAGCCATCATAGTAGGCCAATATAAACTGGCTCTATGCGATAACCACTTCATCTTTGGGGCTGATTGATGCATAGCATAAATCCCTTCAAGAATTTCTCTCATAGCCACTCTTTCTTGATCAAATCCTAGGCATTTGAGCAACAAATCCTTGGCAGTTCTTCAATAAAGCTCATCTCATAAATTGTGTACTTGAATGCACTCCTCCGGATGCTTTTGTCAACTTTTGCATTTGGATCTCACAAATATTTCAACAAGGGAGTCCTCCAATCCTCCAAATCGGCCTCAAGGAACTAAGTCAAGTAGATTCAGGACACTCTTAGGTGAAGTGGCTATGCTGACTAGGGGGTTAGTTGAGTCGACTGTAGGAGTCAGCTTAGCCAACCTGGGGTCGGCCTGGCTAGTCGGGGATTCGGTTTAATCGAGGTCAGCTTGGCCGACTAGAGCAGATCATCTGAGCCGGTTCATATGTACCTACATGAAAAAAATCCATATCTTATGTATCAACTTCTCTTGTATATGAAAATTATGCCCACTGACTTCATAGCTAGATGCATGTTGAGCTAACATGTTAGGCTTTTGATTTTCATGCCTCAAAATATGCCAAATCTTGAATTCATCAAATCTAGCAATTATATCAAGACAAGCATCGAGACAAGCTCGTAGTGACCCATCTAAACACTAAAACTCTCTAGCAGCTTGTTGTACCACACCAACAAAGAATCATCATAGGCTTCAATATGTTTTACCCCATGGAACATAACATAATCAATCCGAATAAAAGAGCTTCATATTCGATTTGATTGTTAGTGCATTAGAATTTGGATCGACTTGACATCCCCGCCTCAACACCATTTGGGACATCATAGTTATATAAACACCTTGGCCTTCTTTACAAACTGATTCATCAAAATATTGTTTCTATGAGGTAAAAGTATGGTAATTGATCTCATTATCTAAATCAATACCATGCTCAACAATAAGATCAGCAGGACTTGAGCTTTTAAAATTCGCAATGGCTTAAAATTCAAGTCAAATTCAATCAAAGCATATGCCCACTTGCCTATCCTACCATTGAGAATAGGTTGATATAACATGTGATTAATCACATCAGCCTGGCATGCAATGACTCATGTACTTGACAACAGATAATGTCTCATTTTAGCACAAGCGAAGTATACAATGACAAGTATAATTTTTCAATATGGGCATACCTTGTCTCATGATCAAGAAGATGACCCAAGACAAGCGATCACATACTCCTTTGTAACACCTGATTTTAAGGACAAAACCAGATATACACCATATATAAGCCTTAAAGGTCAAATCTCACATATAGCTACAAATGAAAGGTTGTATCAGTAAACAATGTTTAATATATAACGTATTCAATATAAAAGACATAACCTTAGATAGCAATCAGCGGAAAGACGACTCTGATCTCTGGGTGTAGACTCCTCTAGATCCAACTGACTGGTTGATCACAAGCCAAACTTCTCCTAAGGTGGGGGGGAAGCAAGAATGAGTTCATGACGAACTCAACAAGTATAGCAAAGGTAGTGTAATCCCATAGCCACATGATCAAGTGAAATTGAATAATAAATTGCACATAAACAATTTAAATGCACAAACAGTTCCCTCGGTTTTCCGGGCCGCCCTGTCCATGGGCACAGACGATATATCGATTTAACTTTGTGCAGAGGTGTACCCTTTCCATGTGAGTCGTGATTTACCTTTTCGCCCGAGGCTCGTTGACCTCTTAGCCCACTTCCAAGGAAGGTCGGAAGGGTTCACTATAAAGCCACCAAAGAGTTCGTCTAACAAGCAAGGGATGCTAAGTCGTTGGATGTAGGAACCCCCCTTCCAATATGGCACATTCCTTCCCAACTATACGCATAAGGACAGAGGTTGTCCTATATCCAATTCGGCAATTCCTCTCAGTCATTAGAAAAGGTCTCTTAGATGAGCTAGAGCCAGGGCCATATAGCCCTCACAGTGGCACGATAAGTCTCAGCTTTTGCCAAAGGATAACATTCATTGTTTATGTTCATATCACATTTCATTAAACAAGCTCAAGATCATGGTCATAGAAAGAAAAACCCAAACTATACTTGCATTAAACTCAGATTCTTCTTCAAGTCCCAAATATTTGTAGAATTGCTTCTCGACCTCCATTTCTTCTTGATCACCAACTTCCAAATCACCAATGCAAAGCTCACTGGACTGGACACGATCATAAAGCACCACACAAGCATCCGAACAAGCATATACGAAGCAAACAATAAATTTATATTAGAACAATACACCAATCACAAAAAAAAAACAAAATAAAAAGTTTGTAAAATAACTCTACTCGTTACTAAGATCACATAGACGTTAAGTTTATCGAAAACAGAGCTAAGACGACGAAGATATGAATTTTCAAAGATTTTCTATAGACTAATAATGCATTAAATATGAGCTCGAAATCTAAGAGCTATGAACAGACCTATCAGCAGCACTAGCACGAAGATTACGAAATTACGAACCCAACGCAATTTGAACAGACCAAAACGGAGTTAAAATGAGCATTTTATAAGCTTTTGAATGCAGTGACAAATCTGTAAATATGTGAAAACGTAATTTTAGTCTGCTCAAAACGAGAATACGTTTTCCGGAGAAGAAAACAGAATCTGGACCATAGATGATTCATGATGTATAAGTGTATTTCCAGATTTTCTTTTGTGAAGGAAAACAACAAGAAAACATGGGTGATGTCATCAAGCTAAGATTGTCGTCAGCAAGCTAGCAAGGCAAGGCAAGGCAAGGCTAGCTAGCAGGTGCAGGCCATGATCGGCGTTTGAGCTAGCTTGGCTGGAGCTCGATGAAACCACGTACAAGCCTCGGTTTGACACGGTAGAAGCACGAGAAGAAAGAGTAGAAGACGGCGATCTCACCAAAGTCGATCTCGACAACGGGCAATGAACGGAGATGGCGTGGAGCTGAGAGGCCAAGAGGGGCGACGATGGCTTCCTGCAAATACGACGGCGACGTGTGATGAACACAGAACAAGGCAGAGAGGAGGAACAGCGCCTGAAGCTTCTTCACCTTGATGCAGAATACGTCGACGGTCTAGGCAAGATGACTTTTTTTCGAATAAGCCAATCGATTTGGGACCTTCGGATCCATTCTTTTTCCTATTCATAGATCAGGCATTTGTCTCTGTGTTTTCACGTTGTCTCTGTGTTTTCACGTCGAGAATTCTTTGCAGATGAAGATGAAGAGATGGCAAAGCGGCTTAGTACCAGTACCTGGAGAAAAAAGCCTCCTAAACATATGGCTAGCAACTGGTTCACCAGGAGTACGCAATAAAGGCAAAAGCACTACGAATTAGTGATTTAGGAAGTAAAGGTCATCAAGCTTCAAGCAGCGGTGACTTTTCGCTGGGATGCTCAGCAACTCGTCTCGAAGGGAGAAGAGATGACAAACGGCGGTCTCCACGGCGTCGGCATAGAATCGGGGCTCGGAGGCGCTGCTAGGGTTGCGGAAAGGAATGCAAGGATGCTGTGTTGTGGCTAGATAACCTGAAGACTCGGTGCGGATGCGAAGACACGAAGAGACCGAGATGATGAACTGGGTCTTTCCTGCTGGTCCCGCTGGTCAGCGAGAGAAGAGAAGAAAACAAGAGGCCGGTCGGGCTTTGGCCTGGCTTTGCTGGCCCAAGACGACATGGACGAGCTGCCCAGCTTGCGAGCTGCAGAATTGCAGATGGGCTGTGGGTGAAAGGAAGTGGCCCCTCGGCCAGAAAACGAACAGGCCAACAGGCCGAACTGATCGTTCAGGCCAGTCAAGAAAAAGAAAGAGAGGAAGTGAGGCAACAGGTCTCACGGCCAAAACCCAGAAAAAAGAAGAGGACCAACAAAAGAATTCCTTTTCTTTTAATTTAAACAAGCTTTTGCAATATTTTTCAAAATGAGTTTTCTAATGATTTTGAAATCCTTTTTTCAAATTTGGTCCAAACCAAGCGAAACAATGAAAATTATGCACCAAGCATGAATGCATCAACACGTTGCTAACCTTAGGATAGATTTTAATTTCACAAAAATATTATTTAGGCTAAATTATATGCTCACAAAAATGACATGCAAAAACATGCAAATTTTGGGGTGTTACATCCTTTCCTTCATCTTCTTTAGTCAAAATAACCCCAATAGTCTTCTCTTACGCAACAATGTAGAGCTTAAATGGAACTCGCCTTTTAGGTGCAAAAATAACGGGTGTTGTTGACATATATTTCTTTATCTTGTCAAAGGCTTCTTGTTGTTTTGCCCCCAAAGTAAATTCAGATTCATTCTTCAACTGTAATATGGAGGTGAAAGAAATTAAATAATCTTCTCGACAGATTATCAATAAATCTTCTCAAGTAGTTCATTTTTCCTAAGAAATTTTGCAAATCCTTCTTGCATGAAAGTGCTAGAATTGCCTTGCTATGGGTCTCTCTTTTTGGAGTGAAAGGGCAACAACACAAAATGGTTGATGCTATTTTTGTGAGTCATCAAAAGTGCCAAACTCATGCATGAAATTTTAAAAAAAAAAAAAACCAAGACAGAGCGTATATGTTAAAAAATACAAAAAATATACCTATAACCACTAAATCTCAAATACATATAACACTAAAGAGCCAAAATCACCCCTCCATTGTTTTCATTCAATTTGACCCAACCGTTTGGCCACTCGCTCGCGTCCAACTTAACTCACATTTCTCCACCTCATGTCAAAGTGTCCTTCTTTCGATGCCGTTACTCTTTAACATTCTCGTGTCCAAATCGACCTTTAGCATTTTTCTCATAATTTTTAGTAGCCTAGAAATATTTTTCATGGTTTAAAAACCTCATTAGGATTTACTGTATTTATTTTTAAACTAAAAAAGACCGCCTTTGAAACCCACCTATAATGGGATCATGGAGGTAAAATGAATGGCTTTAAAAGTTAAGAGAGGTGGTTTACCCTATTTTAGAGACCATGAAGAAAAGCTAGAGTTCAACGATAGTTCAAGGAGATATAATGATAAACTTCAACGATAGTTCGGGGAGGTGACATGAACATTTAACTAACTGAGCAGAGCGAAAATGTTAGACTCGACAAGGCTAATCCCTACCGTTGCCTAGGCAACAGATTAAATAGAAAACAATTAATTTCTTTAATCGGTTGCTTTAAGTTTCATATCATTTTTTTTAAAGGAGTACCGGAGCGGTTCCCTCATAGGAATTATAAATTTTTAGATTTGACCAAATATATAGTTTCGTATAAGATACAAATGTTATTCAACGCAACAATCCTGTAATGAAGATATACGGAGGCATTCATAAATGGCCTGGAAGCCTGGAAAACGCATATATCAGATTGAGGAACACCTAAAGAAAACATGCACACTAAATCATGCACATCGGACAAACACAATAGAACAGTCGAATGTGTGGATCAATACTCCCTCGCTCCGTCCCAAAATAAGTGTCATTCTCACTTTCCGAAAAAAATGCCAACAATTATATATTAAAATATATTAATATTTATGCTAAATGATTATTATAATTGAAAAGATTTTAAGTCTAGTTTTTTAACAAAATTATTTGGAGATATAAATAACTTGTGTCACGAAAACCCAAAAACGGCCCTTATTTTGAGATAGAGGAGTACATGTTAGGGCAGGTACATTGCTCCAAATCAGCGGTCTCATAGAGTCTCATGCAGCGCCACGTAGGATTTTAGATGACGTGAAAGAAAGAGAAAAAAGAGAGGAGGTCAAGCCGTTGTCTCGTGAAACAATCATCTTCGCTGGATGAGACGGCTTTTGTTCCATTGTACGATGGAGTCGTCGTTTCGCTGGATCAGCTGCGGCACCGGCGACAGCCACGACCCCAGCCGCGCCAGCCACTACCCTGGCCGTGCAAGATTCATTCGATACTTGCTCATGAGTCATGACTACATATGCCTCCGGCGTTTATGTCAATCATTACGCCCCCATGGTGCAAAACTCAGATCGAGTTCCTCGAACTGTTCGATGCAAGACGAAGGTACGTATTGCATGTACTAATTGGAGTCATCTTGCGATTGGAATAGGAGGAAGTAATTTGGATGCATTTTGAGCGTTAGCCTTTGGCAACTGTACCGATTGAAATCGGAGGGGATGCATTGTGAAAGATAGACTGGACATATTACTTAACTATTATTTTGGTGAGGGTTCAGACTACTTATTTTATAATCCTATATGGTAGCGTGTACATGACTTAATAACATAATTAAGCTACATAGTTATGATTGTATACGATCCTATCATTCACTTGGTTCATGCATAATTTTAGGAATTACTCCCTCCGTCCTGTAATACATAGCATTATGGCTATTCTCAGACAAAATAAGAGAGATGACAATAGACACATGTATCCCTCAGTTAACTTGCTAATCAATCGAAATCTGATTCTGTTCCCATGATTAAAGAGTGCAATCTTAGTTTCTTTATACAAATTATGGAAAACGTGTAATCACGGATTCCTATTGAAGGAAGCAATATCTTTTTTCTCCCCGGATGTATTATATTTGAGGACATCGTTCAAAAGACAGAATGATCTTTATTCCAGGACAGAGGGAGTATATGTTACTATCAGACAACTTAAAACACAACCCACTATGTATAGGTTGTTGGTTAGATTGTCTCAAGATTACGTGGCAATTTATGAGACCGCCTATTAGACAGCACCAATGTACCAGTGGGAATGGACACATCGGGTCGTGGAGGACGTGGCGATTTCATTCTCTAGTTGTCTGACTTGTTTCTAGTTCCTGAGCACCATCATGAGCAGCAGATACATCCGCCCGGTCGTCTCCGGCGCTGGCCACCGGCCCGGCCCCATCCTTCTCCTGTAGATAAGCCGCGCCGCCCGGGGGCCTCAACCTCTCGCCGCTTGATGAGGAGTACCACGCCCGGGGCCTGCGTGTCGGCGTCGGCGTCGCACGCGCTGCTGCAAGGCGCCAGCGGCGAGTTCTCCGCGCGGTGCCGGTGTCCAACTGCGTCGTCCGCCGGCAGCGAGGCCGTGGACGATCGACGACGTGGAGGTGTCGCGCCGCTGCTCCCGGCCCTGCATGCAGGAATCCATCGCTGCCGCGTGATCGATCCTAATCGATAGGAGCGAGGAGATGATTATGATCAATCAAAACCACACGTGCATATGCCTTGTGCATGTATGGGATCGCAGCAGGTGTATATAGTACAACACAAGATCCAGCTTCTAGTACAAGGCTGTTATAAGTCAAGTCAAGAATGGTGGCCAATTAAATGAGGTGGAATACAAGTCAAGAACAAATGTGAAAGGGGAGACTTTGCACAAGACTCATCAGCCCCTCCCCTCTATATATGCAAATGTATGAAAGGCTGATAGATGTGCTTCAGCTAGTTGCTCATGTACTGCTCCCATGAATAATAAGACTTGTGTTCCATCTCTATCTTTGTGTTTTTCGCTATTGTGCTTATGTATCGATCAAGGTAGAGACCTCGATTTCTCAACACGTTATCAGCACGAGTGTTCTACCGAGCTAAAGGTAAGAAGGTGAGAAATCGATTCTTACATACAGATACATCACAAGCTCCACTTGTGGATGTGCTCGGAAAGCACCATGGGAGCTGAGCATGGCATTAAGGCTGAAGCTCTAGGTTGCCTGAGAAGCAACCTCACACGATCGGTCCTAAGCGCTGACGACGGCGACGCAAGGAAGGCTCAGCTTCCGCTCACCGTGAAACGGCCCCAAAGTGCCAAACTGACGTTGTGGCCCAGAAGGCGTGCAGCCCAACCTTCGACCGTTGCTGCCCTGATGGCGCACGGATCAGACCAGCAGCCTCCGGTGATCCCCGGCCAGCCAACAGCCGCCTCGGGAGCACAGACCGAGCAGTGGGTGGCCAGTAGCCACCGTTGGTCGACTTGACGCGCGCACGAGGCTCCTCCCCGGTCGCCACTCGGCCAACGGGGCGCGCAGGCGGTTCTGCACCTCCTCTACAGCAGCCGCATCAGCCCTGCAGGCTGATGGTGTGCGGGCGCCCTCCAGCCCCACCGCGGCCGCTCCTGGTCCACGGCCGTGGGCACACGGAGGACGAGCAGGCCCATGCGTCCGTCGCTGGCGAGCATGAGCACGAGCACGCGAGCCTCTGGCCGCTGCTGCTGCCACTGGGCACCGCCGTGCGGGTCCGCAGGCGACCAAGCCTCCATGGATGCCGGCTGGTCACGCCGGTCCTGTAGGCCGCGGGCCCTGAAGCGCGGACGCCCAGCCATGACACGCTGCTGGCCCGAAGCCAGTAAGCGCGCCGGCCGGCCGCCGCCGCTCAGGCCGCAGACATGTTTGTGGGCGAGCACGGCCCGGCCGCTGCCCCGGCCCATAGGTGCCTGGAGCGCTACCCCTGCCGCCGGCGAGCTCGCAGGGCAGGTACGCGCGGGCAGCCTGGACGAGCGCAGGAGGCCAACACCTCTGGTCCTCTCTCTGCCATGACGCTAGGAGAGAGAAGACAGACTTGTTCACACGAAAAAGGATGTGTGAGCAGATAAATTTCATCTCCTGAAGAGATAAGAATAGGATGTATGTCCTGTAGACGTATATGGGCGTTCAGGCACAATAATTACTTTTGGGCATGCATGTCCTGCAGACATGCAAACCTGCTACTCCCACTGTGCTTTGTTGAATGGCTAACTTGAGTTTGGCGCCTTGATGCAGCTGGCCATGATGCAGCAATTGCTGACCGGTGCACTACTGCCAATTGTTTTTAAATTATAGGGCCATACCTGACGACGTTCACGTGAGTAGCCATGTGAATGGATGTGCTTAAGTTGACCTGAAGTCATAGCACCATGGTCGTTCATTTAGCCCACCATGCACTGAAGTTTTGGGTTATGTGCATGCCCTAGCAGTTGCATGGCCGGTGCATGCATTCGTGATGTTTTGGCAACTAAACATAGAAGCCGTATTTTGTGGTGAACTTTTCTTGCTCCCATTTCAGCTGATGGAGGCAGTAATGGCCTAAAACCATCTAGATTGTATGTTCGTGACCTACACCACATAGTGACCTGCAGTCATAATTGCACGAGTACATACAAATGGCCTGAAGCCTAGTGCGCCAGTACGACCTGTTCATATAACAGCGACCGGAAGTCGCATACCACGACCTGAAGTTCGTGAAAAACAACAGGGGTCCGAAGTCCACAATATTTTTACATACTATATTTATTTATTTACTGCAATTTACTTTACTGCATTTAAATCCTGCATATTTAATTATTGCAGTTTATATTTATTACAATTATTTTCTACACTTATTTAAGGTTTCACAGATTATTTATTGCAATTATAGTCGCAAAGTGGTCTCGAAGATCACATACGATGAGATTAATTATATGCGGCATATAACAATGACCCGAAGCTCACCACACCATTGTAAGGTCCTAGTATGACTAGAGGGGGGTGAATAGCCTATTTTAAAAATCTTCAAGACACTAGAGCAAAATATTAGTAACACAAATGGCGATAAAAGCGGTTTGCTCTAGCTCTAATTGTTAGACAAGCCAACTATTGCAATTCTAATAAATATAGTCTCTATGGCACACAAATTCTATGTCTCTACTCTAACTAATTAGAGAGCTAGCAAGATAAATAAATTACTCTAAGTTACTCTACTTGCTACTCTACCACAAGATATATTGCAAGTATGAAGAGAGGGGAAAAGACTTCTATACCAATGGTGAAGAGTAGAGGATGTTGCCAATCACCAAATAAATAATTCCAACAATATATATATCAAACAATCCAATGCACCGGGAGACAAGAGATGACACAATTGGTTTTTCTCCCGAGGTTCACTTGCTTGCCGGCAAGCTAGTCCCATTGTGTCGACCAACACCTTGGTGGTTCCTCGGTTGTGGCCCTCAAGCCAACGCCCCGCAAGGCACCGCAAGAACCCACACACAAGTGCGGTAACTCAACGACACGAGCAATCCACTAGAGTTGAAATTAGGCACTCTGCCGGGGAACCACAACAACCCCTCACAAATTCACCTTGATTGGGGGCGGACACAATCACCAAATCCCCTCACCAATCAATCCAACACCAACCGTCTAGGTGAGGTGCAATCACCAAGAGTAACTAGAAATCAACAATTGCAATCACCAGTCTGCACAAATATGAATCACAAATGCATGAACACTAGGGTTTCCCCAACCTCCTCTCACCAAAGAGTACCAACCATGGAAATGGAGAGGAGAGGGAGGAGATCCTCTTGGAGCTCTCAAATCGATCTCTAGAGCTTGCTCTCTCACTTGATTGGGGCTCAAATCAAAGGAATGAGAGAGGGGAGGAAATGAGAGCTTTTCTTCTCTTGAGTGTTCTTGAGAGTATGAGCAAAGGAGAAGAATGAGTGAGAGGGAGAAAGAGGAAGTGGGAGGCGCTGGATATAACCAACCCAGCCAGCCAGCCCTCACACGCTGCCAGTCCACCCTAACCTCACTGACGTGTGGGTCCAAAAGAAGCCAGCCAACGGTCACAGGAGCATCCCACTGACGAACTGCCACATGGCCCTCCCAACGGTCGATCGAACAGGGACGGAGAAAGGACGAGCGATGACGGCGTAGCAATTATCAGGAGGAAACGACCGACATGCAGCAGCTCTCTGTTCGTAGTCAAGTAAACGGCGTCATGTGCCCTCAGTGCAAACAGGCCAGCAGCAAATGCGTGGTCGACAGCAACAAGCAACGCGGGACCACTCCTCTCTCTTGCCTCTGCATGCAATGGCGCCCTCTCTCTCATTCCTGGAAAAGAGGACGAGTGGTTCAGGTGCACATGCAAAACTGGCCTTGTTTAGTTCCCCTAAATTGGGGATTCTTAATTTGGCGTTCATTCTTGTAGTGTCTTTGGCGTTTCGTTTGTATTTGTGAAATATTGTCAAATATTTAATTAGGCTCAAAAGATTCGATGCCATGAAAGTACAACTAAAGTGTGTAATTAGTTTTTAATTTCGTTTTAAATTTAATCTAAAATAAATGTGGCGACGTTTTGATGTGATGGAGAATCTTTTTTGTCCAAAGTGGAAATCCCCAATTTGAGGGAACTAAACAAGGCCTAGGAAGATTCCTGGAAGCCGCCCTCTCTCCTTTTTCTCCTGTAGGCTGCATGCACCATCCATCTCCTTTTCACGAGATTTATTTTTGGCTCATGGCATGCAACAGCCCCAGAGCCTCCTGGTTCTGAACCTTGGTCCGCACTGCCTGCCACCTCTCCCTGGTTCTGAAACTTGGTCCAGTAGCACGCCGCAAGCAGCCTCTGGATTTGATAGATGGTCCAGTTGGGAATATGCCCTAGAGGTAATCATAGAGATGATGATATTCCGCTTGTATCCATGATACGTAATGTGTCCATTGAATATTCATTAAAGACAACTTATATTGATTGGCAATTATGTGAATTGTATGTGGAACTCTTTTACTTGTATGGTTATTCTATATTTGTCCCTGGTCGGAGTTCATGTGAGGACACACATGAATATTAGACTAGCACATTATTAGTTGATGACTATGTTTCACAAGTCATGGACATGGAGATGTCGAACTAATAATGTGGGCACATGTATGACATGTAGGCTGGGTGACCCCGACATGAGATTGTCTCTATACACATCATATACGTTATGTCCTTTGACTGAGATTGTTGTATGTACTCGAGATGTGTATCGACTTGCTTAGGGGCGACGAACGCTACTCCGTTCTTGGGTAGTTATAAAGGATGTCTTCGGTTGTCGAAGCATCTTTGCGAGACATAGACAATCAAGATGGGACTTGCCCCTCTCTAAAGAGAGTGATATCCTTTGGATCACTCAAGTGATTGGATCAACAAATGCATGGCCGTGCTTGGGTTAAGTGTTAACCCACGAGTTGAACCAAATATCATGTGGCAAGGGAGTAACATGTATATGGTCGTAGTGGTTCGTACGATATGATCATTTGCGTGCACATAGGAGTTGTCACGCCTTGCTAGAGGCCATTTGCCGGCTATTGGGCGAATAGGAGTATTCGGCCCATGTCTATGTGTGCGTGAACCCATAGGGTCGCACGCTTAAGGGGCTGGAAGCCTAATTCGGGTTGGACCGAATTAGACAAGGCTTAGGGTTTCTAATGGGCCTCCAACTCGGGAGCACATGAGAGATGCCTATATAAGAAGAGGGGGGGGCGCGGCCAAACCTAATCCACGCCTTCGCAGCCGCCGTCGCCTCCACGCTCTCGCCTTCGCTCCTCGCGGACCTAGCGGTCCGGGCGCGCTTCTCCCTCGTACGTGTGTGATACCTCGGAGGTGCTGCATCGGAGCACGAGGATGAACCGCAAGTGGTGGGAGGAGTTCTTTGGACGGCCACGCAAGCGCACGGCCTTCTAGCTGCGACGCGTTCGACTACATCAAGTCGTCTTCCGCTGCATCTGCGCGTCTAGTGGTAATCCGTAACTTTGTAACTAGCGTAGATCCTGGGATATGAGGTAGAAAAGTTTTGTTTTCCAGCTAGCGTAGCACCCTCATAACCCTACGGTGGTATCGGAGCTCTATCTTTGCGTCGTTATAGGTTACGGATGTTGCATATGTGATATGCGCGGTTTTAGATGAGTTTCCGATCTTGGTTCATGGTCTTGCCGCGTTGGTCTTGTAACGATCTACTCGTACCGGTCGGAATTCCGCCATCCGAGTTAAGTGATACATGTAAATCCAATCACGGCGAGTTTGAGATCAATCAGATTGATCGAATTGAAACCTAGGTCAAGTGCCGAGCGCATGAGATGCGCGGCGGCGGCAGATTGGATCAGCCGTCGGGCGCCGAGTTGCCAAGAAAAGTTCTGTTCGTAAAACGGCCGTAACTTTTGAACCGTAACTCGGATGGAGACGATCTCTAAACGAAACTTGTAGAGAATTTCAAGATGGAACCAACCAAATCCGACTTTGTCGGATTCGATAAGATTAGAATTGTCAAAAGAGGTCCGTAAGATAGGGTTTTTCGCGATTTACTTTTAGTAGTCGAATCGGTTAACTCTGTTTTGCAGGATTTCGTGACTGGTATAGCCCTTATGTGTATGTGATGCATGTATGTAATTAATTCATGGCTTGCATGTCATGAGGATGACAATATGGGCTGGAGCCATAGAGATATTGTCAAAATTAATGTAATGGCCTGCGTGCCAATGCGTGATGATCCTATCCGCGACTATGTAATTTAATTCACTAGCTTTGGCGTTAGTGATAGATAGTCATAGCAGATTCATCACTGAAGGATGGCATACATGAATCGTGGAGATGGAGATCATCATGATGAACAGATTGAGGAGATAGAGATCTCAAAAAGTACAATAGGCTATACCAAGTCATATCTGTTTATGCCGTTCTTACTATGTTCTACTTTCACATGCTATAATGTTTTTGTCTACATTCGTGCGGTAGTGAAGTAGAACGATCCCTCAGTAATGTTTGAGTTCGTGCTCCCCAAACCTTGCCTTCATCCTTTGTCTTGTACAATCGGTGGTGGGTCTATGAAATTAGGGTGCCACTGATTTTTCTTGACTAGACAGGTTCGTATCGGATATACTGCGAGAAGGTTTGGTTGCTTGAACAAGGTCATCCTAACGGTTAGGGACCTTGGAGCATAAGAAGTTGGTAACCCAAGCATAGAGATGCTATCCAACAACAAGAGTCATATGTGATATGATTAGCAAAGAGTTGCTTACCGATCTATCATGTCTTCTAGCGGTGATGCTAAAGCTCACTAGTCGACTTGCTAGTTGTGGGTCTTGAATCACTAAGTTTCAATCGAGGGATATTGATTTTAGTGGGAGTAGATTATATTTGATATTATTTACTCTATCATGGATACTTTGTCTTAGTATTTTGCATTACTTTTGTTGTAGATTAAATGGCGTCTTCTAAGCAACCATTTACTTTGCGTTCAATTCTTGAGAAAGATAAGTTGAATGAAACAAACTATGCGGATTGGATCCGCAATCTAAGAATTGTTCTCGAAATTTTGAGAAAAGGAGGAATATCTGGACACCCCTTTACCGAGATGAGCCTGGCGATGATGCATCTATTTCTTTGTGAAAAACGCTTACAAGAAAGCATGTGATGCGATCCTGAAATAAGCTGCCTTATGCTTGCATGTATGGAATCCGATCTGCGAGATGCGGTTCGATAACAATCACTCGGTGAACGATATGATCGTGGTGCTTAAGGATATGTTCCAAACTCAAGCTAGGCCCGAAAGGTTCAATGTCTCTAAGGCGCTTGCTGAAACCAAGCAAGCGAGAGGGTGCGGTTGTTGGGCCACACGTAATCAAGATGGTTGGTTACACTCGAGGTTGGAGAAGCTAGGCTTCCCCGGTGGCCGAGTTGGCTGCGATTTCATTCTCTCGTCTGCCGCCCGGCTATGGAAACTTCATCTCGAACTACCATATGCATGGGGCGGAGAGGGGCTTGAATGAGTTGTGTGGCATGCCTAAAAAAGCAGAGGTGACATTAAGAAGCCGGGTTGGTGGCCAAGTGTTGGTTGTCCCAGAACAAGCCTAACTTTAAGAGAAAGAAGGGTGGGGGAAGAAAAAGGGCAAGGCTAAAGATGTGATCTCCAAGCCGGCTCCGCCGCCCCCAATCTTTGGACCACGGGTGATGCTAAATGTTTTCATTGTGGTAAGAATGGTCACTGGAAAAGAAAGCGCAAGTTGTATTTGGCGTCCTTAGAGAAGGACGGCGGTAGTAAAGTACTCCGCTCATACGCTTGTTGTTTATGTTACAGACATTTTCCTCGCTAACTCTTATATCAATTCTTGGGTATTTGATACCGGATCGGTTGCTCATATTTGCAATACGATGCAGGGAATGATAAGAAGTAGAAGCGTGGAGAAAGGAGAGGTTGATTTCCGCGTGGGCAACAATGCAAGAGTTGCTGCGTTGAACGTCGGGACGATGCAACTTCACCTTCCGTTAGGATTTATCATGGAATTGAATAATTGTTATTTTGTTCCTAGTCTAAGTCGAAACATTGTGTCGCCTTCATGTTTGATGAAGGATGGTTATTCATTTGCGAGTAAAGACAATGGTTGTGTTATCTCGAAGAATGATATGTTTGTGGCTTTTGCATCCATTGTGAATGGATTATTTATTTTAAATCTTGATGATGCACACATGCGTAATGTTAATGCTAAAAGGCCTCGGCTTAATGAGTTAAGTCCTACATATATGTGGCATTGTCGTTTGGGTCATATAAGTGAAAATCGCATGAAGAGGCTCCATGATGATGGACTTCTAACTTCGTTTGATTTTGAATCTTACGAGACATGTGAGGCTTGCCTATTAGGCAAGATGACCAAGACGCCTTTCTCAGGTTTTCCTGAGAGAGCGTCTGACTTATTGGAACTAGTACATACTGATGTATGTGGACCAATGAGCACGTCAGCTAGAGGCGGATTTCAATACTTCATAACTTTTACTGATGACTTTAGTAGATATGGCTATGTCTACCTAATGAAGCATAAGTCGAAACATTTGAAAAGTTCAAAGAATTTCAGAATGAAGTAGAGAACCAACGTGGTAAGAAAATTAAGGCCTTGCGATCGATCGTGGAGGCGAATATTTGAGTCACGAGTTTAGCAATCATCTTAAGAGTTGTGGAATTGTTCCTGGCTTACGCCACTGGAACGCCAGAGAAATGGCGTGTCGGCGGCGTAATCGGACTTTGTTGGACATGGTTCGGTCTATGATGAGCCGATCGGACCTACCTTTATCGTTTTGGGGATACGCTCTAGAAACAGCCGCTTTCACATTGAATAGGGTACCATCTAAGTCCGTAGTTAAGACACCATATGAGATATGGACTAGGAAGAGTCTAGTTTGTCTTTTCTAAAAATTTGGGGTTGTGAAGTTTATGTCAAACGGCTTATATCGAGATAAGCTAACACCCAAATCGGACAAATGCTTTTTGATGGGATATCGAGAAGGAAACTTTAGGATATTACTTCTACAAAGCGCTCGAGAGGGCAAAGTGTTTGTTGCTCGAAACGGTGTTTTCTTAGAGAAAGAGTTTCTCAAAAGAGAGAAGAGTGGACAAAAGGTGTATCTTGAAGAAGTTCAAGATGAGCCGTCGAGAAGGACTCTACAGTGATGCTAATGTAGCGAGAACAAGTTGAGATGCCCGTGGCCTTTGAAACACCTCCACAACCACGAAGATCGGCGAGACCGCGAGTTGCGTGGGGATCTGTTATTGTTGGACGATGACGAACCTGCAACATACACGAAGCTATGATGGACTCAGATTCCGAGCAATGGCGAGTGCCATGAGATCGAGATAGATTCCATGGGAAATAATCAAGTTTGGAACTTGGTTGACCCCTTTGATGGTGTTAGACCCATCGAGTGCAAATGGATCTATAAAAAGAAGAAAGATATGGACGGAAATGTTCACGTCTATAAAGCTCGACTTGTCGCAAAGGGTTTTCGGCAAGTTCAAGGAATTGACTACTGACGAGACATTCTCTCCAGTAGCGATGCTTAAATCTATCCGGATCATTCTAGCAATAGCTGCCTATTTCGATTATGAGATTTGGCAGATGGATGTTAAAACAGCCTTTCTAAATGGAAATTTAGAGGAGGACGTGTATATGATACAGCCCGAAGGTTTTGTTGATCCAAATAATCTTTGGAAAAATATGCAAGCTTAAGAAATCTATTTATGGGTTAAAGCAAGCATCTCGGAGTTGGAACATTCGTTTTGTGAGGTTGTCAAAGGGTTTGGCTTCCGTCGGAATGAAGAAGAGCCTTGTGTTTACCAAAAGGCTAGTGGGGATTTGTTGTGTTTCTAATCTTGTATGTGGATGACATACTATTGATTGGGAATGACATTCCTATGTTGCAATCTGTAAAGACTTCCTTTGAATAATAGTTTTTCTATGAAGGATTTAGGAGATGCAGCATACATCTTGGGCATTAAGATCTATAGAGATAGATCGAAAAGGCTAATAGGATTATGCCAAGATACATACATTGACAAGGTGTTGAAACGGTTCAACATGGAGCAATCCAAGAAAGGGTTCTTGCCTATGTCACATGGTATGCGCTTTAGCGACAAGCAATGTCCTTCATCGAGATGAAGAGCGCAAGCGCATGAGTAAGGTTCCATACGCTTCGTGATCGGTTCCATCATATATGCCATGATATGTACTCACCCGGATGTCTCATATGCTCTAAGTGTTGCGGCGGTACCAAGGCGATCTGGTGAGAGTCTGGGCGGCTGGTTAAAAACATCCTTAAGTACTTGAGAAGGACTAAGGATGAGTTCTGATCTATGGAGGTGAGGAGGAGCTCGTTGTAAATGGTTACACCGATGCTAGCTTCCAAACGATGTAGATGATTCACAATCTCAATCAGGTTTTGTGTTCACGGTAAATGGTGGTGCGTAAGCTGGAAAAGCGGGAGACGGTGTCCGATTCTACAACGAAGCCGAGTACATTGCAGCTTCGAAAGCTGCAAAGGAAGGTGTTTGGATGAGGCGTTTCCTCATTGATCTTGGTGTGTTTTCTAATGCGGCTAGCCCATTGAATCTACATTGTGACAACAATGGGGCGATAGCGAGCTAAGGAGCCAAGGAATCACCGGAAGAACAAACATGCACGGAAATTTCACCTCATTCGGCAGTTCATTGGAGGTGAAATTAAGATGTGCAAAATACACATGGATTTGAATGTAGCGAGATCCGTTGACAAAGGCCCTTCCAGCCCTAAGCATGAGGCGCACATGAGGTCTATGGGGATTAGACAAATTAGAGATTAACTCTAGTGCAAGTGGGGAAGCTTGTTGGGAATATGCCCTAGAGGTAATCATAGAGATGATGATATTCCGCTTGTATCCATGATATGTAATGTGTCCATTGAATATCCATTAAAGACAACTTGTATTGATTGGCAATTATGTGAATTGTTTGTGGAACTCTTTTACTTGTATGGTTATTCTATATTTGTCCCTGGTCGGAGTTCATGTGAGGACACACATGAATATTAGACTAGCACATTATTAGTTGATGACTATGTTTCACAAGTCATGGACATGGAGATGTCGAACTAATAATGTGGGCACATGTATGACATGTAGGTGGAGATTGACCCGACATGAGATTGTCTCTATACACATCATATACGTTATGTCCTTTGACACGAGATTGTTGTATGTACTCGAGATGTGTATCGACTTGCTTAGGGGTGACGACGCTACTCCGTTCTTGGGTAGTTATAAAGGATGTCTTCGGATTTGTCGAGAAGCGTGCTGCGAGACATAGACAATCAAGATGGGACTTGCCCCTCTCTAAAGAGAGTGATATCACTGGATCACTCAAGTGATTGGATCAACAAATGCATGGCCGTGCTTGGGTTAAGTGTTAACCCACGAGTTGAACCAAATATCATGTGGCAAGGGAGTAACATGTATATGGTCGTAGTGGTTCGTCTGATATGATCATTTGCGTGCACATAGGAGTTGTCACGCCTTGCTAGAGGCCGCTGTCAGCTATTGGGCGAATAGGAGTATTCGGCCCATGTCTATGTGTGCGTGAACCCATAAGGGTCGCACGCTTAAGGGGCTGGAAGCCTAATTCGGGTTGGACCCGAATTAGACAAGGCTTAGGGTTTCTAATGGGCCTCCAACTCGGGAGCACATGGGAGACGCCTATATAAGAAGAGGGGAGGGTGCGGCCAAACCTAATCCACGCCCGGGCAGCCGCCGTCGCCCTCCACGCTCTCGCCTTCGCTCCTCGCGGACCTAGCAGTCCGGAGGCGCATCGCTTCTCCTCGTGCGTGTGTGATACCTCGGAGGTGCTGCATCTGGAGCACGAGGACGAACCGCAAGTGGTGGGAGGAGTTCTGGATGACCACGCAAGCGCACGGCACTTTGCTCCCGACGCGTTCGACTACATCAAGTCGTCTTCCGCTGCATCTGCGCGTCTAGTGGTAATCCCGTAACCTGTAACTAGCGGTAGATCCTGGGATATGAGGTAGAAAAGTTTTGTTTTCCGGCTAGCGTAGCACCCTCATAACCCTACAGGTCCGGCCAGTTTCACTTCACTCACTCGATCAAATATGCATGCAAGCTGCTGGCAAACATGGCTAAAAATAGTAGCCCTTCTTTCCTCTTCTATTTCTCCCGTGTAATTACCATCTCTCAAAAGATGCTAAAACATATATAGCACTTGAGATAGCAAATATATATAAATAAATATTTACCGGATTTTACGCATCTCACCACGTTGCTAAAAATATGCACATGAGACTCATAATTTGTGGCACTAAATAACCATTGCAATTAAAGATTTCCCCTCTTTATAGTACGGTTATTTATCCTAAATCCGATCACGCACTCTATTGCGTCTAGACCGAAAAAAACAAATATCCTATTTTATACCTTTGCCTTGAGCCCATAGAAATTTGTTTTTCTCTTTCTTCTTTTCCAATGAGGAGCACTTGATCATCTTTTGAATCGTCTCCATCACTTGGATCGGACCACCTTGTATAATTCAACCACTTAGCACAAAGGTTAGTCCTAGGTTGTCATCGGTTAGCCAAAACCAAACTAGGGACTTTCAACCATGCCACTATGTGGTCTGAAGCCCGCAGAAATCATTGAGGCCTGAAGACCTTTCATGGCATGATTATTTATTTTGTTGCAATTGTATATTACTTTATTTATTTGTTGCATTTACTTTCTTGCATTTTTTAAATCCTGCAGATTTATTTTATTGCAAGGTTATATATATACACTCTTTGATGTGAGTAGCATATAATCCTGAAGATTATATGTATGAGACATTTGGGGAAATATAGTCCTGAAGACTATATGAATGTAATCTGAAGATTACACATAGTCGTAACCCTAAAGATTACGCATAAACGACATTCGCCAATCCTGCACATTGATTGTGTGGGTATGTCGGACATTGTATTAAAAAGGTAATTCACTAAGCTAGCCATGGATGGCAGTTGATACCTTTTACTTGGGCCATTGACATCGAGATCAAACTCGATAGCACGGGCCTCGATCATACCATTGCTCAAGCCTGAAGCTGGCAAAAATGAATGCACAATACCTAATAAAGCAGAGGTGTTGCACCTTTTGCAACACCACTTACTCTAGACCTAAAGTCTGAGTATACAAAGGAGAATGATCCAACTGGTTTTTACGATAGTCCCTGAAGGACTACTTTAACCAATATATGTTGATTGTGCTCTCCAAAGGACAACAAGATTGGGTCAGCCAATGCTTCTAATCCTACGTTTATGGTAGCATGCGACTCTGCTTTACATAGAATTGTGTCCAGACCGCGTCTATGTGGCCAGAAGATCACTGACGCATATATGATCGAGAAAACTTTCTACCCCTTTCCAGCAACATAGTGCTAACTCAAAGTACGTGAAGTACTATGAGCCGATAATTGTACTGTTGATTGCAGAGCAATAGATGATGTTCTCATGAATGATCATTCTGCACGGCATGCCAACCTCGTGGTTGTGCCTGAAGCACACACTAGAGTTGCTAAGAATATTAGAAACCACAGAGGCAGCCGTGGAAAGGAAAATGGAAGGGAAAGAGAAGTCCCATGTTCAAAGTTAAAAGAAAGGAAAAGCCCAGGGGTAAAAGTGAATCTAAGAAGGTCACGGGTGAGACATCTGAGCAGGAGGATCATTGTTCTAGATGTGGGGGCCTGAGGAACATTGCTCCCGCATTTGTTGTGCCCCAAGACGCCTAGTTGAGCTCTACCAAAGTCCTTCGGAAGCAAGGACAAGAAGAGCCAACATCGACCTTACTTCACCATTGAGCCTAAAACTCAGAGTTGCAACGATATTCTTATCGACGCAAAAGAAAATGGTGAAGACGTCCAAACGGATGAAAGTGAGGATGACCTTCTTGATCGATGATGACTTTGATATATTCAGGGACCTGTAGTAATCCCAAGATATCATGATAGTCATAATGCAATGTCCGAATGAAGAGCTTGACCATACATGCTCCTGAAGAGCACTTGTAACAAGTTATGGTCATATGTGCTCCTGAAGAGCATTCGCAACATTTCCATACATTATGAATGTTGGTTTTTTCACTATATGCTAAGTCCCCAAAGTCTCAGGCCAACTGCATCCCCCTTATAGCTAGTGCATGAGAAAGAAAGTATTTCCCATCTGCGTGTATTTAGTTGAGCGGTACATGTGTGCCAGTACCGACACATCAGCGTACACCAAAGAGACCCCACCAGAAGATGGGATGGATGAGCCTATGACGGGATCTTCATATGGCTCGGTACGTTGATTGCATTTCCCAGCATTAGGGGGAGATAGGCATCCAGAAGAATGCCGGGAAATTGCATGAAATGGAATGGTGGAATGCATTCCTTAGACGCACGCATTAGTCAACCGAACCAAAAGTTTAGAGGATTATGATAATTTGCAAAATGTTGCAAACAAGTTTGCCAAATGCCTTCAACGATCGAGAAAAGTGACAAGATCGCATTTACCTGTAGTAAGTGCGCCAAAGAGAGTATAAGTAGCCCAGAAGGTTACCAACTCTATTGTCTCCATCCGATCCTAAGTTGAGGGGGAGACCTCCGGGTGCTCAGACAAGGTCATGCGGAGACGTCCGCATAGACAAAGTCTCGAGCCACTTGCATCACTTAAGGAATCTGTTGAAGAAGCTCGACCCGAAGTCGAGAATGCCCTTGAAGTGGCAACTCAACCTGAAGTTGAGGAAGTCCCTGAAGGACACCATCCTGGAGATGGAAATCCCAATGTGTCGCGCGCGCACCATCACATTGGAAGATTGGAATGCCGCGGCTCAATCGTTATGGGAAATCATGATGAGCGGGAGAACGATCATGAGGAGATCGCCACCATGAAGAATCAGGAGAGTCATATAATCGAAAGACCACTATTGTCGACAAAATATTATGCCTCAGAAATTGCTGACTTAGTGGATCCGAATCCAGAGCCAAAGTCCATGGCAGAGTGCCAGAAGCACTCATAATGGGACAAATGGAAAGCAGCAATTAAGGCAAAGTAGCTCTCGCTTTATGAAAGAGAGGTTGTTAGGCCTGCAACCCTAACACCTCCCTGAAGTCATCCTGAAGGATGCAAATGGGTCTTCCTCCGGAAGAGGAACAACTATGGCACAAAGCGAGGCTAGTGGCATAAGGGTTCACGTGAGAGACCCATCATCGGTTTACGATGAAACTTTCTCTACTGGTTATGTGTGGCACAAATGTTCCAATACTTAATATTTATGGTAGCTAACCTGAATCCATAAAAGCAGTTGGAAAACATCGTGGCCGCATATTTGTATGGGTCACCTGATTCGGAGATCCTAAGAGTCCCTGAAGGACTGAAGATCCCTGGACCGAATCAAAATCGCAACATGTATAACATCCGCCTGCAGTGGTTGTTGTATGGGTTGATGTGGTTCAGCCATTTGAGTAATTTCCCCTGGAGAGGGATTACACAAACCAAATCTTGCTTGAGCCAGCAGCTTGAGCACCTCCTTGAAGGAGTGTTTATACACCGGTCAATAAAGAGGGTAGTTAACAATTTGATTGGGCAAATTCCACCCTCTAAAATTCCCCATGGTGGACCAATCCCCAGAAGTGGATGTCCCATTTAGACACGAGGAAATGTTGGGACATGAAGTTCCCTATTTAAGTGCGCATGTACCTAGTGAACTACACAAAGGGTTGATATTGTGTTCACCATGGTACCTATAACCTTGGTCTATGGTTCCTGAAGAACCAAGTCCTGACCATGGCGGGATGTGGATGTTGGCTATATGTTTGACCCGCATATGCCAGATCACAGACTGGTTTCATGATTCTCTGTGGTGGTACAACCATTTTATAATAGTCTGTGAAGCAGACATTGGTTGTCACATCGACCAACCATCAGAGATGATTGCCCTATATAAAGCCACAAAAGAATATGTTTGGCTCAAATGGATGATTGGCCACATCCTGAAGTTATGTGGCTTAAGCTTTGATAGCTCCCATGGTTATCTATGAAGATAATATCGCTTGTGTTGCACAGACACATATGGGCTATGTTAAGAGCGATCTCGCGAAGCACATTGCACTAAATTCCTTTACTCTGTGAGCTCCAGAAGAGCGAGGAAATAGATGCTCTTCAAACCTGGTCATGAACAAATCCAGTCGATTTGTTTATAAGGTCTCTGCCAGCCTCTTGCTTCCAAGAATATATCTGTGGAAAGGGCATGAGACGGTTTAGAAGGTTGTTGGGTTCAGGGGGAGAATACTCCCTAAGTAATAGTCCATTTGAAGATCTTAATCTGGTCCTGAAGACCAGTAGGTCCTGAAGACCCAATGATTGCATGTTGGTCTTGAAGACCTGATCCTGAGGATCTAACTGTTGTACTCTTTTTCCCTTGGTGAGTTTTTTCCCGCCGGGTTTTCTCACGCAAGTTTTTTAACGAGGCAACAGGTGTGACACAACTTACGCGTGTGTGTGATGTACTCTTTTCTCCGACCTTTTTTCCCCTTTGGGTTTTTGGTGGAGTTTTTGACGAGACATGCACACAAGCGCGAATCACCCAAGGGGGAGTAATATATGAATCAAAGCCTAAAAGGATATAGAACAAAATTTCAGATTACAAGTTGGTCTGAAGACCAATAGGTCTGAAGATCTAAGTTGCATTGGTTGGTCTGAAGACTTGAACCAAGTTGTTGTACTCTTTTCCCTTGATGAGTTTTTCCCCTTGGGTTTTCTTATGCGAGGTTTTTAACGAGGCAACAAGTGATGCATTTGTGATGCTTGCACTCTTTTCTCCTTCCTTTTTTCCCACCGGGTTTTTGGAGGAGTTTTTAACGAGGCATACGCATGGCATATACTTGGCCAAGGGGGAGTGTTATAAGTCAAGTCAAGAATGGTGGCCAATTAAATGAGGTGGAATACAAGTCAAGAACAAATGTGAAAGGGGAGACTTTGCACAAGACTCATCAGCCCCTCCCCTCTATATATGCAAATGTATGAAAGGCTGATAGATGTGCTTCAGCTAGTTGCTCATGTACTGCTCCCATGAATAATAAGACTTGTGTTCCATCCCTATCTTTGTGTTTTTCGCTATTGTGCTTATGTATCGATCAAGGTAGAGACCTCGATTTCTCAACAAAGGCGAGTCCGGGTGCAAGATTTGGAGGAAGCGCGGCGCTGTCTACAACCAGTGGCGGCCTGTGGCCACCGGCGACGGGTGGGCTCGGCTGGCGGCATCGGCCCGCATCTGCAACTGGAAATATAAAAAATTAATTCTCTAATATTCTTAAAATGACTTAAAATTTAGAACGGAAGGAGTAAATAAGTAGATTTTAACTAGTATATCCTTGGAATTGATGCATGAGTCGATGACTGCATAGTAGTGGTGATTGATTGATGCGGGAGGCATGAACGTGCAAATAATTACTACGCAGGCATAAATGGTTATATCCACCGGAACCTCTGATTACTGCAGCCAAATTTAAGTGGAGCTACAAGCCAGACACACACTGCTGCTCCATAAATTTCAGCCGACTAGAGTTGCTCTACGGTGAAGACGTGAAGTTAGTGAAGTATATAGCTGAAAAAACACGAGCTTAGTCTAACAAATCATAAATCTTACCATTACGTGGTGGTGGATAGAACAAACTAATAAAGAATAACTACCAATAAACTAGCAAAGAAGCTATCAAAGCTCTCTTTCGAGAGGGACTATGTTGATAAGTCTACATATACCACCAACCAACCTTACAAATAAAATACAGAGAGGTGCAACGGTGTGGCCTAACCAGTTTTGACTATGAACGTAGAGGCGCAAGGTGTGCTTTATTTAAGTTGTGGGGTGTGGAGGCCGATGTGAGTACTTCTTCCGTCCGAAAATATGTACTCTTCTTGCTTTTGAGAAATCAAACACTTTTAATTTTGATCAAATATATTTTAAAATATTCGTATTTGTAGTACTTAATTAGTACCATTAGATAAATTATTAAATATTTTTTAAATATTTGGAGATAAATTTTTTAATATCTTTTAAAAATAAATAAATAAATTATAATTTTTAAGTAGTTGACCGACATAGACGGCCTCGATCGGGAGCATGTGAGAGAGACTGCTAATTAAGGACGGGATCGGAGCTAGATCCGTTGGACTTTGATGTGATGTGACATCATAACTACTGTTCGATTAGCTGTCTACTTCCTCCGCCGAAACAAAGGGTAGCTATATATCTGGGCAACGGATTCTATTCAAATTAGGCATCCCGTGCAAACTTGTAAACTAACGATCTAGATCGCAGGATATTGACAGGGGCGGAGCCAGGATTTGGGTATAGAGGGGGCAATGGACAAAGCAAAGTAGAACCGGTAGCCATTGTCGGCTTGTTTTAGTCACATAATAGTAGCATACTAGCATGTTTCATGAGTCAACTCAAAGAAAATTCACATTTGTTCCTCGGTTTTTAATTTCTTGGGTACAATTAGCAGCTGAAAATGAGAATTTTAGATGATGATAAGCAGGTGCAGAGTGACCAGGTACGAGGCCACGATTGTGAAGCTCAAAGGGCAAACACCGAATAGAATAGGAGCAGCCAAGCCAGCAGGTCCAGCGACGCTTCAAATTCACTTTTTTTTTTTTGAGGTCGGAGAGGCCTAAATGCGCTGTTCTTAACTGGCCTCATCATTAATAGTAGAGGTTTGGGCTTAATTAGGGGGGACAAAACAACATTCAAGATGTGAATTAATTAGACTATATAGAGAAATTAGTTGAGCATTGGGGTGTGCCTGGCCCCCTCCCCCCCTTCCCTCCGCCCTTTGGATGTTGATCCAAGGGCGCGAAGAATTGGGTAATTTTACCGCAACCGCCATTTCTTAATCACATTTTTACAAATCCTCCTTCCTCTCTCGTGTGCTGGCTTGGATCAACATCCTGCAGTCAGATCGTTAGTTTCTGAAGTTTGCGGGATCGGAGTTTGCATAGGATCCGTTTGTCATATATCTGTCTTCATCGTAGATGATAGATACAAATGATATTTCAATGCAACATAGGACATGTAACTAAGATACAAGGTAGCATTTATTCCAAAAAAAAAAAAGATACATGGTGGCATTTCACAAATGACCAAATAGAGCATAGAAAATGGTCCGATAAAGTCAAAGGAGGCAGAGAAAGATTCCGATGACGCAACAAACAAAAAAACCTAACACTTAGCCGATGGCACCGCAGGTTGGTGATGGAATTTGTGGAGATCGGAAAGGAAGCGAAGGAACGACGCCGTGACGAACCACCGTCGTCCTCCATTGCCGCATCCGCTTGTTTCTTGTATGCTGCCACTCGTGCTCTTAGCTCCGCCCCGGCCTCCTCGGCCATCACCAGCCTCACTTTGCCTCCACCTCCCGGGCCTTGATGAAGCCTGTGGCGTAGCCCTCCAGCTCTACTCCAATGCGCATGCCCGCCGTCATCAGCACCTTGTTCAGCATCTGTTCCGCGTAGAGCGGCCAGCACAGCACCGGCACCCCTGCCGTGACGGCCTCTAGAGTCGAGTTCCACCCGCAGTGCGTCACGAACGCAGCGGTCGATGGGTGCCGGAGCACGTCCACCTGTGGCACCCATGACCTGACGACGAGGCCTCGGCCCTTGGTCCTCTCCAAGAAGCCCCGTGGAAGCAGTGCATCCAGGTTATTCTTCAGCACGTCGTCAGGGCCAGTGCCGGTGCCCGTGCCGGCAATGACAGCCGGCAAGACCCATAGGAACCGTTGCCCGGACTTGTCCAGGCCGACGGCGATCTCCCTGAGCTGCTCCGCCGAGAGCACGCCCCTGCTCCCGAAGCAGAGGAACACGACGCTGCGCTCGGGCTGCGCGTCGAGCCATGCCAGGCACTCGTGCCTCCTGTCCGCCGCTGTCATCGCTGTCGAGCTGCTGCCGCCGCCCTCGCTGACCAGTGGCCCGATGCAGTATAAGGGTGCCAGGACCCGGCCGGGGACGCACCGCGGATCCATGAGTGCCTCCCCGGCGTGCCTCTCCAACGACTCCAGCGTGTTGACCAGGACGCCGTCGGTCTCCGTGTTGCGCCTCCACACGTCCACGATGGTCCTGCACAGCTCGTCGTCGGGGTGCTCCAGCACCTCCGGCATGAGATGGGACGCGGGGAGCGGCGGGACACCAAGCAGCTTCACGGGCGTGTCGCGGAGCTCCTTCAGCGCCGCCGTCCTCCCGGCGAGCAGCGCCGGGAGCTGCGTCACCACGGCCAGCATCGCGGCGGACGACGCGAAGAACGTGTAGGCGGGGACGCTTAGCTTGGCGGCGACGTCCGCGGCGTGGGCGGTGAACATGCTGGTCACCACGGCGTGCAGGCGCTCCCGCGGCACGGCGGAGCGCAGGAAGGTCTCGAGCGCGTCGTTGTAACTGCGCATCATCTGGAGCAGCAGGAGTAGAGGGTTCTTCTTCTTGTTGTTGTTCCCAGAGCCGGCGAGATGATCAGTGTCCGGCTCTGAGATTGGCGGGAGGACGTGGAAGGAGATGGCCGGGTTGGAGGCGGCGATGCGGTCGATGACGCTGGCGCCGAAGTCGGGCAACCCAGAAGGCGGCTGCACGAGCACGGCGATGACTTCGTAGCCATACTTGATGAACACCTTAGCGAGCTGGACCATGGGGACGACGTGGCCGACGCCCGGGAAGGGGTAGAGGACGACTGTCTGCTGCTTCGTGGTCGTGGCCATGAGTTCCTTGTCCATGTGGAACTCAAGTGACAAGGAGACTTGATGCTAGTGAAGTGAGGATGGACTAATCACTGGATGAGAGGAAATGGCTTTGGAGGGACGGAAGGAGATTGCTAGCCAGTTATACTTGTATATAGCTGTGTGCTCTGCTGCCTCGCGGGAGAAGAAACCGGAAGAGAAACAGGAAGAAAACACACGGATACCTAGAGCATCTCTCAGCAGTCAGTACTAGCCCTCAAATCAGAATCCCTGCTTTTAATTTGAGGGCTTCTCCTCATGTTTAAGGACTTGTTCAATTTTTTTCTTTCTTGTCAACTTTGCTCTTCAATTACTTAGTATCCAAAATTCCAAACCCAATGCATAACCTCTTTCTCTTGACGTGGACCCAAGAGAGTGACATCTTTTCTTTTCCAAAATTGCTAGCATAAGAAATATGAATGGCACTTGCAATCAAGCAGTCCTGAAAGATCTATACGAACCAGGTTAACCAGCTGAGTGTTATTGTCATTTTTTTCAGGAGCAAGTTTTACCATAAAAGAAGCTGAAAAAATATTTGATTCAGTCTATCAAAAGAATCACGAACTGTACACAGAATAGCGTGAAATGGCTAACAACAGCAGGACTCCGATCCTTTGCCTTTTGTGCCTCTAGACGTTCTTCCAAAGATAACCACAACTTTTGTTTACGGAAATAAGTGCTATGACCGGAAGTATTGGTCATAAATTACTTGTTTTTTCTCGAATACGCAAAAGATTTGCGCATCATTGTATTAAGAAGAAGAGAGTTTTACAAGTTTTTCTGGGGTGTTAACAAATTTGAAACACAGCCCGCCACCCCAGAACACGTACATAACGGATTACTTACGCACAAACATTCTAGTTTGCCTGACGAGACCGGCGCTCATGCGTGGCCCCCGGCCCCGCGGCGCCTCCGCGGTCGCTGTTGACTCTCCTCGCCTGCGAGCAACTCCTGCAAGGCTCGGGCATCCCCTGGTCTTCCCTCGAACATCGCGTCCAGCTTCAGTTGTCCCTCCACCGTGGGCTGTGACTCGATGAACCCCATTTTCCGCATGGCAAGGATCTCGCCTCTCTTTGCCACCGGGTACTTGGAGAGGGGGTTGGCTGCGATGCGCCTGCTCCGCGTTGGCAGCTTGATGGAGCTGGAGTCATCCACCTTGGCCGGAAGAAGCGGGGTGGTCGCCTTGTGGAAGACTCTCTTGGCGAAATTCTTGAGCCGCCCCGTGAGGGAGCCATCTTTGGCCGGGCTTCCCTCCTCTCCGGTCGGCGAGTAGGCGGCGGACCTCCGGGAGACCTCAGTTGCATGCAACTTAACTATCTTCTCTCATGGAGCACATTTTCATTTTTATACCTGCAGCTGCACCAACTCATCTGTATTTCAGACCTCGTGCGATGATGCAAATGTTCTCTTTGAGATTATCAAGCCATTTAGCTCATCCTGTTAATATCTATGGGACATTTTCTGTTCGTGATTGCTGGGAGCCACTACGCAATTATGTATTTAGGCACTCAACAGATGATCCAGCCACTATTCCTCAAGTAAATTGATGCTTGTTATTGTCATAATCTAGTTTGTTAAAAAGTAAAAGATACAAATAACTTCAACCGGTAGCAAAAATTGATCTATTGAGCCAACTGTGCGGTTGGGTCTGTTTTTCTTGAACTTTGAAAAGGTTCATATATGGCACAGCATGGAAGAGTCAAAATTCAGAAGCCTTTGTTTTGACACTGATCTTTGGATAAAAGAGGAAGGGGATGGTTCTGCTGACAAACCTTTGCTTTGTGGCTATGTCGAATGGAATACTTCTCGATCGCCATTTGAATCAAAATTGAACGGACAACTTCAGGGCGATTGTCATGGTTTGGTCATGCATTTTACTGTTCTCTTGGACAGCATTGAGACTGTTATAGAGGTCCTTGCTGAATGCTGAATGTGTTCCAAGGTGCTAGGATTTTTGTTATCACGAAGTGATGCCAGAACCGCTCAAATGAAGCACAAGCTTCGCTGAATCTTATAATTTGGAACCGCTCAAAAAAATTGAAACATGATAACTGAAAAGGTTGACTTAATTTGCAACGGAGAGAATACATAGTATTTTTCATGATAGATTAGACTAGTGGCACAGAATGCCTTACAAATGCAAACAAAGCAATACACGAATCTTATAATTTGGAACGGAGAGATAGAAGTGAAATAGAATTGCAAAACATGAAGGTGATAGCAGCACTGAAAGTCTGAAACCCTCACATTGGGAAAGCTCATCAAGTCTGGATAGGTTCATGGCTCCTTATTTGCTTCGGTAGCTGCATTCTTCTCGGTCATCATAACGGTTTGACACATTGCCATGACATTGTGACACATGTCTGCAGTGACCTTCATGACGACTTCAGCAGCAACAGCCACAGCAGAGGCCGACCCCCCTTTCGCCGATGCCGAACCCAACGGATCAGCGAAGGAGTCAGGTAGTATAACACCACCAGCCAACAGAAACGCACAGCCTAACTGGAGAGCGCGCGCGGAGCTTAGCCCTCGTTTCTGATTGGTTGATGGAGAGAGAAAGGAGCCAGCGTGGAAACAACTTTTCAGACGTGGGACCGAGTCGGTCAACCCGCCTACATGCCACGAGCTGGACAGTGCCTATTTTTTACTGCCTCGCAAAGCGCATGCCTCGCCTATTTTCTACCGTACCAGATTGACAAGGCAGCCGGATCCACAACCCTCGAATGGATTCTGGTTTATAAAAATTGGAATCCAGGTCCGGATGAGTTCATTGAGCCGCCATTCTGCTCCTCCTCTTTTCAGTTTGCTGTTGACGTGGATTCAATGCCTCCCTTCTATTTTGTTTTCACGTGTTTGCTTTTTAGCAGAAACTATTTTCATCTCAGAAAGGTATTCTTATTTTGATTTTCTTTTATTTTAATTCTTTGGTTTATTTTTTTTGCAGATTATGTTATTCTGACTAATAATGTTATTCTGACTAGTGACTAATATACAAACTTATCAATTATTTTCTTTTTAATGTACTGAGCGTTTATATTTGAATTCAATATATAGATTGCCATATATTTAGGATCGTAAAGCTTCTTTGCTTAGTCTTTTTTGAAATAATTTTGAAGTCGTTTTGTAATCCTTTTTTTTATGGTCGTGTTTTAATTTTTATATCTTGCTTGCGTGAACTGTCGAGCAAGTTTGTTTATTTGAATCTTTTCTTTGATGATGTAGGATCTGTACTAATCTCTGATTATGTGAATTGATGTGCCTTTATATCATTGATACTTGTTGTTGTGATGGTAAACCTCTTCTTCTATAATTCCTTTTTATCCGTGACATTTATCTAACATATTAGTATATTTCCTTGTTATCCCATAGTTGATACAAATTCAAATGATACAATATAATAACATATTTTGACCGCGCACGAGAATAGTTAGTGAACTAGATTAAAGTATTGGAACATATCTTGGTCGTCCACAGCCATATTATAACAAAAGCGATAGGCCACAAAAGCGATTGGCCTACATTAAAGTATTGGAGTTCGAAGACAAGCATACTAGTGAAATAATAGATTCCTACATGGAATCTTTCCCTGGGGTTGGAAAAGCTAAAAGTAGCATCTGTTAGCGCACAAAAAACACAAGGATGGCTTTTCTGAATCTCATTCAGTGTAGATAGCATTTCTTATCGGTAACGGTGGTCTGCCAATGTTGCCCTCCATTTTTAGAAGTTGGTACATTAGGTTCAACCTTTGCAACTGGATTGCTTCCTGAAAATTAAGGCACAGTATTTAGTCAGCATATAACTAAATACAAGGAGCAGGCTATTAAATTTTCAGCACGTATGGCTTACCCGGTCGTACTCTTGTTACTACTTCGCCGAAGTATCTTCCATAGTAAACTGTATACATACCAGTGTCCATACTGCTAGGATGAAAAATAAATAAGAATTTTGATGTTTATTCTTTTTTTTATTCATTTATAGCTTTGATAGAGTTGCATTACCTGTTTCCTTCAGCACCTTTTGTACTAATGTATTCAATATCCCATTCCCCAATGTTTTCCTTGTTTTTGTTTTCATTGAAGAAAACAGACCAGCATTCTTGAAGTCCAGATGTCATGAGTCTTAGATAGCTGTTGTGTTTCTCTTCCATTTTTGTTAATCCCTTTTGCATTCCTACTGGATCGAGCACTAACACCTTATTCCTTTTGAAATCCCATACATAGAGGGACCAATGCCATTCAACCAGTAGAGGTGCGAATACCTGCAAATAAATAGTTTTTGTTACATTCTTATTCCAAAATCTGGTGTTTTAACATTAACTTTATGGATGTTATAGATAAATCATTTTACTCACTAGTCTGCAGTCCTGTACTTTGTATGTTATATTAGCATCGATTAAACTATCTCTGTGCCATTTAGACAGTTTCTCCCTCTCGTTGTTCAATGCCCATACCTGCAAGAATGCAACATTCAATAAGTAATTAAATCCAATACCTAGTTTTTCATAATTTTTCTTTCTTACTGCAAAGTCTGTTGGTAGATAATGTCTCCATCTTTTTTCATTCCACCTGGAATACATTTTGTTATCCATTTCTATATATAACCGACCATTGCATCCATTATACATGGTACAAAGTCAGCTTTGCCTTGGAAGATCATTTGCATCAGTTTTCCATCAATCTCAATTTTTTGGGCATCATATGTATGTACCACACACTTTGCATGTATACGAGACGAAATAAAGTTATTATGTATGTTTTATCATGTAAATTGTTCCATATAACATTATAGGTTCTTGTCTTACCTTTTGAGTTCCTCGGTATTCAAACAACTTAGAGTTATCGCAATGCCACTTGTGCTTCTATTGGCGCGTCACGGATGTGTCATTCCAATTGCAAATGGAGATACTCCGAATATGGAATCATCTTTGTTTAAGTCACTGTATGACCACTTTAATGTCGTTGAGGACGATATCATGGCCAACGTTCATGCATGTTTCAGCTTCTGTATATATGTACCAAATTCAATCTCTAGTACAACACACCATAAATTCTTTTATAACTATGACAATCGGTGAAACAAATCAAAACAATTTACCTTCATAGGATACAACACTACTCTCCCACTTGGGGTCACCATTAGCAAAGGCGTTGGGCATTCTATTTCATCAATTATACCATCTTCGTCTTCATCGCAATTATCTTTTTCTGTGTCAAATTAATATCAGAAATAATGAAGAGTTCATATGATGGACCAATAGATCTGATATGTTGTAGTTTTTTTTTCATGGAATTTCCTACCTTCTGTTGATATTCCCATTTCTTCTAACTTTAACATAACTTTACGCTTCAATTCCAGGTCCATTAGTGTTTCACCTGGTTGTAGGCTGCTGTCAAATGAGTAGTCATTTGTAGAAGTGTTAATTATCTTATATGTTTATTAGTGAATTAGCTTTAAAAAATATTTGCTTGGCTCTGGTACAAATGCCTTATACAAAAAGAAAAGTACCTTGTACGCATTCGTTGTCTAAGTAATTATCCTCTCCGCAACTTGTTACCATCGGAATTTGCTTATTTCGCCGAATGATTTTGTCCCCTCGGTGATCTTGATGGCAAAGGTGTATGCAATCTCATGTATGTCACATTTGGAGTTTCATTTTGTGTACTTTCTTGATTTCTTATGTTGCTTTCTTCTTCTTGGACATTTCTTGTAGTATCAGATCTTCCAAATGTGTCGAAAACAGCTGTTTCAATTTATTCCAGAAATTTATTTAGGCAATGTGGCTATGAATTGTGTATCATTGACTGTGCATTTTTTTGTGTAAGTACTAATAAACAACAACATTTGTTTATATTTAGATTTGAACCTTACCTTTGTTTTTTGGGTGTCCTTCATGTATGCCTTTTGTGAACTCTAGCATTGTTGAACGAGTCTTGCTTGTTATCTTGTTCACTTCTAGTGCCCATCTATCCAACATGGCTATCAAGTCCTCTGCCTTTCCTGTGTGTAGTATATTATTTTCTCTGCTTGCATCCTGTTTTATAGAAAATAAATGGTAATTTAGTTCAGTTCATAATATATGTGCCATGATATTTTTTCAGAGCTGTATCGATTGTCAAATACCTTTTTGCTACCTTGTTCTTGCCTGTTTCTTAGAAAGTTATTCCTACTATAGATCACTTCCGCATCTCGAAGAAGCTTAATTTTTTTGACATAAAGCTAAATTGTTAGCATATTTGATGGCATTATAAATAGTGGAAACAATTTTTTGTACTCACCGTATGCCTTCCATACTCCGTCCTGTCGCGCAATATGTTTCCTATCTTCTTTCTCAAGTTTTTTGAGAAGACTGTTAGGATAAGCTTCAAAACGTGGCAACAATTTCTTAGACGTAGTCAATTCTCCGAAGTCCAAATTATCAAGGTAGAAAACCTGCACCAAATTATCTGATTTTATATATATTTCTTTGTAGAATAATAGTATTGTGTGCTATGAATCTATTTTTGTTATCTTACCACTGCAAATAGTAGGCAACCATCCAATATTATAGTTTTGTTTCCACCTGCTATTGATTCATGAACTCTCCTTGATGACTGAATCAGAGAACGCATTACATATGCACACCAATTGAACTCATCAATCATTGAAGGGTTAACCAAGTTGGTGTACATTTCTTGATTTATTCTCGGTTTCCATCCTCTTGGTCCCAAGAAATGAGCATCGGCACACAAAATAAAAGCCACCTTGAATGCTTCCCTCTCTCTTATAGTCATCTTGCTTCTGTAGTCACGTTTCAGAATTCCCTCAATAATGTCCAAATTGATATCTTCATCATGCTTCAACATAAGTATCCTTCTAATCCTCTTGATATCCATGGCAGAGCATGCTTTCTTGTAGTTTACATGTTTAGTCTTTCTAGGAATACCAAGAACAATCTCGATATCAAACTCAGAGAAAATGACCTTCTCTCCATTTGGAAATTCCAACTCCCCATCTGTTTTGGTCATGTTCTTCAGTATCCAGAATGCAAGTTGCCTTGGAAACATCTTCTGAGGTAATAAGTTCAATAGTGTACCAAACCCCATTGACCTGACTATTTCTTGTTTTTCTAGGCTGAATTCTGAAGTCACACGTCGTAGATTAGTTGCGAGAAGGCGGTGTTTAAGCGATGTTCTGAACGAACTATTAGGCATTAGTTGCGGTTCATCCGTGAGAACCATTTCTTCATTCGAGACTGCACTTTCTTGTATTGATCCCCTTGTCTACAGCTCGTTGTCTAATCTAGTTCTAGAACCTCTAGGCTGGCTGTTTTTTAGAATTGGAATTTGTTATAGGAGACATTACGTGTTGTAAAAATCTAGAGAAACAATGTTCAGTTTTGTTTTTACTTACCAACAGATCTAGATGCAATCTTGCTAGACCTTCTCGCTGTATTTGACACGATTCTCCAATCGCGGATCTGTTGGTGGAGTTGCATCTCTCGCGGCGGTGTCTCGCGCCCACGATCCTCGGTTCAATTCCTTCATCCGTTCCATGCGCTTCTATGTCTTCGGTAGCTCTGTTGATCAGCGCCGCAAACAGAAGTCAGGATGGTTCATCCATAGAAGTACGAACGCTTTGTTAGATAAGTAGCATTAGTGCGAGTACTCGAGAGAATATCAAATCTCACCTTGCTCTTACGGCTTGATCGATTCACCTTGCTATGGTTAGTGATTCCTTCTTCGTTCTCTGTTTTCATGGCTAAACCTAGTGTAGTGTGTCCGGACTTCTTCATCTCCTTTTGAGTAAATGGGTTTTCCTTTTTGTCCGCCGGGCATCGTTACTAGGTCCACCGTATGTCGCATGCGGGAGTATAGGCTTCTACTCATATATAATATATTACTTTCGTTCTGGTGTTTGTCTCTGTGGGTCCCACGATATATATAATATTTTCTCTACATTTCTGGATACTAATCTTAGACTCGTGTGCGTTGATCCAAGTTTAGTTACTTGAAGGATGATCTATATATTATTTGAATGATGCTCTATATATTATTTTATCGCCGTTCACACGAGTTTAGTTAAAGGATTATATAGGTATTTTTTTTGCAACAATTCTTGTTAAGATTGTCACCGCCATGAAATATTTCGTATATACTAGTACTATTGGTCTTCATGACAATTATTGTATGTATTAGTACAATGTAATTGATATATCTTTTGCATCATTTTTTTAATTTATGTTTGCTCTTTGCATTAAAATAGTGCGACAACTTTATATTAAAAATATTGATATTTGCAATACCTAATTAGTATCATTAGGGAATCTTTGAATTTATTTTGTGGATCATTTAATTTTAATATATAAATGTTTTATGCATCTTGTAGAATTGCACACCAATAAAAAGTTGCCCTCCATGCCGTATTTATTAAGACTAGTGTGCTTAGTATATGTTTATCTTTGTTTTGGTGCCCTCGCGTGAAAACATAAGAATTTAGAAATTTTTTGACGCACGTGTACTAAATTACCTATTGTTTTGTAAGGTCTATGTAACAACCACAACTCTCCCCCCTTTGAGATTGAACATATCCCGCGCATAATTACCCTTGTTGACCTTTTGGTACACCATTATTTCTTTACTTGACATTTGTGACTTGCTATGGTATTTTACTATTTTGTTGATATCATTTATTCCTGAATTTGCTTTGCAAGCTTGTTGTATTTCTTTGAAAATGTGCTATGTTTATCGATTCATTGTGATGTTTAAGCTTGTTTGCTTAATTGTCTTAACAAGTGATTGGAACTCCATAGTCCTTATGATGTAATTAATTCCTTTTTGAACACGGTACCTTGTTTTGCAGTGTATTCAGATTTCACACTCAGATTTCAGACTTTCATTGCAAACGTAGATTGATTACTGATTCAGTTTACTCAGTTTTTTATATAATGACCAATCTCAGATACTTGTTCATTATATTTCATTACAAAAGTACAGCTCACCTCCTGGTACATTTGGGAGCAAACACAAGAACGTCCAACTCCTGAAATAAAAATTAGAACATCTAGCAGAGTTCTTTGCTATTAACTCCAAACCGCTCCTTGTTTATAGTTAATTAGCAAAGAACCCTGAGCAACAAAATGCCTGCACTTTGCAAAGACGAACGTCTAATTGTCGTCAGGTACTACAGCCGCGCACGCAGATCCCTGCCGTAGCCGTAGATCCTACGTCGCCGGGTTTGTTGTCACTTCCCGAGTCCTCCTCGGATCGATGTGTGCTTCGTTGGTTGACTCTACGTCGTCGTTGAAGTCATCGTCTTCTTCATGATTCCGTCGCCGCGGCCTCCGTTCCACGCCGGCCGTCGGTCTCTACTACCTCTTCGATCTCGTTTCCATCCTGTTTATCATTTTGGATCAAAATTTGTCACATATGCGCTGACAATGGTGCAATGGAATATGAAATAAATGTTGATTCGTTTACCATGTTATTGTTATGGCCGTCATGTGGAGCATCATTCACCTCTGTCGCCGCTGCTTCCACCATCTTCCCCTGGCTCATCTGCTGCCACAATAAATACGTTTGTCAAGTTTCTGTTCACCTGCACAACTTCAGACATCTGCGATTGGCATGTAAGCGGATAAATTCTTTGTTTACCTTGGTGCCTTCCGTAGCATTTACTGATTTCCCTGACTCCTCCAGGTTGGTTTCATCGTTGTTATCTTCAGAAACAGAGAAAGCGCCTTCATCTCCTGCCAAGTAACCTGTGCTGGTAACTCGGTTGTCGGCATCTGATCCGCTCTCGTTGGTGTAGTTTTCTTCACTGATGGTTGATTTGGGAGTCTGGGTTGCGCTAATGGAGTCAGACATGCTTCTCCCAGGTGTTTGTTCCTCTGTTTCTAAATGCTGAAGGTTCTCTTGCGGTTGTGGCTTGTTATGTGGGCAGATTTGTTACCTGCTCAGCTGGTCCCTTCTTTAAAAGCCCCTCCTGTTTGGCTATCCCAAATTTTCCCGCCCATGATTGAATTTCAAATTTTGAAGTGAGGTTCGCACACCCAATGCTCATTTTTTCAATATAACAGGTACAATCTAGCTACGGCTATGTACCTAACGCTATGTGCTCTCAGGGTGGACATGTACACAGTTGTGTAGGTGTGCGGCGTGTCACATCCCTCCTACGCGAAGTGTGTGTACTACTACTGTAGCCATGACCATCTGTATTCAATTAATGCATCTTACTGTCCCTCCCCCCTCCTTCCGCTGTGATATTTTTGTTATGCCTGTGCAAAGCAAACAGCCGTCACCTACGTTTTTTTTAGTACCGTTGTACTAATGCATCTGTTTAGCGCTGATTAGTTAAATCTCATTATGAATTTGCTAGTTTAACAAACAATTACATGATATCATACCCTGTCATTTAAATAAAATTAAGTAAAAGTCAATTATGTAATATGGCATTAATTACAAGCCAGCTAGCTCAGTAATATTTAATTGAATTTACACTCATGAAGTTCCTTTGCTCCACTCTTCTGGATTGACATGGTTGTCACAAACTATTTAGTACATTATGTGAATATTGCTTGCTTCTCATTAATCTCATACTTCATTTGAGCTTTCTTGGCTCAATGGATCCTCTCTGCTTTCTTCATCACTTGTAAGTTCATGCCTGTTGTTAACTGCATTAACATTTAGATTTAAATTAGTTTTATTATTCATTTGATTTATTTTTAGTGCAGTGTTGCTTGTTACCTGCTCGTCGTTTGTTAGCACAATGTTTTGTTCTCCACCTCCTTGGCTGCTGTGGTGTCTTTTCAATTCCAGGCACCTCGATCTCAACTATATTCTCATATTGAAAATATCATTTCTTCTTTCTGTTAGTATATAGATTTGCAAATATATGGTAATGAATATATGTATAAGATTATACCTTGGTGATCCCTGTTTGCTTGTGTGCTTCCCTTTTCATTATGATTACCTGTATCTATGTCCTCTCCTTGTTTGTGTTCATTTTCTGTATGTTTCCGTTTCAACATTTTCCTGATAGCTGCAGTCAATAAATCATGGTATCATAAGGATCAGTAGTACTTATGTCTTATGTTGGTTGCAAATGGTTGAGATGATTACCTATTGGAGTTCTTTTAGCAATTTTTTTGGTTCCTCTACGTATCCCATCATTGTTATTCTTCTCCCCTGATTTGTTATTGACATGTATTATAATTAATTTTTGGATATATAATAATGTTATTGGAATTACCAATGTCACATTATGTAACTAATGGTGTACCTGTTCCATCACCTCCATGTCCTTTACTTGGTCCTTTTCCCTGAGCATTGTGGTTCGCATCAGTATCATCTCCTGCACAAATCGGTAACTTAAGATCAATGTGTTTTAGAGAGTGTATTTGCATCTTTCAAACATCTTGGTGCAGCAGATAGCACCTGTTAGGTCTATGATTTCTGGTATGTTTCTCCTGTTCTCAGTGCCATGCTTTTCCCTAGAAGTTTGACCTGTTATTTGCGTAGAATCAATCATTATAGGTTTTCATATATAAGTATATACATTTGTAAAGTTATACTGTTGTTTTTTTATGTGATTGCACCCCATCTCAAGCTTTTGGTTCCATAGTCAATAACATTTTGGAGTTTTTCTATTTTCTATGTAGAAACATACCTTTTGCCGGAGGTTCTCCTGTCTGGTTCGCATTGCTTCCTTCTTTCATTTTGTTCAATTCTGTTTCGTATATCCATTTTTTTACATATTCTTTCATTTCATCAGATCTCCTGTCACTCTCTCTGCAAAGTTTGTCTGCCAATTCCATTGTGTGCTTCCTGATGTTCCTCTTGTTGTCATAATTCTCATTATCTATATAATCTAGAAGCTGCAATGAAGAAAATGCAGGTTTCAGCAACTATTTATGATATCTCAGTTTACCAGAATATATTTTTCAGTCATCTTGGTCTGTCATAATATCCTTTTCTTGTACATACCTTCTTTATATTAGATTTGTCTATGTTGGTGCCACCCTGCTCCATATCTTCTGAACTTTGTTGGTGTAGCTGTCCACGTGTGTAGAAGCTTTCTGATTCATGTAATATCTGTGTAATAACAAGCGTTGTCACAATGTAAGTAAAATATCTATAAAAAATCTGTATATCTTCATTGCCATATTTTCACCTCTAATTGACCATATGGTTCTTCATTGCAATGTCTATTCTTAGCTTTGTCCATGTTGATAAGACTAGTGAGTTTGTCAAAGCTGTACTCTGCAACTCTTGGTACTGGATAGTTGGTTGGCACACTTGAGCTTGTCCTGAGGTTGTCGATGTACACAATCTAAGAAAAATGAAATTAACAAGAGCAGTGTTACTGACATATTGGACAGAGAATATGTACACATTATCCTAACGGTCAGTTGTTAGGCTTACCCGTAGGAATAGCAAGCGACCATCCAAACAAACGAGATGACCGATGCGCCAATAAGTCGACTTTATCTTGGCACTGGAGTCCCTCAGGGTTTTCAATACGTATGCTGACCAGTTTAGACTCCATATATGTTTGGGTTCAGTTATTGAGTCAAATATTTTTGTGTTGATCTTCGGCGGTCTTCCTTTTGGTGCTAGAAAATAAGCGACGCAAAAATGACTCTTCTTTGTCATGAATGCGTTCCTCGGTCTTCATCATCTGTCATATCTCTTTCAAGTACTTTTCGACATTTTCAAAATCAATTTCATCATCTTCATTTAGCATTAGAGTTTTCCTTATGATCTCCTTGTTTGTTTCCAGTTCAGATGGATTGTGTACATACAAATCTTCTCCACTTGCTGGTAACCCTAGAACAATTCCTACATCCCTATCGAACAAGGGAATTGATCCACGGTGTCCAAATTCCAGAACACCAGTTCTTGAGTTTAATGCTATTAGTAACCAATATGAGAATTGTAGCTTGAATGGTCTATCTGAATCCCCATCTCCTCTAGGCAATTGTAGCAAGCCATTAAAACTCATATTTTTCAGGATATCTTGCTTCTGTTTGTTGAATTTGGTAAACACATCCACTAGAGGGCTGATTCTGAACGAGCTATGAACCTAAATAATAATAAAAAAAGTTTAGATTTAGCAACATCTATCTTACTCTGACTTCTGTGTCAAACTGTGTCAAAATCTAAATACCAGTGTCAAAAAGTTCAGTATCAAAATCTCAATACCAGTGTCAAACTGTGACTTAACTGAAAATTACCAGTTGAGATGTAATCGTCTTACTAATTCAATACTTCCTAATCTAATCATCGAATAGTTGTTCCATTGCCTGTCGTAACCTAATCTATCGCTGAATCGAGGGAAAAAACTAGAAGTTCAACTGCATTGGTACCTTGGCGTTCCTTTGCGGGTCTCCATCTCTCGTCCGCGTCGCCTCCGGTGATCTCGTCCGCGTCGCCGCCGGTGATCCCTGGAATGCATTGCCGCCTTCTGTCCCATCCGCGCCGCTCCTCTCCCCGAATCCTCTCCTTTTGGGCATTCTGAAAGTGGTGTCTAGCACTTAATCCTCTGTCTAAGTTTGGTACTGCTGTTTAGCGGAGGATTGGGTAATGTCACTGACCTTTGTGAAGTTCCCGCAGGGTTTTCGCCGTCGCGGAGGAGAACAGGACTCTTCCGTCGCCGAGAAAATGGAGGCGGATTTGGGGTTTTTTGTTTGGTAGCGGAGGCGTCGCCTTTAAGCTTTCATATGAGAACGGTCCATTCATGTTCTTCCCTAATTTCTCCACTCTGTTAGATACTCTGTTCCCCGTCCACTCCTCCTTGGAATCTCGCTCGCACACAGCTGTCCTTGTTGTAAAGTCCGTACAAATGCATTATTTTATTTTGAATTGTATAATTTATTTTCCTCTAAACCTTTGAGTACTTTATTGGTCACACATTTTATGTTATTATCTTATTTTGTTTACGAAAAGTTCAATAATTTATACGTTTTTTCCCAAATATATTGTTCCATTTTTTTAACAACAAATCATGATGTTGTCAAATCCAAAAATTTGTTCTGTTTCGTAGGTTCTTGAAGTATTATGATTCATTTTCCTCATTGTCACCCTCTGCTCACTTTTGTTTCTTCTTTTTGCATACTGTGTTCTTAATTGTCTGTACTCATTGCATTTGGCCCTCCATTGGCTTGTTATTGTGTTGGTTTGCACTTAATATGATTCCGTTGTTATATATATATATATATATATATATATATATATATATATATATATATATATATATATATATATATATATATATATATATATATATATATATATATATATATATATATATATATATACAGTTTCATTTTCAATATAGTTATTTTCGCATACCGCTTTCATGTCTAATGGTTCTCTACATCTCTGTTTTCGCACACGTTTGATTATACGCCTGTTTAATAGGACCTATTACCTCTATTTTTCTCTCGCACCCACATACCCTTGGATTATATACCATTTATTTTTAACATTTTTTCTTGCCAGTTCGTATTGTCGTTTAATATTATTCGGATAGAAAGGATTTTGTTGTTATAAGTCCCCTTGAAGTCATGGGTATCATGTTGTGTCGAAAGCTGTTACATATGTACCTATTGTTAAAGTCAACCTTTACATTCATTCATCTTTCTATATTTTTTGCATTTTTTTATTTTTTTATCGAAGATGTTAAAATATTCATTTTTTTTAGATATGTCCATGATCTAAATCTATTGATTTATCTGTTTGTGTGTTCTCACCATTTTAAAAAATGTTTTCCTAGAATAAATAAATAGTTGTGTTAGATTATCTCCAAAATGTGTTGTTATAAATTTATTTATATGAGCAAATACGTTATTTCTATTTTTGATCGTTACTATCAGAACTATTTCCGAAGTTGTTTAATTAGTTTATTTTGTTGACAATACCTAGTACATCTGTACCTCTTGTAGCGATAATAGAGAACAAGAGGAGGCTCATATACGACCCTCTTGGACCGCACAGCAAGAAGCTAAAGTGTTGTAGGAACAAGCAGACCCTGTAGGTGAAATTGTCGAAGAAGACGATGAGGTAAAGTCCATGGACATTCTAGGAGACCTGTCCAAATCACACTCCAAAGTGCGAACTCCTCACCCATGGGGTAGATAGAGGCGCCATAGTAGTACACTTGTCAGAGAGTATAGTTTTGTTGTCCCAAATTACCCCCGAGCTGTCATGTACTAGTAGTTCTAATAAATTAAATGTCCCTGTACATTTTAAATTTTTTACAGCTAGAAGGAAAACATAACTAAGTGTGTTTTGACATCAGTTTTTATTTTGTTTTGTTAAAAATTCGTTTCACTATATGTAGTTAAATTTTTCTTATTCATATGTAATCGATTTTTTTTTGCTTTGGAAAATGAGTTATATAGGTATCATGATATATTATATAATACGAATCATATTCTCAATTGTTTTTATGCCATGTATCTTTTTTTATTTTGCTCTGATGTTGCCTTTTCTTTATTTATTTATTTTTCATTTAGCCCCATAGTTTCAGTGTCTAGAAATGCCATAATTAACCGTTTCCATTGCCATCCTTAAACTGTACTGTATCGTTAATTAACATCAGCATTATTTTGAGCCCTCTGAATTAATTTTTTGCAGCGTTCTTAACAATGCCCCTATATCTTTTTTTTTCGGTAGTTCATAAGCCAAGGATGTGGATAAATACATAGGCACGCCCACGGTACCTGCCTCTTCCATTCCCCTCAATCATTTGCCACAGTAACGGAGCTCTCCAGACGAACTCTTTCTCTCCCGCATCCCCCTTGCTTCGGATCTGGTACGGTGAAGCCATTCCCTTCGTAGGAAATGGTGCGAAAGTCCGGCAATCGACCGAGGAACAAGTTGGGTCAGTTTGCCTCGTACCGTAGCATCGTTGATGCCGGATCCGCTGCTTCTCCGCCTCAATCCCCCAATGCCCTGAACGAAGTTATCCTTGTGGACTCCGACTCTGTTGATGGGGAGCTGCAGTTGGCGTTGTTTAGTGCGACAGTAGCCGGTAAGTTCTTGACGTCCCCTAGTGTATGGTTAAATATGTTCGTTACGTGTTCAGGATTTTCTCTTCTTATTTAGTTTTATTATTGTGAACGCCCTAGTCCCGTTGATCATTATAATTCGCAATCTATGTCGCCATCGCTATGTGAAATCTGTAGGTTTAGGTTAGTTGTTTCCTTACCCTATTGGTTATTGAGATTATCCAGGTCGACGAGTTAAACAAATCCTTTTGAGGCCCCGACACAATTGGAATCATTTTTACCCATTGATCTTTTATATGGATTTTGAGCTATATTTACCCAGAAATATAGAGTACTTTGGGCGAGGAACTATATTTACCCTAAAACGTGGCTTACCCTATTGGCCATATCTTGTATTCAATTTTAGGATTCTATTTGAACTTTCAACCTTTTAGTTAGTTGTCAATCAAACTTTTGATCTCGCAATCGATATGAATACTCTTATCGTCAATATATTGGCTCCCTTTGATTCAACACATTTTACATGCTGTTTAATTTTGCCCGCATTAACTTTTTGCAATGGATACTTTACCAATACATCTAATTTAATCTTTTTTCAGAAGTTTGCTGGGTACAACTCTGGTAATGGTATGGATCTGAGCTCTGACAGTGAAGATGATGTAGATGGGATTCTGGACGAAGTGGATGAGGTGTTTGCACAAGGGCGAGAAGATGATGTGCAATGTTGCTTTGGGCGACCCGGAAAGGTGAAAAATTTCATGGACTTGCTTTACGAAGGTCTTGTAGGCCCGAGCCTGGCGCTCAGAAGCATTAGAGGCAAAGTGGCAGCTACCAAGAACTCTGGTATCAAAGAGGTAACAAAGAATATGTTCTTGGACTAAGGTTTCTCACAACTTAATGTCACTAGTTTTATGCTATATTTATGCAAAATCATGTTGCGGGTTAGCTATACGAGTCCTAAATAATTGCAAAACCCTCAATATTTGTGTTTGAATGTGACAGTTAAGCTGCCCCTAGTTATCCATTTTGCATGAGAAGTTGGTTCTACATGTTTCAATCTTGTATTGTTTTAATTAGTTTGCAGAGAACAATGGTCAATATATTGCCCGCCTTTTGCTTGTTAACACATTAGACATGTTATATTTGCCGCCTTTTTGCATAGAAAACTTTGTTAATACATCTCATTATATTTTTTTTAGAAGAATGCTCACCACAACTCTGTGGAGGCTATGGATTTGAGCCCTGACACTTCAGATGACCTGGATGGACTTCTAGATGAAGTGGATGAGGTGCTTGCAAAAGGGCAGAAGATGATGTGTAATGATGCTGGTGCTGATCCCACAAAGGTGAAGACTTGCCTGGACTTCCTGTATGAAGGTCTTGTAGGGCCAAGCCTGGCTCTCAGAGCCAAGAGAGGCAAATATGCAGGAAAGAAGATGTCTGGCACCAAAGGGTTAGCAAAGAAGAAGTCTGGCAGAAAGGCTCCTCATAAGTGAACTGCAGTAGTATCTGGGTACATGATGCAGAAAACTTGGTGGAGATTAGCTCTATATGCCTAAATAAGTCTACCATCGTGAACCCTCTGTTTGCATGTGAGCACTTAAGATGTCTCCAGTTATCTATTTTGCCTGACAAGTTGGATTAGACATGGTGTAGTGCGGTACTGTTATAATTAGTAAGCTGTTGGGATCTTTGAAATATATGGTGTTCATGCTTGGCGAATGCTCCATGTTTATGTAATGAAGGTCTCATATTGTTAGAACTATTTCGTTTTAAGCATTCATCAGATTTTCATAATTGACTCCTTTTTTTTCTGTTGATGAAGTTTATGTATCGCGAATAGGCTATATTTTTTCATAGGATTACTAACCTAGATTTGTATGATTACTATATGAAATATCATCACGAAAACTGGATATCTATATAGATATTAAGTTTCATATGCGAACATAGACATTTTAATCGACATCTTTCATTGTCGTTAGCAATTCGCATTTTTTGTTTTGTACCTTCTTGTCGTTGAAGGTTTCCTTGCGGTAACGATTTATAAAATGGCATGAAATGTGCATTCTTCGACATAAATATTCAATTTGCAAACGAAACATAAAGATCCTAACAAAAGAAACATTTTAGTTTCACAAACGATAGGTACATTGTATTTTTCAAAGATTCGGAGGATTCCAAACGTTTCCTTTGATTCTTTTTTTTTTTTTTGTCTAACAAAAGACAAACAATATTCATGTTGTTTTTATTCCAATTTGTTTCGGGTTTATTGTTTTTTTATTATATTGCCAATTATGTAAATTTTTAAAAATACTCATCGGCTTCATTACAACCTATTGAATATTGTTTTTGATATTCGACTTTAGAGTATCTCCAAGGGTTATGCAATTAGCCTTTGTAACAAAAACTCTTAAAACTCGCCCTCCAATGGTTTCGCATTTAGCCTTTGCATTTTTCTTAACTTGGCAAATAGAGCTCCATAGTTGGCATATAGGCCAAGGCTTGGCATATGCGGCTTGGCATATCTCGTCCATGTTTCTCTCGCCCCCTGCCTCATTTGCGACTTTTTCTCGCCGCATGTCCCTCTCGCATGCCCAAAATTCCCTCAAATGCCAAGTGCAAATGCATAACCCTTGGAGATCACAACTTTTTAGCCTTGCCATTTTCATTTGGATAGTTGCAAATTGCCTCGAATGCCAAACTCCCATTGCCTAACCCTTGAAAATGCTCTTATGTCCTCAATTGATTGGTTTAGATTTATTGACAAAATAAAGATAATCCTTTGCTTTTAAGCTTTTTTATTTTTAAAAATGTTATGATTTAGTAGTTTTAGTGATGTATGTTAGTTAAACTTATTTCGCACATTCATTTCTTATGACGGAATTAATTTTTTCACTAATTTTGATTTCGGCCGCTACTTTGGGAATTGTATCATGATGAATTTCCCATGTACCTTTAGTACAATAATTGTTATGTTTGCACCTCCTTGTTTCACCACTATGCTTTTTATAACGAATAATTTGGCAAGTTTTTAATTATTTCTAATGCTTGAATGTGTATTCATTGCCCTTGTTATATATGCATCCCTTGTTTAGATGGTAAGAATATATAATTTACCTTTTTTGATCCACCTTTTTATATATGCATCCCTTGTTTAGATGGTAAGAATATATAATTTACCTAACTGGTGCACTTTCGTGATTTTAAAAGAGTTTTGTCGTGATTTGTAAATAAATTTGTAATTAGTTTTATTTATGTCTTTATTTAATGTTTCATTGTAACGTGCAAAGAATGATTTGATGAATAGAGTGATAAAATTTTCAATGTTTAAGAGCCATGCAAAGAAGGCCGCAGTTCAAATTTTTTTTTGCAGCGTTTATTTGGTAGTTTCTACAGATAGCAGACGTCCCTACGCCTTGTTCGATGTAGCGGTCGTCACGCTTGCCCACGCCTCGATTTCAGCCTTTTTTTCATCCAATGCTTTGTCTTGTCGTGTGCCTACAAGATTGTACCGGATGGATAGAGTTAGACAAGCACGTTCGTAGCCCTTGTGATTTGACTGGTCATTGCTCCTATAGATGTGGTCGAGCACGCCTAGTCTTCAAACCCATGATGTACTACTGCACCCATGATGTACTACTGCACGCTGCTAGTTGTACTTAAATGGCATTGATTAATTTGAACTCTTTCCTATTATCCGTAATGAGTCAGCATGCAAGGTGGTAATTGTACTTAAATTTCCCTTTCTTGCAAGGTGGTAGTGCACTTTATCGCAAAGGATTTTTAGTGTAATGTATTTACCATGTATATAAATTTTCTTTTAATGGTAGTAACATGTTTTTTTTTTTCAAATGTTAAGTGTATGTTAGCTCAAATGATTTAACATGCAATAGATCCCTCACATTTGTTTGTGTAACTTGAATGGACTATAATTCCTTTCCCTAATGTATATTATGATAATTCCATGATGATCATCAATATAGTTTCTCTAATTACCTCGGCATTTGTTTGAAAAGTCTTCTTTACCTGTCTAGCATGGTTGTATGGTCTAAGACAAGTTTACCTGTCTAGTATTTGTTTCGACATTATTGAGTTTACCCTAGTCTAGAAGGTTTTGCTGCATAATTTTCTCACTTAACAAAAACTCGGTGCGAGATCACAATTTCAAACAACTGTAATTATATGGTGTCCATACACTATTTAGATACAAAGCACTCTTTCGGTGTACCTACTCTATTCTGTTCAAATTTTTTTATATTTGTGTATGTCCTTTCGAACAGAGGTACACCACTTTGACCACTTGATATATGAGGTACTAGCTTCTTTCCATCCTGGACATCCGCAGTTTCTTTCTCCCGTCCACTGTTCTTTCCTCTCCGGCTGTCGTCTTGGTTCACCGAGGCTCCATTATTTTTCCTGTGTGTTTGAAGTTCATTGCTTTTCATTCCAATCATCTAATACTCCGACCCTTATATTGATTTGTTCGTTTACATTTCTCAGCGAGTGGATCGGTATGGCTGAGTCTGGCAGCGGTTCTTCTGGTAGTTCGTCTTCTCTTCCGCTCGGAGGCAATGGAAGTGACGGGACAGAAGCACTCAAACTTCTTTCTAAGGTTTTGATGTCTCGTTCATGTACATCTTATGAGTTCATATTCTTGTCCTTATGAGTTCATATTCTTTTCCATTTTTTTATGCTCCCTAGTGGCAGTAGCTCTAGTAGTCGCTTTAGATGGCTGAGATTTATTTTTCCAATGAATTTTCCCGTTGGTAGATTCTATATAGGATTGGTCTGTTGTGTCTTCTTTCGTCGTTTAACCTCTCGCATTGTGCACTTAATTGTCGGTCTTTCAAGCATCGGTTAACTCATAGTAGTACATGTCTTTCTTTCTTTATTTTTTTGATTTGCTCTTTACTCCGGGCATCATGGAAACTTTTGTATATGTCTCGTCCTTTGAAAAATAATTCGCACTTGTTGTTTGTCCTCATTCATTAATGCAATCGATATAGCTAGTCTTTAATATTGTATCTTATCTCCGTTGGAGTCGGTTAGGACTTAACTTGTCTTACCATTGAAAGTTTTGAAGTTTCATGTCATGGCTTTTTTGGGACTAATTCGCTAATCCTCATTCCTTTGGGATCGATCCATCATGTCTTTACCCTTGTTGGTGTCTTGATACCGATTCTTATTTATTCTACCTCACATCGTGGTAAGCTTACAAGTTTGTTTTTCGTGTCATAGGGTTGGACGCAGTTTGTTAGGATCGATCGCAAGTCTATGCTTGAGAATATCATGCACACGCTAGGTGCTCGGGTTTCTCCTGTCTTCTCTGTTGAGGAATATGATGATGGTAGTTGCAAGGTTTTTATCAATATGGATGTATCCAACCTGACCACTGTCAATGGAGAACGCATTGATCATTCAATTGTTCGTAGTGAAGCTTGTCGTGAGCAGGCTACTGCTGAATGTAGTGCTGTGTTGATGGCTCTTAATCATCCGGAGAATAACTATAAAATTAGAGTTGATGACTATAGCAGCCGTGTAGTGAAGAAGCTGGAGAGTTGCAATACTTTTGATCTTTTCGGGAGGCTTTTGGTGCTCTGCGGTCTGTGTTAGTCCGGTGGGATTTGGCTTTTGGAAAGTTTGACAACTTTTCAAACAAAGTGCGAGCATTAGAATTTGATGACCACGTGCGTGGTCCAGTTACTCCTATTGGGAAGGTCTATGGTATTCTTAGTGATTATTTCACTAATATCCACCATGAATTGCATGAGAAAAAGAAGGACATTCTATCAGGAATTGAAGAGATTGAGCTTGATCGCCATCATTATGAAAGGCGCCTTGCTAAGAAAGGCAGACTTTTTGTTCTTAATGTAATCCTACTAACTTTTCTCTGCATACAATTTTATTTTTGTGTACACCTGTAATCTATACTTCTAGATTGTACCCCTTTAATTTATGTTTCATTTAGCAGGGACCTTTCCAAGATGTAGCCCTCTCCTCCAAGTGGATTCTTGAGTTTGTTTTGCGGTACTATGGTCTTGTCCCTGCTGGTTACAACAATACCATAGATCCTTCTGGTATGGTGAAGAGCACTGTCCAGTTTAATTTCCCATACATGGATGGATTCAAATATGGGGGAAATATTGAACTTGATGCAATTGGTTATACTTATGTGGAAGCAGAGGAGCAGGCTGCATTCCGTGCTTTGTCCTTCATTGAGAAGCATTTCATCACCAAGGTTATTGATGTGAACAATTACCAGCGCAAGAAGGAATTGAAGATCAGTACTCTTGTCTCCATGCTTTGGCCAAAACTCTTGAGTGTCGATTGTTTGAAGATGATGTTTGGTCGAGTTGATCAATGCAATTGAACTGAAGATCGGGCAGTTCAGTGTTCATCCTGATCATTTCTTTGCTGGTCCCTTGGCACCTGGTCAACTATGTGCATTCAAGTTTTGTTCAGATGGTTTGAAAGAAGTGGACAAGGATGCAGTTAACTGCTATGGTGCATGTGCTCCGAATTTTGAATTGCTCAGCAAACTTAGTTGGAAGCTTTTTGCGCTTCAGAGCAATTCCATCATTGAGTAGTGCCAATCCTGTGTTTGTTGTGCACTATAAGATGCTAGTTTCGGCTTTTGCAGGGCCAGGCCAGGATTCTATGTATGAATCTATTATTTCCCTGTTATGTTTGTTTTTGAACTAAGTTATTGTAATGTGGGCCCATCTCTTTTGTTGTAATATGGTTGTGGACGTTCTCGATCCTTTGTAGTTCACTACTTATTCTCTTAGCGTACAAGTTATGCTATTTTATTGTATGCTTTGATTTAGTATCAAGTAATGTTAATTCATCTTTATTTATTCTGTCTATTATTATTTGATCTTTGAGTTATTCAATAGCAAAAATGCCCGTGCGATGCAACGGGATAAAATAGTATCTCTAGACACAATAATATTAGTTCGATATGGTGATTTATACATACTCACTCTATCTATTATATTATAGAATTTTTTCTTCGCATCCATGATTTGATATGTTGACCATATATTGTTTGTTTTCATTATATGGTAGTAAAATTGTTGACAAGGGATTGTAATTTGAATAACCTTTACCTAATATACATGTTGACGGACATCAATCCTAACATCTTCCTATTATATTATAGAATATATTGGCATTATCAATATTGATATATCCATGATGTTGATTTCTTTTTATGAAATTAAAAAAATTGTTTTGATATTTTTGTGATTTTTCTATTCTTTTATTTTTGTTGAATTTGCAATACTCACTCACCTTTGGACATTACGCATTTGGAACCCCCATCTATTAAAAACTATTAAGGTTTTTCCACCTTTTCTTTCTCTAGCATCTTTACATACGAAACCATATATATTTCTATTATCTTCCCCGCTCCCGATCTTCTTGTTAAAATATAAAAACAATATGGAACTACTAATAGGACACGGAGAGGAGTTTTTAAAAAAATACTTCAATTATTTATCATGCTTACTGAGATTTTAGTAATAAAAGCGATCACTAACTTGTATTATGCTTACTGAGATTAGGGTTAAAGGCGTCCCTTGAGTATCAGAATTGCTGGTTGATTTTAGTAATAAAAGCGATGACGGAGTTGTATTATGCTTATTTAGATTAGGGTTTGTGTCTTCCCTTGAGTGACAGCAGGGTTTTCCCGAGAGTAGTGTCATCATTAATATGGACACATACTAAGTATCGAATATTTTTTATTATTGTACTTATATTTGGTACTTTCAAAACAAACTATGTAACATTGGTTGTATTGTTCCTGCGAGATTAGGGTTAAAGGGTTCCCTTGAGTATCGAAGTGTTGGTTGATTTTAGTAATAAAAGTGATGACCGAGTTGTATTATGCGTACCGAGATTAGGGTGAAATGCATTCCTTGAGTATTAGAAGCGTCGGCGGATTTTAGTAATAAAAGCGATGACTGAGTTGTATTTAGCTTAATGAGATTAGGGTTTAGGGTTGAGGGTATATTATATAGTGTTTACGGTTCAATGTTTATGGTACAAGCACTAATTAATAACAGTTTGGTGCACTTCAATTATTTAGCATGCATTGAGTTGTATTATACTTACTAAGATTGAGTTGTATCAGATGCGTTTGTTGATTTTAATAATAAAATCCTAAGTTGATTTAACATGTTTATGGACACATACTAAGCATCCTGAATATTTTGTTACTATTGTAGTTATATTGAACCTGTGTAAGTCTGTTTTATGGACACATACTAAGTATCCTGAATATTTTGTTACTATTGTACTTATATTTGGTACTTTCAAAACAAAACTATGTAACATTGGTTGTATTATGCCTCGAGATTAGGGTTCGAGGCGTTCCTTGACTATCGAAGCGTTGGCTGATTTTAATAATAAAAGCGATGATCGAGTTGTATTTAGCTTACTGCGAGATTAGGGTTCGTGGGTTCCCTTGACTATCGAAGCATTTGCTGATTTTAATAATAAAAGTGATGACCGAGTTGTATTATGCCTCGAGATTAGGGTTCGTGGCTTCCTTTGACTATCGAAGCGTTGGCGATTTTAATAATAGAAGCGATGGCCGAGTTGTATTATGCGTCGAGATTAAAGCGTCCCTTGACTATTAGAAGCGTTGGCTGATTTTAAAAATAAAAGCGATGACTGAGTTGTATTTAGCTTACTGAGATTAGGGTTAAAGGCGTCCCTTGAGTATCAAAAGCGTTGGTTGATTTTATTAATAAAAGCGATGACCGAGTTGTATTATGCGTCGAGATTAGGGTTAAATGCATTCCTTGAGTATCGAATTGCTGGTTGATTTTAGTAATAAAAGCGATGACGGAGTTGGATTATGCTTATTTAGATTAGGGTTCGTGTCTTCCCTTCATCATTAATAGTGTCATCATTAATATGAACACATGCTAAGTTGATGTAAAATACTAAGTTGATTTAACATGTTTATGGACACATACTAAGCATCCGAGTTGTATTATGCTTACCGAGATTAGGGTTTTGTTCGAAAATTTGGTTAATTTTAGTAATAAAAGCGATGGCGAGTTGTTTAGTTATATTGAATTAGTGTGTAAGTATCATTATTAATATGGACACATACTAATGTATCATGTTTATGGACACATACTAAGAATTTTGTTATTTTGTTACTATTGTACTTATATTTGGTACTTACTTACATTTGGTAGTTTCGAAACAAAACTACGTAACATTGGTTGTATTATCCCTCGTTGAGATTAGGGTTAAAGGCTTCCCTTGAGTATCGAGTAGCGTTGGTTGATTTTAGTAATAAAAGCGATATTAGGGTTAAAAGCGTCTCTTGAGTTGCAGATTTTAATATTATGCTTTTTGAGATTAGGGTTTAAAGCGTCCCGATGGCCGAGTTGTATTTTGAGTATCGAGTTGTATTTCGCGAGATTAGGGTTAAAGGCGTTCCTTGAGTATTTTAGTTGATTTTAATAAAAGCGATGACTATGTTGTATTAGTATTAGAAGCGTTAGCGGATTTTAGAGATTAGGGTTGCGAGATTAGGGTTAAAGGCGTCCCTTGACTATCGAATTATTTGGTTGATTTTAGTAATAAAAGCGATATTTGGTACTTTCAAAACAAACTATGTAACATTGGTTGTATTGCGTTGAGCTGATTTTGATTTTATAATAAAAGTGATGACTAGTTGTATTATGCGTACTGAGATTAGGGTTAAATGCATTCCTTGAGTATTAGAAGCGTCGGCGGATTTTAGTAATAAAAGCGATGACTGAGTTGTATTTAGCTTACTGAGATTAGGGTTTAGGGTTGAGGGTATATTATCTAGTGTTTACGGTTCAATGTTTACGGTACAAGCACTAATTAATAACAGTTTGGTGCACTTCAATTATTTAGCATGCATTGAGTTGTATTATACTTACTAAGATTAGGGTTAAAGGCGTCCATTGAGTATCAGATGCGTTTGTTGATTTTAATAATAAAATCCTAAGTTGATTTAACATGTTTATGGACACATACTAAGCATCCTGAATATTTTGTTACTATTGTAGTTATATTGAACCTGTGTAAGTTTGTTTTATGGACACATACTAAGTATCTGAATATTTTGTTACTATTGTACTTATATTTGGTACTTTCAAAACAAAACTATGTAACATTGGTTGTATTATGCCTCGAGATTAGGGTTCGAGGCGTTCCTTGACTATCGAAGCGTTGGCTGATTTTAATAATAAAAGCGATGATCGAGTTGTATTTAGCTTGCGAGATTAGGGTTCGTGGGTTCCCTTGACTATCGAAGCATTTGCTGATTTTAATAATAAAAGTGATGACTGAGTTGTATTATGCCTACTGAGATTAGGGTTCGTGGCTTCCTTTGACTATCGAAGCGTTGGCGATTTTAATAATAGAAGCGATGAGCGAGTTGTATTATGCGTCGAGATTAGGGTTCGAGGCGTCCCTTGACTATTAGAAGCGTTGGCTGATTTTAAAAATAAAAGTGATGACTGAGTTGTATTTAGCTTGCGAGATTAGGGTTAAAGGCGTCCCTTGAGTATCAAAAGCGTTGGTTGATTTTATTAATAAAAGCGATGACTCGAGTTGTATTATGCGTCGAGATTAGGGTTAAATGCATTCCTTGAGTATCGAATTCTTTGGTTGATTTTAGTAATAAAAGCGATGACGAGTTGGATTATGCTTATTTAGATTAGGGTTCGTGTCTTCCCTTGAGTGTCATCATTAATATGAACACATGCTAAGTTGATGTAAAATACTAAGTTGATTTAACATGTTTATGGACACATACTAAGCATCCTGAATATTTTGTTACTGTTGTAGTTATATTGAACTGTGTAAGTATGTTTTATGGACACATACTAATTATCGAATATTTTGTTACTATTGTACTTATATTTGGTACTTTTGAAACAAAACTATGTAACATTGGTTGTATTATGCCTACCGAGATTAGGGTTAAAGGCTTCCCTTGAGTATCAAAAGCGTTGGTTGATTTTAGTAATAAAAGCGATGACTCGAGTTGTATTATGCTTTTTGAGATTAGGGTTTAAAGCGTCCCTTGAGTATCAGAATCGTTGGCAGATTTTAATAATAAAAGCGATGACTATGTTGTATTATGCTTACTGAGATTATGGTTCGAGGCGTCCCTTGACTATCAGAAGCGTTGGCTGATTTTAATAATAAAAGGGATGACTATGTTGTATTATGCGTACTGAGATTAGGGTTAAATGCATTCCTTGAGTATCAGAAGCGTTGGCGGATTTTAGTAATAAAAGCGATGACGGAGTTGTATTATGCTTACTGAGATTAGGGTTAAAGGCGTCCCTTGAGTATCGAATTGCTTTGGTTAATTTTAGTAATAAAAGCGATGACTCGAGTTGTATTATGCTTATTTAGATTAGTGTTGGTGGCTTCCCTTGAGTATCATTATTAATATGGACACATACTAAGTTGATGTAAAATCCTAAGTTGATTTAACATGTTTATGGACACATACTAAGCATCCTGAATATTTTGTTACTATTGTAGTTATATTGAACCTGTGTAAGTCTATTTTATGGACACATTCTAAGTATCCTGAATATTTTGTTACTATTGTACTTACATTTGGTAGTTTCGAAACAAACTATGTAACATTGGTTTTATTATGCTTACTGAGATTAGGGTTAAAGGCTTCCCTTGAGTATCAGAAGCGTTGGTTGATTTTAGTAATAAAAGGGATGACTGAGTTGTATTATGCTTAAAGTGATGACTGGGTTGTATTATGCGTACTGAGATAAGGGTTAAATGCGTTCCTTGAGTATTAGAAGCGTTAGCGGATTTTAGTAATAAAAGCGATCACTGACTTGTATTATGCTTACTGACATTAGGGTTAAAGGCGTCCCTTGAGTATCAGAAGCGTTGGTTGATTTTAGTAATAAAAGCGATGATCGAGTTGTATTATGCTTTTCGATATTAGGGTTAAAAGCGTCCCTTGAGTATCGAAGCGTTGGCAGATTTTAATAACAAAAGCGATGACTGAGTTGTATTATGCGTACTGAGATTAGTTTTTGAGGCGTCCCTTGACTATCAGAAGCGTTGGCTGATTTTAATAATAAAAGCGATGACTGAGTTGTATTTAACTTACTGAGATTATGGTTAAAGGCGTCCCTTGAGTATCAAAAGCGTTGGTTGATTTTAGTAATAAAAGCGATGACTGAGTTGTATTATACTTTCTGAGATTAGGGCTAAAAGTATTCCTTGAGTATTAGAAGCGTTGGCGGATTTTAGTAATAAAATCGATGATCGAGTTGTATTTAGCTTACCGAGATTAGGGTTAAAGGCGTTCCTTGAGTATTAGAAGCATTAGTTGATTTTAGTAGTAAAAGCGATGGCGAGTTGTATTATGCGTCGAGATTAGGGTTAAATGCATTCCTTGAGTATTAGAAGCGTCGGCGGATTTTAGTAATAAAAGCGATGGCGAGTTGTATTTAGCTTACCGAGATTAGGGTTAAAGGCGTCCCTTGAGTATTAGAAGCGTTAGTTGATTTTAGTACTAAAAGCGATGATTGAGTTGTATTATGCTTACTGAGATTAGGGTTCGTGGTTTCCCTTGACTATCAGAAGCATTGACTGATTTTAAAAATTAAAGTGATGATTGGGTTGTATTATGCATACTGAGATTAGGGTTAAATGTGTTCCTTGAGTATTAGAAGCGTTGGCGGATTTTAGTAATAAAAGCGATCACTGACTTGTATTATGCTTACTGACATTAGGGTTAAAGGCGTCCCTTGAGTATCAAAAGCGTTGGTTGATTTTAGTAATAAAAGCGATGACTGAGTTTTATTATGCTTCCTGAGATTAGGGTTAAAAGTGTCACTTGAGTATCAGAAGCGTTGGCAGATTTTAATAATAAAAGCGATGACTAAGCTGATAGCATATCTTATCATGTATATTACAGTTACATTTTTCTTACGCAGTTACTTCTGTTCTCGAGTATTGTACACAATGGCTCTTACTTGTCTCCCCGCACCCACCCCTCCCGTACTGTGGCCCTAAATTTTTTTTGATACAGCCATATGGTACATTGATAGATTTCTACGCGGCAATTTAAGTTATGTTGGATGTCCAAACCTTTTCAGGCCAGCCATTTAAGCTAGTATAGTATGTAGAAGTTTTTTTATACAAAATTAAGACAAAAAAAAGGAAATTCTGATGAGTATCGTCCAAAGTGGGCTTTAAATGGGCTGTTATTTGCATCATTATGCAGATGAGGACCTTCGAACCGTTGGATGGTAACTCGATGGCATCCACGTGACGTAAAGTCACTTGTCCCTTTACTACAGCACGTTAGAGAATCTATACATCTCTCCACTTGTCCGGCTTCAGTCTCCATCCCGTGTCCCTATCTGTTTCAACCTTTTATCAGCACAAGGGACGGCGCCCTTTACCAGTGTTCGTCTAGATTTAATTCCGCCCACCAGAGCCATTCCTCCTTCTCCAGCTCGGGACAGCAGCAATCTCGCCACGCCCGCTTCATCTCGTTCCCACGTCCCCTCCCTTTTCAGTTCAGCTGTGATGGCATCGTCAGGTTCGAGTTCAAGTTGTAGCCAGATGGGAGTGCTACCACTCGTCGACTACCCCAGGTGCAACGTGCAGGTAGTTCTACGGAAGAGCAGGGCTGGCAATTGGTATTACACGTGCCCTAGAAACTACCTGGTATTTTTTCTTACTCTTATTGTTTGATCTATTTTGACAGCTTCCTTGGTTAGTTCTATAGGCGTGTACGTCCAGCTTACTAAGAATGTTTCTTTGTGTCCGTTTGTTTTGGTTGTCTACCGCAGAACGACAACACTTGCAATGAGTACTGGTATGCTAGTCAATATCTGGATTATCTTCGCAAAGAACACCCAGACAAGATCAGGCACCTAGTTGGTGATGGTTCTGAAATCGAGCCTGCCACTCCTCCTGTCCAAGGCAGAGATGTCAAACGTGTCGACCATAGTGATTTGTTGGATCGAGGCTTCAGTTTGTGTGACATGAAGATTGACACGAAACAACTCAAGGAAGACATGAAAGAGGTGAAGAATGGAGGATCCAACAAGTGTACTACCCTTTAGTCAATGCCTTAGCTTTGTTGTTGTGGAATGAAGTTGTAGTCGTGTTTGTTGCAGCTCTTTTGGTTTGAAGTTTTTTCTACGCTTTAGTTTAGTCTTTTAGTTATCTTCTTTGTCGATTAGTGATTCTTATTATTGTAATTTCAAATGTATCTTTGAGCTAATTAATGTGATGTTGTTTTAACGGTGGAATGTTCAAATATGTGATGGCAAAGGACATGCGTAGATCATTAAATGTGACCATCGTTTGGAACTCTTATAGTATTCTTCTAGATTTTATATTTGCAAATGCATTTGTAGGTGTGATATTTTTTTCTTTTTATACTTGTATCGAACAAATGAACACCAGAAAACAATAATGATGATGCATCAATGATTTGTCTAACACACCGCTAGTTGAGTTGCAGTTGACACAAACATGTTTAGATCTTAGTAGTTGGAGGAAATTCTTTACGGTTATTTAATATCTTTATTTGTTCATAACTTAAAGAATGTTTTCACAATACTAGTGTATTAATTTATCTTCATTTTATACTAAAATGTACAACAATTGTTGACCCTCAAGGTGCCCAATCTGATGACCCAGCGAGGCAACATTCTGTTTAGTCTTAATACTTGTTTGTGTACCAACCAAGTATGTACCTATTTCGCTATTGAGTGAGATTGGTACATGCTAACTTCTGATTGAGTGACACATGCATTCGTCCTTCGTTCCATAATTTATAATTTAGACCATATACTACTTCTATTTGTCTGTTCTATATAGCAAAGGTACACGGGTAGTTGAGTTATCTTTATTGGCTCACGGTTGCAAAGATCTACCGCTCGTTGCCTCACGCATTGTAGTGGCGCGAACCCTAGACGCATTATAGTGCCGGCCCACCCCGACTTTTTCTATCGACGGGCTAATAGTTAGGTGCTTGTTAGAACCTGCGGTGGAATCTGCGCCTGCCACACACGGTCTAACGGCGTGCCGATCAAGATGATTCGAGAGGGAAACAGCCCTACCCCGGCTTGTCGTTCTTTTAGGTTATAGTACCGCTGGACATTGCGCCGTTTTTTATTTTCATTTATTTTATCGTCGTACTTATCTTAACCTACTATGGGATTTTATATCTTGAGTAACCACTTGCTGGTTCACAAACCCCTGTACTCCGTATATGCAAACTTACTATTGTGATCAGTAATTTCCCCCTCCCATCCCCGGAGATGTGGGGTTCACTTATCTAATGTTGCCCCCTTGTCTCCTTGTTGATTTTATGTAAAATAATTTTATCTTAGTGTAATCTATTTTATGAGTCAAGATTATTAACTCATTGGCATATCTCTGTTCTATGTTCATTTTTGGTAACTGAGCGGATGATGTAGACGATTTTATTTGTCCTTAGCCCTGTATCTCCATTACTTGTGATAGTACGCGCTTAGCCCTTTATGTGCATTCGTTAAAATATATTCGAATGCGATTCCTTTATACGGTTCAGTGGAATCCGATGCTAGGTCCGTATCCTTTAGCTAGTAGAGTACTGCTGTATCACTGCGGGTAGACAAGTCTGTCATTGTTACTATTCATGGATTTGACTTACCATGCCGCTGGTTTTAAGTAAAGTGGTGTGACTTACGGTACCGCGCCTCACGGGTTGTACCACGCCATGCTGCAAGTAAAGTGGAGCTCAGTAGTGTTTCGTCACTGGCGAATCTTGCTATCTGGACAGAGCCGTCGCTTCATAATGCGGCATTGAGTGTCGCTGTGTCTCAGAGATCGACATTGAGTGTCGATGCGTCTCAGATATCTGTTATTTTAGTCAGCTAGCCTTGCGACCTGGCCTATACTCCCATGCTGGTTTTGCCTTCCCTCTGCTTTCTTTCATTTGTTTTCTCGGCTTTCGTGGTGAGATGGACAATGTTGTTAAGGTACTCATTTTTTGTATAAAGCTTTGTTATGTTGTGGAAATATCATGTGTCTAATAAGTTTCTGCTGTGGACGACAGACTTATTTTGGGTTCTCATGTCTGCGTCCATACCAACGTCTCGTGGTTGATTGTATTTTAAGTGGCCGGGACTGTGTAGTTGTTATTGCTACTGGAGGCGGGAAGTCTATGTGGTACATGACCATTCATTGGCACCATTTATCCTAGAGCATGAATTTTGTTAATATACTTAGAAAGCAGTACAACACTTACTTTTCTTTTTGTTCTACCCGGTGCAGCTATCAGCTTCCACCTCTCATAACCAAAAAGAGTTTGCTATAGTTATCGCCCTCTCTTGTCTTTAATGCAAGACCAGGTTATTGGATTATTTTGAGAAATACATTTTTGTTTTATTTTCAGCATTTGTTTGTAATTCTTGTTTTATGCCATCGTTTTTTTATTATTAGGTGATGAGCCTTAGGCAGAAAGGGATACGATCAGATTACCTTGGTAGCACACAAAGGAACCCTGAAGTTATTACTATTGCTGAACGAGGTGGATATGATGTCTTGTACATGACACCTGAAAAATCCATTGCGCTTCCAGACAGGTGTTATTTCATCTACTTTTTATGATAATATTGGATATCACAATATATCACATGTACTTATAAGTTATTTCTATAGTTTTTGGTGAACATCTACCGAAGTGGGATTTGCTTGTTTCTTGTTTGAAGCACATTGCATATCGAGTGGGGCCCCGATTTTAGGTAACTTTTTGTTTCTCTCTTTTCGGGTAACTAATTATCCATTTTATTTGTCTAATGACATTATTTGTATACGTTTAGGCTGCCATACAAGATGCTTCATCAATTCCGTGTAAAATTGCAAGGGATTCCTTTCATTGCACTCACCGCCACGGCTACTGAGAGGTCTTCATTTGCCCTGTCTCTCTTTTTTGATGCCTTTTTAAGATAAATTTTTACGGTCTTTTTATATAAATTCCAGGGTTCGAGAAGATATCAAAGCATCACTTGCCTTTGTGCGATCCATTCATCTATATTGGTTCCTTTGATCGACCAAACATATATTACGGAGTTAAGTTAATTAGATCAACCCCTCGTAGTCCGAATGCATTTCGAATTGCTACGAGATGTGCCTCGTGAGAGTAGCCGCACATGAATCCACTATAATATCTTGTACTACGGTACGCGACACGAGCAATGTGAATTGCTTTAGTTATAATATTATAAAGCAATGTTTGTGTGTCAATTTGTTGTATATCTTTCCATGTTGATTTTGGACTATCATATTCTATTATCATATGTCGTAGGTTTATGATGGCCTAGTTTCTTTGGGTATTGAAGCTACTAAATACCATGGTCAAATGGACGCTAGTCTAAGAGCTGAGGCACACAGGTTATTTTTTCTCTCTAATATGGGTACATTGCCATATATTTTTATTTCTATAACAAAAAATTCTCTAGGTCTTTTGTATCCGACGAGGTTTTTGTCATGGTTGCCACTTTTGCTTTTGGAATGGGCATTGACAAACCTGACGTTCGTTGTGTCATCCACTACGGCTGTCCAAAAAGTCTGGAAGGATACTATCAAGAAAGTGGGCGATGTGGTCGTGATGGTGGCCCATCCACTTGTTGGCTTTATTATAGTCGGAATGATTTTTCAAGGGGTGAATTCTATTGTAAAGAGATTAGGGTTGTAAGTTTTTTTTTTTAATTCCGATTTAATACATGTATTGATTACTATTGTTTCGCATCTTATTTTCTTTAGCTTGCAGGAAGATCAAAAAAGGGTTATCATGGAAGCTTTTATTGCTGCTCAAAACTATTGTGCTATTGGCACGTGTCGTCGTCAAGCACCTTCTAAGTTATTTTGGACGAGAATGTTGGCGATAGTTGTGGTACGGAAAATTTATTACAATGTTCTTTTATTATCTTTTTGCGTGCCATGGCTTGGTACTTATTATTTGTATTTATTATAGGTAATTGTGACAATTGTACATCTAAGGTTTTAAAGGAGAAAGATCTTGGTTGTGAGGCAGCTATTTTGCTCGGTTGCGTGAATGAATGTGGCGGACGTTGGGGTCTTAATTTGCCTATAGATATCATAAGAGGCTCGAATGTATATTTTCTATAGATAAGTTGCAATTTTTTTGTATGTTAGATATAAACCTATTTTGTTTTGCTGCTATTTTACTATCTACATTATAGTTACATGTCTCTTGCACAGTTAGATTACGCTTAGATTACACACCTGATCTCCCACTTTCGCAAACTTACTTGTTCCAGCATTTGTTATATTGGGAAATCTGTACGAATATTTACGTTGTGACGGCTCCCCAACACTTTACATGTCACCCAGGGCCGCGCTTTGTAAAAACTCGTGCCGTGACAAATGACTGTGCTCTCGCACCGTTCTGCCTACTTCCCTTCCGCCCCCCTGCCCACCTTAACTTGTATGCATTAGCGTATGGTCCCTCACATCCCTAACGCAGTCTGCATTATTTATTTATCACTATTAAATTACCATTGCGAGCAAGAAGGTCATTGATAACAATCTTCAATTTTCTCGAATTCCATGGTGAAGGGTCTAGTCATGAAACTAAGTGGTGGAAAGCACTAGGTGGAATTTTAATTGCAAATGGTAATGTTTCGCTCTAATACTTTGTTTCCATCATTTTGTGCATATTATTGTTTTCCTCACTAATGGTATATTGTTTTAATTTGACTATTCAAAGTTACCTCACTCAGAACTTTAATGGACAATTTAGATCTATTAGGTATTTATTTGCAAGAAATTTGTTTTATGTTGTTAAATATAACCGAGGACTAATTCAATTTGTACTTAGCATTTCTATTGAAGGGAAGGATTTCCTAAGAAGATACCAATTTTCTAGAGAACCTCTAATTGTAAAGCTCGAGGAAATGTTGGATGATGAGGATTACTCTAGTGAGAGTGAACATGGCAATTGTAATGTAGAAGATTTCCTCAACAAAGTATGGTGTTTAGTAGTTTAATATCACACACACACACACACACACACACACACACACACACACACACACACACACACACACACACACACACACACACACACACACACACACACACACACACACCGTACAAGAAATTTTTATTGACAAATTTTGTTTCTTAATTTTGTTGTGGTTTTCATGACCATGTGCAGGACGAGCTGATGTTTTATGAGATGCTCATTGGAGCCCGAAAGGGAATTTCTAAAGACAACCATGTTGCACCGTAATTATCTAGCTCTCTTAATTTTGAGGTAGCTGCATTATTGTATTCTAACTAGTTTACTTAGTTACATTCGCTTGTCAAACTTAGGTACGCTATATGTAGTGACCAAGTTATAAAGAACCTTTCGAAGTACCGACCATCTACACCAGAGAACATGTCCCTCGTTGATGGAGTAAATTTGGTACTTTTGATTTTCATACATTTTTTTCTATCTTTTCACTAATTAGTATAAATCAGATTCTCATACTTTTTGTTTGTTGTGTTGAATCAATTTTCAGAATTTTGTTGCACAATATAGCGATATTTTCATCTACTGTATAAAAGATATGTCCTACAAATTAAATTTACCGCTCGATGACATGGAAATCGATGGTTCCGAAAAGTGGCGAGATTGGAAACCGATCCACCGTCCATGGACCATCCAAATTCAGATCCCTATGATGATGAAACTTTATTTGGTTATGCTCGTGACCATCCGGATCCGGTTTCTTCAATTGAGCAGGAAGTCTTCAATTATGTTTGTCAGCACAATGGCGTATGTACTTCTTTATTTAATTCATTATGCTATAATTAGTTTCAATATTTTGAACTCTTTATTTATATTTTCACATTTGTTTAGGTATCCATTGACCAAATTATTTCAGCAGTACAAAGACAGGACATCTCTCAAGTTGTTGAAGCTGTCAATTCTTTGGTGTCGTCTTTTCATATTTATCTAACCGATGGGCTTTACTTCAATCTTTAGACTAGTAGATGTTTTTGTTGTGGAAAAGAAATTTCATCAATTCTGATGTTTAATTTCTTTTGTGTCGCACATTTGTGTCAAGAAACATAATCCCTATGTTGGTTATGTTTTGTTATTTAGCTTATTTACTATGTAGCCCCTTATATTTAAATAAGACGTGGTATGTATTATTTTATCCCGGATGTCCTTGTTCATGTTGTACTTGTCGCAATAAGAAATGTCATGTCCCGGAGGGATCGTATATACGGCGTCATTTCAACTGTAGGTTCCCATCTCCACTCCTCCCAACCCATTCGTTTTCTTCTTCGTCGCGCTCTGGTTCTTCAGCTCGACGAGACCTCATTATCCGGTTGGTATGAAACTTTTTCTTTATCTTTTTGATGAATTAAGTCGAAACTTTTGACTAGGTTTTGTTTCGCCGGGCGTAGATCCGCCATAGTTTTCGAACCAATGGTTCACTCCATCCTCTTGATTTGTTTTGGAGGTCATGAATCTAAATTCGTGATCCCCCTCTTCGAATAGATGAGTCATCGTTCCCACTTTCCATCATTAAGCTGCAAATTAATGAGTTCACCCGCTGGTTGATTTGTCGGGTCTCAGTAGCCGTCTAAGAGTTTAACATTAACTGGTTGGTATTTTCTATGGACACGATTAGTATATGGCTTATTGTTTTCACCTGCAAACGTTATTGATGCTTGAGTTGTGCTGTTACACCATTGTACATAAATATTATTTGCCATAGTTATGTGCATTAGGTTTTATTTGCAGCACTGTATATCACCATTGTTGTAATCTTCCAGCGATTATGTAGTACCAGGAGATTGAATAGTTTAAGATTAATGCTAAAATAAATAATAGGACTTGAAATAGAAGCTAACATCGATCAGCCTACTTTGCACGATATGAATTGTGCAGATGCAACATTAATAGTAATTAGAATCATTCTCGTAGTACGCTCGGTTTTTTATTTGCATGCAATTGGTGCTTGAAATAAGCTTTATTTGTGTATGATTGCTTTGGTTACAATTTGTTTTGTTTTTTAGTATCACCCATGCTCTTCAGACATCTGGTTAACATATGTCTTGTACTGTTTAGTTTTTCATGGAAGGCAGTTTAGGCGGTTCTGGTAGAGGGCGCCGTAGAAGGAGCAAATCACTATCTCCAAATGCTTCCGTTCCTTCACAACAGAGAAATAAGTCTGTAGCGTATGGGAGTCCAATGGCTTCTTCCCCTGAGTTATTTGTTGATGTGGACTCTGTATGTTTCCTTAGTGATGCTAAGAAGGTTCGCCATGTGATATCTCAATTTGATGCAAGGAAACAGGAAATGGTTGAAGTAATTGGTTTTGGTGGTCTTCTTAGTCTGCCTGACATTACTTATGAGAACAAATCCTTCTCCATTTGGTTGTTCGGCCGTTTGAGTTGGTTTTTTAAGAATCTCTCCTTGGGTGATCGCGTTTGTCGAAGATTACTCCGAGCATATTGGTTGTATCAGTGGTTTAAACTATACCGGAATTGACATTTCTGACGATTCTCTTGAAACAGTTGATGAGAAGTTGTCTTTCATCAATTCTAAACTTGGTTTCCTGAAGTCTGGGTCTGGTATTGTTGATGCTGCTGAAAGCTTTATCCAGGAAGAACTCCCTGCTGTGCTGACCAAACAGCATGTTGACAATTTCAAGATTGCATTTGTTATTTTCGCAATGGGACGGTTTCTAGCTCCAAGTACTGAATATCCTGATGGTCATTCAAATTTCTGGGGTGCTCTGCAAAACCCTGATGAAATCCAATCTTATAATTGGGCTCATTATGTCTATGGTCATTTGTTTGAGTCTGCTCGTTTGGTCGAGTGGGCAATACCACGGAAGATGACATTGTCTTCGCTGTTCTTTGGTTGTACTCGATCCTTCAAGTATATTATAACTGAAATATTTAATGACAATAAATATCTTTGTTGTTTCGTATAAGATTTCTATATGTTTAAGTGTGCAAGCCCACTAGATATTAAATTTTTTTCTTTTCATGCAATTTTGCTATACCTGGACAACATTGACCTTGGAGATTTGAATCTTTCACATGAAGGATTCCCTCGGTGGAAGTACTATTCAAATGAAACTTTCATAGCTATGATTACAAAGTGACACACTTGTCCCTTGTAATAATTCTATGCAAACACCGCGTTCGGTCGCTCCAAGGTAAATTTCAATTAAACTAATGTCCGAAATGCTTTAATAGTCTTATTTATTTTATAATTTGTTTATTTCAAATGTTCCTAGACTTTTCACAAATCGGTGGCATGGAGTTGCCGAAAAAAACAGCTATCTATTGTTGGTCCGTCTCCTGGTTTCAGTTCTACACCTCCACTGTACCCATCTTCGAAAAAGCGTGCATCAACTGTTGAATCCCTTAAGGTTGTTGTCACTGATGAGGACAGAAGAAGCCCGTCTCCCATTGATTGGACAATTCCAACTATTTTCAGAACAAGCCCCAGCATTGATCCTGGATTAGACTTTGCAGCTATAATCACAAACAGCTTCCAAGGAGAGGTTAGTATGTTGATTTGATAACCTCATTGCAATTTAACTTAAAACTTTAGTTCTATGACGGCATTTGTTAACGTATCTTTTTTTTAGGTTGATGATAAAATTCTGGATGAACCGAAGTCGTATAATGCGAGATGCTTAAATCATCTTGTGATTCATATCGTTCACTTGCAAAAGCATCTATTGTGAATGAAAATGCTAGCATTGCATTGAAGTTATTAGAGAATCGTTACCGTGCCTCAAGCGGTGATACAAACCCAGCAAGTGATGTATCTCTGTCAAGGCGTAAGAGATATAAAGACATTCTTAGTGGAACGACTCTAGTGCGATGGTTAGTACTGACTCCCTTGTACTATATCATAGTAATCAGTGGCAATATTTTTTTGAAACTTACAATTGTTTCCTTAGGAGAAGACAATACCACTCCATTGAAGATTGTGAGGCCTAGGTCTTCCAGGTTTACCATTGGAAGCAGTAGTGGAGCAAAAATTTGTGATTCAGTTCCTGGTAATGTGAACCATCAGACCAGAGATTCTAGTATGTTTCATCAACTACTGTTTTCTTAGAGTGTGTATTTTTTCTCCCCGCTTATGGCTTTAAATTTCTTCCAGACAAAGTCCAATGCAAGCAGAGTATAGTCAGCTTCAGATGATGAAGGATAAAATTGTTTATTTTCTGCTTTTATTCACTTAATGATACGTCAGATATTTTTTTGTTACATATGTATATGTCTCCAAATTCTTCACTGCATAAGTAGAATACTGTCTTCCAAAACCTATATAAGTTTGTGAAATTAATAAGTACTAACATCATATTTCAGTCGTACTCTCTTTAGGTTCAACAATTTAATATTCCAAAATTTATATGTTCATATCATTGTGTTATGTTATTAACTATTGTTAGTTCATTTTTCGTGCTTATAGGCGGTGTTGGTAATTATTATGATGGAAGGCAGAAATTGCAACCAGAGATGGCTGGTCACAAGGACTTCTCCTATATTGGCAATGTTGGTACATCAACTCCTGCTAGTGCTCGTAATCACCATATTCCAGCGGTGTCAGCTCAGGCTACGCAGACAGTAGTTTATGCTACGTCTCCAAAGATGGATTCTTCCACTTTTCAGACTCCTGATGCTACTTTGAAGATGTCCTTTTTGTCCCCTAATGTTTCTCCAACCACGGAGAGAATCGGTTGTACTGTGCTTGTTGTCTGTCCGGATGCTAGACTCAATGATTGGAATCAATTTGAATGCATCTACGTTTGAAGCTGAATACAACTCCCCTGATGAGGCAAAGAAGAAATGCAGTCCCACGCACATTTGTTTGTCTCATTGGGCGCTCAACCTGAAGCATCCCGAAATAGATCCTTTGATCACAAAAAAATGCTTTGGATTGTTGTCATCTACCTGTACTAAGGATCTTGATAGGTACGTAATGTTCAGCTTATTTTTAATTTGTGTGTAATTATTTACTATTCTGGTATGCTGATTTTGTCCTTTGTTGTAGGCACTGGATTATCCATTATATTCCTAGGTCCATACAGATATCTGGACACACACTTAAACAACAATTTCATTTTAGGCAGCGGATGTCCTTTGAAGTTATGGACGTTTGTATTCGTCGAATGAGGCAAGTTTGGACAAGTTAGTCTATCCGGTGATGTACCATTAAGATGGCGTCATCTTCTTGAATCAGACTTTGCGGTATATCATACTTTATAGTTTTATATGATTAATCTTGCCATTACCATTTTGCTCTATATTTTGACCTCAAATAATAGTTTTGCACTACTCCTGATGCAGCTCCATGCTCTTGGTGCTGAGAACCCTGTTGAAAACAAGCCCATAAGGTTTCAGTTTGTTGGATCAGAGATTGATTATGAGTTATCTAGTTGCCAAATGGTAGTCCATTAAAGCTTGTCAATATATAAAAGTTGCTCTATTTAATTGGATGCACCGCTAATATGTTTTTTGTTTCAGATATTTGTCCCGCTTTTTGTGAACGGAGTTTGGTGGTGTTATGCATGGGATTTAAAATCCGGAGTTGTCATTATTATTGATCCATCTGTTGGCAACGAGAGAGATGCTGCAGTTATCAAAAGACATTTTGGAACAATTGAGCAGCTTGCTAGTTCTCTTTCAGGCATTATTAGTGATCTGTTTACTGGGTGGTCACCTCAGTTTACCTATAGAAAGCATGTTGTTCTTCGCCTGACTGGTATTTCATACAACAGGTAAGTACGAACCTTTGTCGATTTGTGTGTTTTATCTGTCCCTGTATTAATTATTGGGGTTTCATATGTTTCTATAAAGAGATAACAGCGGTTTGATGACGCTTTTTGTTGTCTGGAATTTTGATGGTTCGAAGATTGTAGTAGACTGCAATGAGGTAATATCCGTTTGGTTTTCATTTATAACTATACAAGTGATTCATAATTACTAATGTTGATTATTGGCCCTTCATTTCTAGGCTAGTCTCAACACGTTCACGTCATATCTGTTGTATCAGCTGTTGGAAATGAAAGGCAACTCTGGGTGGTCTCCAACTTCTTTTGTTAATGTAATAGACTGAGACCGATGTTCGCACTACGCAGTTGTTTTGCCTCATCTGTGCTGGTTTGTAACGATGTATGTTTTAGAAGTTTGTACCTTTAAACTAGTGAAACCTAAGAACTTGTATTTTGTGGATTTATGGACATGTTTAGTTGGGGTTAGTGTAACCTAAGTTTGAAGGATGATATTTTTCTTCTTTTATTTCATCGGCACCGCATACCCTTACAATCACGCGGCCAAGTTTTTTCGGCTTGAGCTCCCCACCCCACGCCGCAATTTTCCCTCTCGTGCACCCGGAATTGCCGCGGCCCCTAACCGTGACAATTTACTATGATCTCGTCCCAAAAGGTACTTCTTCCACCTCGCCAATTCTTCTTGTCCTTCCTCCAATTGGTACAATTCACCTCTTCCTAGCGCCGCCAAACTCCTCGCTCCCTTACCGTTTTGCGGCGAAATTCCTTGTCCTTCAGGACCGACCAACCAATTCTTATGTCTCCCACCAACCCCACCCTCCCGCCTAACTCCTCCCGTCAACACTAAACTCTAATTCCTCTTGGCACGCCTAGTCTTGATGCGTCCTCCACCCCCTCTCTCTGAACCCTCAATTCCTCTGGTCATCTGTACACCTCCAGGCGACAACACGTAATTCGTCGCACAACCCTCTTCCTCCCCTCCCATTTCCTCTCTTCTCCCCGCAACCTATAATTCTTTTGCTTTCCTACGCCAGCCCACGCTCATAAAATCCCTTTCCCACCCCCACGCCCACCACCGGTCCTCTCTCCCTCTGCACGCGAATCTCCCAATTATCCCCATTCCCCATTGCATACGTTTCATCGTTATCTAATGTTACTTTGATGTCACGGTTCTTAGTCTCTTTGCAATGATGTGCAATAATAGTTACGGCTAGTAATGGTTGTAATATTAGGTATATCTAGTAACCGAGGATATGTCTTTCATCTTGAAAGGATAATCCAGTACCAAACACTATGTTTAGTTCATCGGCCCCGCACACCCTCACGATCCCGCTCCCAAATTTTTTGTCTTGTAGCTCGCCATGCGCAATTGTTACTAGAAATTGCCACCCTTACTTTGACCACCGAGCCTTACCCGCCCTTGGTTTCCTTGCGCCCTTCCTGTCCAGCCTTTCAATTTGTCTCGCCCCTGCCCCAATTGTTACAATTTAGTATGTTCTCGCTCCTAAATCACGGAAGACGGTACACCTAGCAACATTCCCCCCCTTTGGCCCAGCCGCAATTATTCCACATGCCCTTCGCTCTTCCTCCCAACTCATATCGTCCTTCATCCAATTGGTACAATTCACCCAGTTCTCGCCCCCTAATTGTTCCACCCCCTCGACCACCTCACCGTAACACGAATCCTACCGCTCCATAGCCCAACTACTCCTCGCTTTGTTACTGTCGCACGTCCAAATTCCCTGGCCTTCAGTCCTGCCTCGTAATTCTTTCCCCTCCCCCGTAATTCCTCACCTAAAATGTAAACCCTTATTAATTCTTAATCTCGCCTCCTCCCCCCTCTTTGTGAACGCTCTATTCCTTTGGTCATCTCTCCCCTTGCAGCCTGAAGTGCCTAATTTGGATCATTGCCCTCTCCTGTCTCTCCCATTTCAAAGTCAGGAGAGCTCAATATTATCGTAGTTTTAGTTTGAAGTTAAAAAAAAACCACCAACATACTTTGACAAACTCATTTCTACATACTTTGGATGATCCTATTTCGGTCGCCCCATTATGGACTTCAATTTGCTCTTAACCTTTGTATCGGTCCTTTGTCGTTGTCTCCGCGCACGGCACTAGTACCGACACTTAGCCATACCCTTAAATTTAATTTTGATTGTCATAAAGCTGAAACAATATCATTTTTATAATGTTTTTGAATTATCAACCTTGAACATTTTTTCCAAAGATGTGTATCGGGTTCCAAGCATGTTGACATAATAAATTTTATTTGAAAAAATATTTGGCTTTAGGTCATAGAAAGCGAGATCAAGTGGTATAATTTTCAATGTTAGTTTACAAATTAGGTTGACACACTAACTTATGCTATATATAGTTTTTGTCATCACTATGTTTGTTTTGAAAAGGTTCATGGAATCGTTTTTTATGTTATAAATCAAAATATCTTATTATTTGGACAACTTACACGTCAGCCTTTATGCAGTTTTAAACATAATCATGGGCAGCGTTTATAATATTTAATTTGTCTAAGATACCACCATTGTGTGGTTTGGAATGGTTTGTTTCTATCCGATACGCCTTTCCTCTCGCCTGGTCCTCGTCGGTTGTCTTCCTCAATTGCGCTCCTAGATCTCCGTCGTGGTATGTCGATAACTCTTATTTCCTCGCATTTTACGCTGGCCGTGTCATCGGAATCGATTCCGCTGCATTTAGCGATTTGTTTACGACGGAGTCTTTTTCTTGGTTCCTCCCGTCCGTTACGCGGTCGCCCCCGCCCTTTGCTAGGTTTTCTCTCGACGATTGTTTTACTCGCTTTGAACAAACTATATAGGCGGCCCGGAAATTTTAATTCCAACCAATCGTTACCACTCTCACTTTGTTGGGCGAGATCTTGCTCACCGGCACTCCTTGCTTGCACTTCAAATGACAAGTAATATTCCGCCCGCTTATTCTCTAGATTGGAAATTTCATTTTCTCTTAATCAATTGATTAAAATAACCAAGTACTGAATTTGTTTTTACAAAGTGCTATAGACTTTCTAAAACTTGTATGATCGGATTCCCCTTTTCACTACAAATTATATTGGATGAGTTGTAGCTTTAATTATTTGTTTATTAATGTATATTATTTTTTTCAGGTTTCGGGTATGGCCAAAAATGTTTTTGTTGGAAAGGGAGTTGGTTGATGTCCAACATGTGCAATCGAGATAGTTCATCGGCCGGTTCATCGACGGTTCTAATGAGGGCTCAGATTGTTGTGAGAACTTTGCAATTGAGAAGCAACTATCTAATCAATCTTCACTGTCGAACTGCTTGCTAAGGTGTTGAATTGTATTCATCAATTGTATTGCTTTAATGTCCATTACTTTTTTAGGACGTTTCCATATCCCTTTCTTGACAATTTGAACAGCAATATTAGTATGCATAGAATTGGTTCGATAAGCGACGCTTGTTCAATAGTTATTTGTTCCCTTTCAATTTTGGGTTTGAAATTAATGCCTTTTTTTTTTTTTTTTCGATTTTGGTATCATGAGCAAAGCATGATTTCCTTTTTTAAAAACCATTTTATATGGTCACATGATTTACTTTATAACCAAATTACGGGGATATCATGTTTCCATAGAATTGAAACCTAAGGAGATGCTCCTTATTACCATGTCTGCTCTAGGTGCCAACAAGTGAGCCTATTTTCAATGAAATTCGTATTGGCGATCAAGTTAGGTTTATTGTCAAATGGAACTATACGCTGCGTCAGTGTCAAGACCCACGGAAATATTCTGTCATTTTAGGGGATCTATGTAACGGCGGGGTTTCGCGAGAGTAGTGTTATCATGAAGGCATTCAGGATATTGAGCGAATCATAGAATTAAAATCAATGACTTCAGTAGTAATCTAGCGATATATATGAGAAAAGCAATACATATGGTCTTGTCCTTGAAGCAATTCGTTCACTTGAGAAGATTATTGTTGAGTGGGACTTGACTCTTGCAAGATGCGAGGAGTTTAATGATGAGCTGCAGAGTCAAGCAAATGAAGGACATTGTACTTGGTAATCGAGCCATATAGGTCGGGTATACGGAACATCCAGCTCAGTTCAATGCATTTTTTTAGTGAATTGGATAACGAGAAGACATGAACAAAAAATCATATTGGCTCAAGTTGAGAATGATAGGAAGACTTATGAAAGAAACCATGGGAATGTTCCACAATCCAGTTTGCACATGGTAAGTTATTCTGTTTACCATTGAGCTCCTTAATTATGAGATGTGGAAGCCTTAATCTTTTTAATGATGTCCATTTTTGGTTTTTGATCTATTTATACCAGGCGGTTGACAGGTATGTTAATTTGAGTGCCAAGGCAGTGCTGGGTTATGTTCTGGATTTCCTTTGTCTTGCCCAAGCCACATTTGTAAATGAACCTAGTTCTGATGGAATGGCCCATTGTTCTGTAACTTTCTATATTCCACATATGAAAATCTACAAGTATGGTGGTAACATGAAGCTGAATGGGAAGGGTGGTACTTCACCTGAAGCAGAAGAAAGTGCTGCATTTGAGGCCCTGCTTTTCCTTGAAAACAACTTCAGACTGCACATTGTGGACTATAACTACTCACGTCGTAAAGAAGCATTAGCGTGTGAGCAGAGTTTAGTGCAAATGGTATCGAGGATTGTTCAGATTGGTGAAGAAGTGAAGTTGTCATGGTGTCGCTTGACAAACGTGCTGCAAGATCAGAAATCTTCGATGCAGTTTGATCCAACATCATTCTTTAGAGGTACACTTTCAGAAGGACAAATTAATGCTTTCAAGTTTTCTGCATCTGCGATAGATGAACTTTTAAAGTTTTCAGATCTTGCGTATGGAAGATGTGGCAAGGAGTTCCATACCTTTGAGTAATTTGAAATGGGGACTTGTTGTTGCTAAGAGCAGACTCCATGTTGATCTAGTAAACATGTAACACCAATAGAATTGCACTAAGTACTTTTGGTTTGCCTGTTTGTACTACGTACTCTTATAGTCGGTGGTATGTAATTATTAGTTGCAACACTACTACGTTCTCTGTGCCACGAAGCATTAGTGAGGTGTGTTCTGTTTAGTCTATCTTTGTTATGGGATAATTGTTATAAGCACTACCATGATGTATGAGTCGGTATTGCTGTTATGCTTAACCCTTTTTCCCTAGTTATCTACTTGAAACATTTTCATATTGTCTTAAGTTTTTTTGTTGCATCCATTGAATGAGATATCTTTGTATTAAACGTAGGGACCACTATTGTTATACATACACCATAGAACATCTTAGGTCCTAGTTCCCCTTGTGATCGCACCATTCGGCTGCATTGTAGACCACCATGTTTTCGCCCCCTCGTGATCCTCGCAAGTAATTGTAGGTGTGCCTCTTCTTTGCACGATTCTCCCATGCCCCGCCGGTGTCTTTTCTTGATATTTCTAAATACTTAGTTCGGCTATTTTTGCCGGCGTCTCCTACCCCTTGTGATCATTCTTTATTATTATTATTTTAGTCGTTTTTAGTCCGGATATATATAGTTCGGTCAACAATTTCTTTTTTGATTCTTTTTTGGTTTTTGCAATTTAATATTTAATATGTTCTATCCATTCCTTTGTTATCATTTTATTGAGCATGTCGATTATTTTCTTTGATGATATATCTTTGAACGAAACGTTATTTGAATCATTTTATTTAAATTTCAATCATGTCCATTACACCGAGAGAGGGAGTCCTCCGGCCCGTCCCTCTTAACCACGAAATTTTACGGTCCTATCTCTCCACTCAATCCAAGACGTTGCCAAAATGTAAAAGGTTGTTTCCTTGAGGACAGACGAACAATGTTTCTCTCGACCCACCCCAATCCCGATTTCTGCCCGATACAATTGCGCCCCTAATTGCTCCCACTTTGTCCAATCCCTCCTCATGTTGTTACCCAAATCCTCTCCTTTGCCCCCACCGTCCCACCTCCCAACTCACCCCTCCCACCTTTGTCACCCACAGTCGTTCGCCATCAAGTCCTCCGAATTGGCGCACCTCTAATCTCTCCAATTTCCCACTTCTTCGCCTGTTGTCCCTAATATTCGTCTGTCCCCCAATCCTGTCCCCAATTGTTTCCCTACGTCCGAACGTAGATTTTGGCCTGTAGTTGCTTTGAACACCTACTATCTAGGCCATCCAATTCTCCTTGAGATTCGTGGCTTCATCCACAAACTTTACTATACCGGTTCTATACCATAAAAATAGACACCCTAATCCATAAACACTAAACCTTAAAACCCTAAACTCTAAATCTAAATCCTAAACTCTAATCCTAAACACTAAAACCATAAACTCTAAACCGTAAATACAGGGAAAAACATGGTATGAGAATAAGATCATCAAAGGAAAATACAAGGGAGAGAAACTATTGTTGCATGAATCTCAAAGCGGGGTTGGATGGCTTTAATGGACTATACGCCATCCCGAGATGCATGCTACGTTTCATTTTCGCCTACCCCCTCCCTATCGCTCACAATCCCTCCGTCCCCACCCGCAACAATGATTCATCGACCCCGCTTTCCTCCCCCAAATCGTCCGCTTCCATATTCCCTCCCACTTTACTTTACATTTCAGTACAATGAGAGATAATGAAACAGTGGTAGGCTCAACTAGCAACTAAGGCAACTTAGCTCTGCTATTTATAAAAATGGCTTAGCAAAGACATTTAGTTTTGAATAAACAAGTTGTCACTCCATTTCGAGTTTTATAGTTATTACTAAGGTGGTATTAAGTAGGCCATTATCTACTAAGGTCTTTTGCTAAACTTGTTAGGGCTATTAAAAAATTCAAGTTGCCAAAGCAAAACTTTGTTTTAAAAAAACATTTCATGTATTCGTATTGTCAAGCAAAACCTGTCTCACGTTTGGCGCATTACATCATTTTGGTGGCACGTCCACAGGCCTTGCTCATCGAACGATCTCTAGTGTGTACTATAGTATTTATCTAGTGAAGAAAACGATTTTTTGTCACTAAATGCAGAGCCAAGACTCAAGTTAGATGGAAGCCTCGTACTGCTCCCTTTCCAATCGCCGCCTGCAGGGCATGCCCCGTCTTGTCTTGTTTTTCTCGGAAACACACGCGAGGAAACCACGACGCCTTTGCCTTGTCCTCTCTATTTTGAATCCCGTAGCTACGCATTTTGCCAGCTTGCATCCTTTGGTAGGTTACAATAGACCTAGCGAGTTATATATTTATCAAAAAAAAAGAATAGACCGGGCTATCACTTTGTACATGTACCATTTTTCTATTGTTTTTATCTCTCTCTGGCTAGTGAACTTATCATATCCTACCGTCCTCCTGCTATGCTACTCCATCTTCTCTCTCATTCTTTTCATTTCCGATTCCTTTCGCTCCCTTTCTTCTTCTCGTGGTTGTTTCGCTATTTCTTCCTCGTCTACAAAGTCCTCTCATTTGGAAAGTTTGAATTTTGCTATCGTCATGTCGTCCTCTCCATCATATTCTTGTGGCAGAATAAAGATCGGAGTGTCTTCGCAATCTAATGCTTCGGGGTTAACGAACCACTTCACCTTCTATCTCGGGTGTCTAGTGCTTTGTATGTGGCAATTTTTTTTGCATGCTTGGTTTCATGTTAGGTGACTCGCAAATTTTGTTAGAGCTATAACTCTATGTTTTATCGACAAATGCGGTATCTTTCTAGCCTATTTGAGTCTAGCTTGTATCTAGCATAGAACTGTCATTGTATATGCGGCTTCTCCGCTCATCAAATTTCACGACATGATACAACCGTGTTCATATCTCTTATAATTATTAGCTCTCAGCGACATGCGGTTATTCGTTGTGTTTGATTAAGTTACCCATGATGTTATATCATATATCAACAAATTTCATGTTGCATTTTTATTTACACAACATTGTAGAACTTTAAATTTTATGAATAGTATGTGTACGCATCAATATAAGCACCTAGCTTAGGAATCTTACATCTCTGCTCCAAGAAATCTTACATCTTACATCAATATAAGTGTGGTTGTCATTAATATCTTCTTATTCATGCATTACTACGTTGAAAGATTCTTATTATTTTGTGGTTTATTTCTTGGGGTCATGCTCGGTTAGTTTCTATTGACCAGTCGAATAATGCTTGAAAGGATCATGCATGGAATTGCCGGGTGCAATTCCGCACCTGTTTCATAGTCAAAATCGATCTTTGATCTCTTCACGGTTTATATTAAACTTGATGTTTCAAGTTTTGGTCATGTTAGTGGAGGCGCAACTCTCATGTCTTGTCAGTAGTGAAGAATTTTTCAATCTGTGAGAATGCTGAGGATTCCATTGTATCAAGGCTTTCAAGCTTCTTGGAAGAATCATCATTATGTATATGTGATTTCATGGTCGTGTAGGCAGAACCATGCAATTGAGACAGCTAACACTTGCCTTTTTGTACGTCCGCTAAATGCCTTTCTGTTGTGTCTTGGAAAGTGGGATCTAGCAATGGGTCAATTAGAATTTATCAAGACTTGGAGTTGAGCAGCTTCAGATAGGTTTGAGGGAACACGTACTTCAAGGGGCAATGTGTTTGGTACGTTGACCGATTACTTCAATCATTCACATGACCGGTTTCATGAAAAATCCAAGGCCATACATTCCGAGTTTGATGCTTTGGAATTTTATTGTCACAAACATGAAGAAAAAATGCTCGGGAAAGGCAAAGTGTTCGTAACTCTGTAAGTGTTAGCTTTTACTTCTAATATAACCAATTTGTTCGGCATTATATTTTATGTATTTTATTTGCTTTAGCGATTATATTTATAGTAGAATTTACTTGTTTGAATAAAATTGGGAGGAAGATCATGATGTTGTTATCCCTTCAAAGGATTTTTTAGAGTATTTATTTTCATTTTAT